>JAOANR010000014.1:34106335-34591653 GCA_030278955.1 Hygrophila difformis | reverse complement strand
GTGGTGGTCCGCATCTCTTAAGTTGCCCATGTGGTGCAGATTTGCTTCCAATTGAGCTATACGATGTTTCATTTGTTCTATGGTTTATTGGGAGTCGAAGTGAGTGTTCATCATTTTGACCATTAGGTTCATCATATCTTAGTTCGCCATCTAACGCAAGCAGAAGATCTAAGTTAAAATTCGCCAAGATTCTAAGTTCTCTAAATAAAGGCAATGCAGTATGCTTATGCCAATGATGATTCCCCCCCAAAAATAATTCATGCACTGTTTATATACATATATTTTTTTCTAATTTCTATGGGTTTTAAAATTAAAAATCTATTCCATGGAACTAATGCTTTAAAATAATAATTAAAACTCTTGGACCTCTATATTGGGTCAAAAATAAATAACATTTGGTTTCAAAATAATTTTAAAAAAAAATAATAGTTTGGGCTTCTATAATTATAATGATAATAATTTAGAAATAATAATGGTTGAAAAATAGTAGTTAAAAAAAATAATAATCTAATAGTTTAAAAATAATTTTAAAATATCCGGGCTCTGATACCAACTTGTAACACCCCGGTTTTTGGTCATCCAGGTCGGGATGTCACCGCCACACCTCCTTAGCAAGACACGATTTCTCCGAACTTGCTAAAGAGATGCAAGGCTAGGTATTGCAGTATTTAAAATATTTAAACAATAAAAACAACCCATATAATATAGTTCAGAAAATAATATCATTATAGTGCAGCGGAAAATAATATTTTTAAGTATAAGTATTGCCGCGGAAATTTAAATAGGGCCAACATGGCCAAAACATGGGTTAAACAGGCCCGTTCATACTATAGTCTAATGCAAAATTTAAAAAAAAAGTTCCCAAAAATTCCCCATGCATGTACGTGCTCATGCTCATTCCATATACTCTGTAAGAAAAAGGAAGGAAATGGTTTGGTCAACATAACTTGCTGAGTAAATTAACACATACATGATCGTAGGGTTTCAAAGCCATTAATTAATATTTAAATAAAAGCATGATAATAAATCATAAACGATTTAATTTAATTAACTAAATAACTTGCATAAATAAATTCATGGATTCTAACTAATAATACATTTAGCATAATTTAAATAAAAGCCATAATTAATTTAAATAAATCACTAAATAATTTAAATGGACAATAAATAAATATTTTAATTATCCCCCATTACACAAAGATTTAGTATTTCAGGTATTTCACGATTGCATCGCAATCTCGTCATGTTTAGCTGGTAGCCCGGCGACCGCAGCCGTATCCGCCATACCCAGTACCACTCCGGAGCCTCAGAAAACCCATATGGATATCCTCGAGAGTGTAGGCCATATATCTCATGCCGTTTTGGCAATGTGTCTCAAATTTCGCGCAGGGTCACCATCGTCCATAACGATACGAAGTGAATAGTTAGGAGGGCACCCTGCAGAGCACTCACCCCCTAATTTTAATTAATCAAGTTGTAAGGGGATTTCAAAAATCTTATTTCATATATTTTATTTCAAGATTTCCTACTCGTTTAAACCTTAAAGGCTAATTTCACCGTTTCAACAAGATTTTCAAAATTTGACTTCGACAAAACACTGTTTACTCCAAAATTTATTAAAAATATGTTTTAACTCCGAAAATTCTGAAATTTTAACAGTTACTCGAAAACAAAGAGACGAACAAATTTCATGTTTTAACTTTTTCGATCCGAGTTAAGGAATAAGTCAAAAACGTGGATTTCCATCAGAATATTAATCTGTCCGAATTTTACAACAGTAGTTTCATAATTCCGAGATCTACCATAGCAAACGAACTCCAAATTTGATGAAATTTTATAGGAAGATACCTAAGCATAGATATACAAGTTTCATGTTCGGCTAAAGTTATAAATCGGTTTAGATCTATTGTCAAAATCGACTACAAGGTCGGACCTAAGTTCTGTCAAGATTTCAAGATCTAAACTTAGAACAATATAGTTTGGGGTCGAATTCAGATATCAGAACTCAAGGAAAAATTACGAGATTTATACCAACCTAGATTAATGTCTTAGGAAGGTTTTTCGTGTTTTAATTTTTATCGTTTGAACAGCTTTAGGGGTTCGGAAAAATCGTGCAAAAATGCTGCGCCGTAGAGGTTTTCGTGTTGACAGATTTTAAGTTCTTGCTTTAATTCTTTAGATTAAATGTATTTTAATTCTCCCAAAACCATGTAAGCGTTAACTTACAGATTTATGGACGTTCTGGCTCGTCGATTCGGAGGCGTGGCTTCCAGTCCACCGTTTATCTCCTTGATTCGTCGGGTTCTTCGTTCTAGATCCGGATCGGGGTTTAGAATAGAAAAAGATCAAGTTAGGATTCGTTTTCGAATCAAGAATGGAAAAAGAACGGACCAGAATTTACCACAACGATAGAAGCCTGTTAGGGATATTTCTTGTATTGTGAAGATGTTCGTTATATTTGCCGTTGTTGCAACATCATGCCAACAACGTTCTTTTCTCTTCACTGGAAAAACACAGAATAGTACAGTGACGTGGCATTTCCCCTAGCAGGCCTTAGAGGGCTTTAGATGGGCCTTAAAACCCATATAAATACCTGTCTTCGTCCTTGAGGGATTGTGAGTGTTTACAGCCGCAATCACAGCTCCTTTTACAGAGAATTAACAGATTCCAAGGTGTGTTTATGGTGGATTGAGAGCTGAAGCAGAAACCCCCTGGTTTTCGTTGTTTGCAAAAGGCACCAACAACCATCCTGCTACTGGTATATCTTTAGCTGTTGAGTCTTCTACATTTTCATGGGGTAATTGGGATTGTGTTTAGGCATTTCTGAGTTTATTATTTTGTAAACACAATCCGTGTGTATTGTAGGTGTTTTAGCACCATTGAGCTTAACCTGTTTGATAAGCTAGATTCCTCAAACACCATCTTAATACCTGCCGGTGAATTGCTTGCATTTGGGTAGATAGTTGATGCTCCCATGTGTTCTTCTAGTCTATTTGGGTAGATAGGAGAGTTCATTGGAATGTAAGGGTATGTAAGGTGTGGTTGACTCTTGTTCAATCGGTTTGGTGGAGATCTAGTGAATCCCTGGCTTGGAGCCCCCAGATGTAGATCAGTGGATCAAACTGGGTGATCAAATTCCTTGTGTTCTTATTTTATTCCGCACTCTGTTTGTGTTTGCCTCTGGTTGTGGTTTGCAGGTTGTTGTGACATCGCTCAAACAACGCTTACAGGGTTTTACGTATTCTGATTGGGCCTGTCAATTGGTATCAGAGCAGGGCTCTAACGTTTAGCTGAGTCCGGTCCAATATGAATAGAGAAGGTGGCTCTGTCTCGAGACCTCCTCTGTTTGATGGTTCGAATTATCCATTCTGGAAGAATCGAATGAGGATATTTCTTAAGCATACTGGTGTAGATGTCTGGAATGCTGTTCTAACACCCTGGGAACAACCTATGAAAGAGGTCCGCACGCCTGCTACTGAAACCTCTGCTGCCATTACTACTTTTGTCCCTGCTACTCAAGAAGAAATGTCAGCTGCTCAGAAGAACAAGGAACAAGGGAACAACACTGCTTTGAATTGTCTATTCAATTCTGTGGATGAATCACAATATCACATCATTTCAAACGGTGAGACAGCTCATGAAGCCTGGACTGCTTTGGAAGCAGCCTATGAAGGATCTGCTGATGTTCAAGCCTTGAAGCTTCAGAGAATTGAATATGCTTTTGATAGTATTCGGATGCAAGAGGATGAGAATATTGCTGCTTATCATGCTCGGTTCAAGAAGTTAGTAAATGAAGCTCAGTCTTTTGGTTTGAAGTATGATGATGCAAAGCTGGTTCGGAAGATGCTGAGGACAGTTACTCGTAGATATCAATCGAAGGTGTCCACTCTTGAAGAACTTGAGAAGACCAAAACCTTTACTCTTGAAGCATTGGTTGGTTCACTTCAGACTTTTGAAATGAACTACTTGGAAGAAGAGCCTACACGTAATCTAGCTTTCAAAGTTGAAGATGAGATTCAGTGCATTGACAATGAAGAAAAGGCTTACCTAACCAAGAAATTGGCAAGGATATTACAGGACAAGAGAGCCAAGAAGCTGAATTACAAGAAAGATGATAAAGGACGTTATCAGCGAGGTGTTTCATCATCCCGTGAACAACCTTCCAAGCACAAGTCAGACAATTCCTATGATAAGAGGAAGGGTTATAAGAAGATGGATTTACCCGATACATTCAAGAATTTAAAGTGCTATGATTGTGAAGGTGTTGGTCATAAAGCCTCTGAATGCCCTACTGCTAAGAGAAGGGTTGGAAAAGCTCTTCAAGCTACCTTAAGTGATGGTGAGGTCAGTTGTTCTTCCAAGGAGGAAGGAGATGACAACGAGGATGAGGAGATGATAGCCTTTACTGTGAACGACGTTGTTCTAACAACCGATGACACTCTGTCCAAACATCTGTCTGATACAGAGTCTCATGAATCTGACAGTGAAGCTAGTCAATACGATTACGATGAACTTCTTGCAGGATTTGAATTGGTGAAAGAGGATCATGCAGTTACTGTTGCAGAGAATAAGAAGTTGCTTGATCCGAAGGGAGATCTTCTAGTTCTTATTGATGAGAAGGATGCTGAAATCACAAGTCTCAAGGAATCTTTGGCCACTGTATCTACTGAGAGAGATACTCTATTGGAGGAAAATGCTGCATTGCTTGCCAAGACCCAGAAGATAGATAACATGGTTAAAGGCAAAGACAAGCTGGATGAGATCATTAATCAAGGGAAATCGCCATCCAATAGAGAAGGTATTGGCTACAAGCGCAATTCTAGACCTAACAAGAAGTCTGCACCTACTTTTGTGCATGCAGGTACCCTTGAGACCAGCTCATCCAAAGCTCCTGAGAAAGTTGATTGTCCAGAGTCCCCCAAGAAGAGCAAAGACTGTCCTTATTGTAAATTCCAAGGTCATCCTGTTCAAATCTGTCAAAGACTTACCCAAGATCTTCTTGGTGGTCGCCCGGTTGTTTGGCCATCGCTGGAACTACAGAAGCAGGTCAAACTCACTATGATGTGTATTCCCAAATCCAAGAGAGTACCCAAGGTGTGCCTAGTTGTACTTTCTGATCACTTATTAGTCTACACAAAAAATATGGTGAATAAAAAGTTCAAAATTCCAATTAAGTAGAGTGGTTTTTAAGGATGAAAACAAAATCAACAAGGTAATAATGAAACATGGGTTTAAGTAGTAGTACTTCCCAAGAATCTGCCTTGATGCTGGATATATACCTAGACCCCAAAGACGGATCATAATTGAATCTTTCACAAATGTTAATTATTTTTTTTAATATGTAAATTGTAAACATATAGTATAAAATTAAAAATGAAGCGAAACTTGGTATATAAATTGAGCATGGTGTGGAATTGAAATATACACAAAGCAGTGTTTGTGGCATGTGGCCACTGGCCAACACTCCCAAGGCCCACTCCATTGAAATAATAGCTGCTGTTTCTCTTCATTTTCTTTATTTATTTGTGTGTATTTAGTAATGATTATTAAGATGTGAATAGTGTCAGCAGACCTATCCTTATTAGGCAATAAAATAGTCAACTAATTAAAGTCTTCAATTATTTGTTCCCCATATGCAAAATTTTCAACCAGTCACATAATACCTTCGTATCAACGAATCTACCTTACACGCACGTAAATACACATTTTTAATGGTTAGTAATTTAAATTGTGTACAATAAAAATTATAAAATTTGATATTCTACAATTACAAGATTAGACGAATCTAACAAAATTTCACTTAACTATGTTTTTTTTTTTTACATAACTATGATAAAAATTCAAATCAAACTTAAACAGATAATAGTGCTAAAAAGTCAAATGCAACAATTTTAGTGAGACGGAGTAAGTACTAATTACTAAAGCATGTTCTTACTGTTTCTCCATTTCTGATTATATACACAATTCACTGGACTGGCCCATTTAAAATGGCCCAATTTAGGTAAGCCTGTTTGAAAATTTTAAAATAAATATCAGTAGAAAAACTAGTTAATTTAAAATGGGCATTTGGTCTAGTGGTATGATTCTCGCTTAGGGTGCGAGAGGTCCCGAGTTCAATTCTCGGAATGCCCCAAGGTCATTTTCATTTTTATCTTTTTTGTAATCTTTTGGATTATGTCTATGATAACATTTTAATAAAATCAATTGTCCATGTCCCATATACTTCCTCTGTCTCATATTGTTTTTGACGGGCACACCCATCGCAATGTTCAATGTACATTTCAAATCATTAATAACTCAAGTACGATATAAATAAAAATTTTAAAAGTTCCATATTTAAATTACACGACGAGACAAATCTAACAAGATCCCACTTGGCTATATTTTAACTTGTATACATATGATAAAACTTTAAGTAAACGTCTGTGTGTGTGAATGGTAGCATATTAACAAACGTAACAAACATTACGAGACGGAGGTAGCATATTCATATCTCAACATAAAACAAGATAACTGTACATTTTAGAGTCTAGGAAATAACAATACATTTAAAATGATAATTCTATGAAGTTTGAACCAATATTAGCAAATCATGCTTTCCATGCTCAGTTAAAACTCATGGAAGATCGTAGCAAATCTGTCCTACCATTTGATTGCAATCGACACAAGCACACAGACTCAAACACTCAATGCTGTAATAGAAACAAAGAACCAGGGTCCTATCCTAAAACACAGGCCAAGATTGACTGATGCTTGAGTAAATCAATGAAATATGAGTATTTGGTTATAGAAAGAAAGGCCAAGTGAGGGGGACTACCAGGTACCAAGTACCAACCTAAACAAGAGCAATCTGTATACCAATAGCATTAAATTTATGATTTATCTAATGTTGGCTATTCTATCAAATTGTCTTTTTTTATTTCCTGAGAAACTACATCATTCCTGAGCCAGGATTCCTCAAATTCAAAGAAGAGTCATTTGAGTCGATATGATCAAGTAAAACGTAAAATACAGATATGCTGCTAATTTCACAGTTAAGTCGCTCTTATGCTGTATTGTCTCTGCATCTTTTACTTGCTCTAAAGATTATACAGGTCAGGTCTAATATCCTTTTACATCCAACAGATAGAATAAATCGATAGAATAGCAATACAAAGCATCAAACTTCTATAAAGCAAACAAGGAAAATCATTGCTGAGGTCTAACGACAAGTTAGACCATAAATTCCACAGCTCATCTATCATCTGCTAAACCCCGACGCAAGTGTAGCTGATGGTGCAGAAGAAATAAATCATGACCATAAAAATAAAAAATATCAGTTTCACAGCACAATCACAACACTTGAAAACAGGGCTACAAAGATAATATACAAATTCTCAATCCCATGATCAGATTTTGAATAATAAGCTCACACATTCGACTTCTTGCCATCCAAACATTTCAGTAGTTGCACCAATACGCTCTTATGTCAGGATAAATCTTGTGTAAAACAAGACACTTCACATATAAATTCAGCACACCCAGAGTAGTCATCAAGAATCAGCAACTAGACCGGAAAAATCAAATTTTGTTTTCAAGCAGAAGCTTAAGTGCATCTGAATACTAGTAGAAAATTTATTCAACGCACTAAATCAAAAGTTTGGATATTATAAATCTTTCAAAATGCAAAAGTAGGTGAACTGATCAATATCACCAGAGCAGCCATCAATTCTAGAAAACTAACTACTTAAAATTCAATAACATCAGATTATAGAGGATTACTTGAAATCAGTATCACTTCTTCTTCGGACTCTTTGCAGCCTTGCCCCGTGCATGAACCTCCTTCTTATGCAAACGCCGTGGCTTGAGTTCCCCCAACTTATGCCCCACCATCGTCTCAATTATACGAAAAGGTACATGCTTCCTCCCATCATAAACCGCAATCCGATGCCCCACCATTTCCGGACTAATAGTCGAACCCCTTGACCACGTCTTCATCAATTCTTTATGAGACCTCTGATTCAGTTCCCGAATTTTCTTCATCAAGTGATTGGCCACGAAAGGTATCCTCCAGCTGGTGCCACCACCGCGGAGGCGGAGGACTAGATGAAGTGTCGATTCCTTCTGAATGTTGTAATCCGCTAAAGTCCTGCCGTCCTCCAACTGCTTCCCGGCAAAGATGAGGCGCTGCTGATCCGGAGGGATCCCTTCCTTGTCCTGAATCTTGGCCTTGACATTGTCGATGGTGTCGGAGCTTTCAACTTCGAGAGTGATGGTTTTGCCGGTTAGGGTTTTGACAAATATCTGCATTTTTCCTACCTTAGGTGGAGAAAAAAAAAATGTGCGGTTAGCTAAGCTGAACCAATATTTTTTTAGCTAAGCTGCATTAATCACTTCCATCCCTTCACAAATACAATCAACGATCAATATTACACACAAGGGTAACTAGTCCAAAATATGATTGATTAAATTTTAAACCCTAATTTCACCCAACTCGAGACCAACCACCCACCGTCGGCGGGCGGCGGCCCACAATATCCTACGGAGAAAAAAAGAAGATACGAAAATAACACACACAAAAACAAAAGAAAGCAGATCTAAAAACAACAACAACAAAGTTCCACAAACAAAAACAGATAATACCAGCGGCGAGTAGGTTGGGGCGCGGGGTATCGACTAGGATCAGTGCGCGACTACAGACAGGCGAACGGCGGCGGTGTTAGAGGACACTTCGGAGGGGAAAGGAGGGAGAGATGCGGATGAGAACCTAGTGAAAGAAGGTGATGTGGAAATTTTTAATGTATTACGCACATTTAAAATTTTAATAATATACTGTAAGTATTACTCCTCCGTCCCACCACACTTGTCCTGTTTGACTTTTTTACCCTGTTCATTGTTCAGCTTTGACTCAACTTTATTATAAGTATATATTTAGAGAAAAATAGTCGAGTTGGGTCTTGTTAGAATCGTATGATCATATAGTTTTATAATATATATTTTGCAAAATTTTTCATTGTACATATTTTGAGATATTAACAGTTGAAAAAGTGCATTGGATTGTGTGCAAAAGTGAAACAAGACAAGTTAAATGAGACAGAGGGAGTAATTTATTATCATACCTTAAACTCTGTATTTTTAAGAAAACTATAGTAGTACTAGTATTTAGCATTTGATTTTTAAATTATATATTAAAATAATTGAAAAAGAAAGTTATACTCCCTCCATTTTTTAATATCCTTGCCATTTGCATAGTTTTTTTTATATCCTTACCATTTGCATAGTTGATATTATTAATTAAATAACTTTGATTTAATTTTTTAACATAGATAGAAGTATATAAGATAAAACATAGTCGAGTGAGATGTTGTTGGATATGTCTAATCGTGTAGTTTTAGAATATCAAATTTTTATAATGACCTCAATCTATCCAACGAAGGTATGAGAATGAGCATGTGCAGAACTGAAATACTCAATTGAATTTGCAGGAACAGAGCTTAAAATTTGGGAGATAGAAAAGATGGAATATAGCCAAAAGAGAGTTTTGCGTTTAAATTAGCCCAAGGGAAAAGGAGAATCTTTGATGAAAAGGGAAATTCCAGGCTAGTAGCATCGCCCAAATTATAAATCCAGCACCATCAAGCAATGAAACCCTAAACGCCCAATTCAGAAATCAACATATTTTCTTTCCTGAGAATCAACCCCATTTTACAGAAACACATTTAATCTAACTCGGAGAAAACAAAACCAATAGATGAAAATAAACGAAATCAACACCAGAATACTACTGCGCATAGACATGGATCTAAACACAAATCAACAGATCACGCACAACAACAACTGAAATTGATCCAATACGAAACAGATCTATCAAATAAAGCCACAATTGAATTAATATCCAAGGCAAAAGAGAAACGTACCAGCCGATCAAACGAAGGAGGCGGCATTTGTTCATCGAAATCGCCTTCGTAAGCCATGGCCTTTGAGGGCGGCGTAAACACCCACCAGAAAAAAGTGGAGAAAAATTCGCAAGATCCAAAATCGGAACGGATCCTAGCGGGGGGACTGGTGAAACGAGCGTCCGAAATTAGGCGAACAGAAAAAGAAAATGGGTTGTTGAAATGGAATGGGGCAATCTAACAATAAAAGCAGAGAGAGTCTCAGACGTTTGTCTGAATGTGTATTTTTAATTTAATTTAAATTTAATTTGCTCACTTATTGCTTTGGATAATACTCCTCCGTGGAATTTATAAACGGAGGGAGTGTTAACCAGACACGCCCCTAGGATTTGAATCTGTTTAATCCTGTCTCAGTTTTTTTTTTTTTTTTGACTCAATCTTTTACACTAATTTAGTCAAATTAAAAGATTAATTTAATTTCGTTTACCAAAACAAATACTTCCTCCGTTTTTTAATGTTTGCAACATTGGAAATTATGATACTATTTATTGAACTGCTTTGATTTCAATTCTTATCATAGTTATACAAGTTAAAATATAGCCAAGTGAGATCTTGTTAGATTCGTCCCGTCTTGTAGTTTTTAAATATCAAACTTTTAGAATTTTATTTTACCGAACTTGAGCTATTTATGGTTTAAAATATGCATTGGACTGCGGCTGTGTGGGTCCGTAGTAAATATTGAAAAACGGAGGAAGTACGATAAGATTCTACCTAGCGAAAAAATTTACTATAAGATTCTTATTTTCGTAATATTCCTATTTATCTTTCTTTTTCCAAATTCATTGGCAATTTGAATTTCCAAATTTACATGAATAATTAATATAATTATTTTTTTTTCACTCGCTCTTATAAAAAAACAAGGCCTTTCGATATACTTCCTCAGTTTTTCCTTTTTAAATACCTTTATACTTCCTCCCTTCATGAATATAATGTTTTTGATAAACAAATTTTTCATGCAGTCCAATGCACATTTCAAATCATTAATAACTCAAGTTCGGTACAAGTAAAAATTCTATAAGTTCGATATTTAAAAACTAGATGACGAGACGAATCTAACAAGATCTCACTTGACTATATTTTAACTTGTATAACTATGATAAAACTTTAAGTAAAAGTCTGTGTGTGACATATTTTCAAATGTCAAAAACATTCAAGAACGGAGGAAGTATAATTTTCATGAGTAACTTTTATTCAATTTAAATAAAAATTAAGAACCACAAATGAATGAAACAATGAATCTTATATGGGGAAAAAAATAAATACATAAATAAAAATTGTGAGTATATAAATTGGGCCTATTTTCCGCTGATAACTCAATTGGTCGTCAATCGGCGTTGGCCCAAAAAATTGCCCAATTTATTTACTAATGGGTCAGACCCAAATTATAACTGGTCCAGAAAATATATATTTGGCCCTTTGGTCTTTAGAGAATTTTGTAAATACCACTCTATTGTTTATAGTCGGCCCTTTGGTCTTTCAAAAAAAAAAAAAAAAGAAAAAAGAAGCAATTGGGCAAATTACTGTAGAATTTATATTCGGCCCTTTTTGTCTGGAATTTTGTAAATACCACTCTATGGTTTCTTTCTTTTCAATATTCTAATCGGATCAATGTATATATCATATTCTTATATGGATTAACCAAATTCTCTCTCTGTTTTCAAAGCCATAACACACAAAACCTTAAATGAGAATGAACCAAAATTGTGCGGAGATCTTTTAATTTTTAAAGAAGCCGTTAAAAATTTGAAGGCAACAAAAGCTATGCAGATAACACAAAATTTGAACACTACAATAGTTTTCAAAGATGAGTTTCAATCAAGGTCACCAAGTGCTTATGATAAATATATAAATAAACAACTAATTCAAGCACTTGAACGATCCTTGCAAAATTTTAAAGATTAGAAGAAAAAAAAAAATTGTATGCACTTTGCCTTATTGCAAAAGGTAGAACATGTGAAATTGGATATCTCCATGACCCAACAAAGAAGTCATAATCATACACTAATACCACCAAATGTCTGACTTGAAGGAATGGTGCCAATTAGTGGCCCTCATTACAACAGTCCAAACTAAGACCATATGGTGTTTAAAAATCTGGTAGCCAAATAAATGATTCTTGATGCAATTTGTATGTTTTTGATAATGTTGTCTTGATAACAAAGATTACTTGCTAATAATTCAGTTGGTGTCTAACATTACTATAAAATACTATATATATACATATTAAAAGAATAATAATTTGAGATGGAGGAGAGTGGGGCATGGATTTTGTATCGGATTGGGATTAATGGGAATGATTGGACACAAGTTTGTACAGGAAAAGTGGAAAGAGACCAAGTGCTGGAAATTTGTCCATATTTGAGCATTTAGTTTCCACGGGACATTACAATTCATGTTAGAGAGCTGTCATGTTTGCCTGAATATTAACTACTAAGTGAAAATAAATAAAAATTAAAAAAAAATGAAGCAAGAGACCATGAAAATTATGGAAGTAATGAAATCCCATTAAAGAAAAGGGGAAACTTGATAAGGGTTTGAGGAATTTGATTGGTGAAAACTGTGAATTAAATCCATAGTGTTGATGGAGTTTGTTGGGTCAATAGTGAATAGGTATATATATTAATATGATGCCTTTCTTGATGCAATTATCACATGAGGAGAGAGTTGGTTAGTTTTGGACACTTTACCAAACCTCTACTCAAGCTACTGTGTTTGCTGCTGCTTTTCCACTCACATCACAATTCACACCTTACTTGGAAAAGCATCCACTCATCATGCATTTGATTCAACAAATACTATATGTACCCCAATTTTACATAATGTTTTTACTTTGCTCAACATATTCTTTCTTAACCATTGTTGATTTTTCTCCCAATTCAGATACTAAAGCCTAAAGTATGAATTTTTATACTTGTACAAGACTATATATGAAAAGCATGAATGCATAAAACATGTTCTTTCCATACAATACATATATAACATGTTATGCAAAGTGCACTCAAGTTTTATTTGGAAAGGACAGAGATATTTTTGTGTTGAAATACTAGCATTTTGTATATTGTTTGTTAATGGGAGGAATTTTTGGGATGCCACAACGAATACCACATAATTTAATTGTCCCCTTCTTCTTTCTAAGATTTTTCACTTTTTGTACTACTTTGTTGCACCACAAATAATTTCCAAACCATAAGATATTGAGAGAGGATATATAACAACCTAAAAGGCAAGTCACAGTTTTCTACACATAAAATATACCATCCAGCTGAATCACAAGAAAATGACCATACCTTTCCCCTTCATTCTCCCTTTTCTGGCATTATTATCACCACTTGGTTTTTCATAAAGGATTTAGATATGAAACAATAGCACATTAAGTATATATATAAAGAAAAAAATATAAAATCTTACTACGTGTTACAAAACTCAATATGAGAACATAAATGTAAAAAGAATAATGAATATAAAATAGTTTAAGAAATACAAAAACCATATATCCAGTAATTAATTTTACACCAAACCCACGTTTAAGAACATGTTACCAAAAAATTTACACTAAATCCAGCGTCGCCCCGGTGCCATCGTGGCAGATCAAGCTGTTTTCCGACGACGATGACGTGGTCTCCATCATACCGTTCAAATCCGAGACGCTGTCCTGCAGCGTCAGCAGCAGCTCCGACGTGCTGAAACTCAACGTCGGCCTCGTCTTCGGCACCATCGGAACCTCCGCCTCCCCGACAAGCATCTGCACCACCAGCCTCATCGGCGGCCGCGCCGCCGGGTCGGGGTGCGAACAGGCCAGCCCCACAAGCAGGACCCGCCGCATCTCCGCCTCGTCAAACTCATTCCCTAGCCGCCGATCCGCCGCCGCCATCAGCCTCCCTTCCCGGTGCAGCCCCCACACCCATTCCACCAAATTCCCCCCTTTTGCGGCTTCCTTCTCAATCGGCCGCCGCCCGCTCGCCACCTCCAGCACCACCGCCCCGTAGCTGAACACGTCGGTCTTGTCCGACGCACGCCCCGTTAGTAAATACTCCGGCGCTAGGTACCCCATTGTTCCGGCCGCCACCGTGGCGTCCGGCGACTTGTCGTGCGCAATTAACCTAGCTAATCCAAAATCCCCTAATCTCGCATTGAAACCCTCATCCAGCATAATGTTGCTGGTCTTGATGTCCCGGTGTATCACCTGGTTTTCGCACTCCTGGTGTAGATACACCAACGCCGACGCCACGCCGAGTAGGATCCGGCGGCGGTGCGACCACGGCAGCACCGTTCGGGATTCGTACAGCGCTTTGTCCAAACTCCCGTTTGCCATCAAATCGTATACTAATAAACTCTCGCCCTTGTCGTGACACCATCCCTGAAGTTTAACGAGGTTTCTATGCCGGAGCGTGGCGATTATCGACAATTCCGATAAAAATTCCGACTTTCCCTGTCCCTTGTGCGTGCACCTCTTCACCGCCACGGCAGGTCCGCCGCCGGGCAGTAAACCTCGGTAGACTATCCCAAATGCCCCGTGCCCGATTACCCGATTCGAATCGAATCCTTTCGTGGCAATTGTGAGCTCCTTGTAATGGAATTCCTTCGGCATTTTGATCACATCAGAAGATATTGCGTCGGATTTTTTATTCTGCTTGAATTTCTTGTTATACACCCAAATTAAAGCTAGGGCACAAAATGCGAGGAAAAAAGCACTTGCTGTGACGACGCCGGCCACGGCTCCGGCGCCGCTTTTGCAGAGCTGATTGTGGCCACACTTGCTGGAATTTTTATCAGACGCCGCTGTGATTGAATTGCTGGCGTTCGTTTCCAGCGAGGCTGTAGGCGGTGGGGATTTTACAGAATTCGCTGTAGGGATCATCAAATTGGCCACAGGCGGCGGAGGCGACGACGACGGCAGGGATGAGCTGTAATTGGGGGCGTCGTCAAAGGATGACGAGAAGCTCCACTATTCAATGGAGTGGATTTCGGTGCTGCCCTGAGTTGACCCGGAGAATCCGACGAACGCGAAATCGTTGACAATGTAGTCGTTGAGATCTAAATCGGCGGACAAGATCGGGTCTTTGGGCTTCAAACTGGAATACGACACGTACACATTGATCTCCCCGTTCGACCCGGAGTAATCCACCCAGGCATTGACAAGATCGCCGCTTTTCAAATCGACGTCGGCGGCACCCAAATCGGCAGCCGGCGTCGATACCATGGAGTTCAGATCTAGCCCGACGTGGTTCCCGTTGATGTCCTTAAACTCCACGTCCATCAGCGTGTCGAATTCCACCGCCACCGTGTTTTTCTGGGGGCCGTCGCCGTCCATGGCGCCCAGGAACCCCCCGGCGTCGCCGACGTACTCGTCGTCCGGCGAGATCACAAAGGCCAATCCACCGCCGATGGAGGAGGGATTCAAATTCGTCACGGAGAAAGAGAAGAATGTGGAGAAGCTCGCCGGGGATGCCAATCCAGGCCGCCGGAATTTCACGGGCTTCGAATACAAAACCTTGCCCGCGCCGGTGTACGGCAGGCCGACGTCGCGAGTGAGCCGGAAACTTCCGTTGTTCAAATGGGCGTCGCCCAGGAGCTTCATACTGGATAGAGTCATCGATCCAGAGTCGAATTCAATCGCCACTGTAAAAAACCCATTGCCGATTGTTAAATCGACAACAAGAACTAAACAAAAGTAGGCGAATAATCCACCAGAGGCCATTATAGTCTATGATTTAGGGCAACCATTGATTGGATTTTAGACTGGCTGCCAGTTTTAATACGATTGTGTCGTGATTGTTGATTTTGGCATAAAAAAATGGAAATATTAGGTCAAAGAAAAATGATGAGAAGGAAAAAATGGGGAAGAAAGGAAGGGGAGAGTGGAGTTCTGTAGAGAAGAGATGAGTGAAGGGTGAAGAAGAAGAAGAGAATCCAAAGTGGGATAGAAAAGTGGAAAGGAGTAGAAGAAGAAGAAGACAGGTGGATGCCACGTGTCCATACAAACGGTCATATTTTGAGCGGGTTGATTCGTGGAGTTCTGACATTCCGGGTTCCCGTTGTCGACAAAAAGACAGCAGTAAATGCCTCTGTCAATTTTGTCAATGTCTGTTCACTTTTTTCACATTACCAAAATGCATTTAACTTTTTGTTCACAAATCACTACTGTAGTATTTTGGCATGAGATCTTGTCAATTAAATATTTTTAAGTCAAATTTATATCGGCATTATTACTCATATTTCTTCATTATATTTACTCAGTTCCTTTTGAATTGCTATGTATACATATTTCACACAATTTTCTAATATACATTTTTTATCCTCAACAATTTAAATTGCATACAAATAAAAATTATAAAAAAATTAATATTTTAAATATAGGCAATTAAATAAGTTCAAGATCTCACTTTACTATATTTTATGGGATCGGTTAAGGTGCAATTGCACCATCCCACAACACATCAAGACGAAGATCTTGAGCGTCCAATTAAATCCAAGGGTTCTAAATGTAAAATGGTATAATTGCCATAAAGCCAAACTCCACTCTTGACGGAGGAATATATATCCTATATTTAGTATGTTATCAATCTAATATTTAATAAATCATATCAAATATTTGGTAATCTATATCTACGATCAACCATTCTTATTAAAGAGGGGAACAAATTTATTACATATATAATTTCAAAGACGCTACCAAACATAATTATGTGATGCTATCAAAAATATTTTCAGCGGCCCAACATTGAAGAATTCAGCGACACCACTTTGAAAAATTCAGCGACACTATCTCGTAGAATTCAATGCTACCATATATCATTCAGCGATGTTACCAAAAATAATTCAGTGATGTAACCAATAAATATTTCAGCGACCCTACCTAAAGGAATTCATCGACTTGTCTCAGAAGAATTCAGCGACAATAACAAGAAGAATTCAGCGATGCTACCATATACAATTCAGCGATGTTAAAAAAAATAATTCAGTGATGCTACAAAAATATTTCAGTGACCTTACCTAAAAGAATTCAGAAATGTTAACATATACAATTCAGCGATGCCACCAAAATAATTCAGCGACGTTTTCATGAATGCTAAATTTTTCATGAATAATTAAGCGATGTCACCAGGAACAATTCAGCGACACTATCAAGAACAATTCAGCGTTCTTTCCATGAACAATTCAGCGACATTCTCATCAACAATTCAGCGACTCAACATAGAAACATTTGATGTATCATGAACAAATATGTATATTATATAGCATCATAAATAAGCAAATTGAAGTGTAAAGTAAGATCGATTGAACGTATTGAAATGCGTAGAAAAAAAAAAGTAGAGTTGAAGAGCATACAGAACTGAGCGATTGTTTGTCAATAAAACTAAATATAGCAAATTTACTATTTTAACCCTTACGTCAATCTCAACCATCAATTTATAAAGTGGTTCAATGGCTGCGATTGACCGCAATACATCAAGTCAAAATCATCCATCGCATCCTAACGTAATTCATATTTTATCTTATATAATTATATTAAAAATTCGAATCAAAATTACTCAATAAATAATAACAAAACCCCATATGTGCAGTTAAAAAGAAAGGGATGTACTACTACTATTAATATGGTAAGCTGATCTACTACTATTTAAGAAACCAAATACGTAAAAAGAAAAGAAAAAAGAAAGAAAAAGAAGCAGTATTATGAATCAGTTAAACAAATGACATTAATGTATTAAATGTAATATATATTTTTTTTCTGTTTTTAAAAACACTACCAGTAAATTAGCAAAGTTAGACAAAAAAAAATGTTTGGATTCATTGCAATTAAATATGAATACAAACATCATTTTGGAATGTAAACTTGGTTTAGTGGTCATACTCCATAACTTCCAACTTTATTATTGAGGTTCAATTTTCACCCGGTCCTCTGTCCCTTCCATGTGTAATTTGTGTGGTTTGAACTTCCATACACATTTGCCGACACATGAGTGAAAAAAGAAAAAGAAAAGAAATAGTTTGATAGCATTGATGAGACAATATATTAGCAAGACATAAGTTTTCATAAATACTTGTATGCTGCGGGCGTTACTTTTCTGGAAAAAGTAACATTAAGAAAAGTAAAATTATAATTATACTTTTCTACTAATTAGATGGGATGTTAAATAGTACTAGTAAGGTATAATTTTATTCATTTTAATTTAACTTTTAATAATATTATATTTGAAATAAGGAATTTGATATAAAGTTTAAATAATTTCCATACATGTTTTTTTTGGATGAGCCGAAGCCAGGCAACAAAGTACAAAGAAAAGGATAAGAAAAATGAACGACAAAACGTAAAAACATACAGGCCACAAGCGGGCCAAACTAGCAGCTAGGGGAACAAACCGCCGATGCATCCATCGCCAATTCCCCCAACACGAAATCCGGGGGGAACGCCCAAAAAATCTTCCTCGGAACCGAGCCATATGTCTAGCAAGCTTATCCCCCACTTTGTTTCCCTCGCGTTTTAAGTGATGAATGAGGCAGGCAATAAACTCATCATGCGGATGATACAGAGAGTTGGCATTAAGAGAATTGATCACCTCTATTGAATCCGTATAGCAGCAACATTTTCTGGTGCCTTTCTGGACTAGAAACTCCGCAAGAGCAGTGAGCTCCTCTGCATGCAAGATGGATCTAGTACTAAGATCACCACAACCTCCCCCTTGCCATGATCCTGTCTCATCACGATGAACATAGCCAATTTCCATACATTTTTTTTTTTTTGAGGAGCCATTGACGGCCTGGAAAGGGGTGGTGGGAACCCATGCCACACAATTATAAAGGGGAATAAAAGGGAGGGATAGGGGGCCGGTGGGGATTCGAACCTCCAAACTTCCGTTGGAAGTCAAGTGACTTAACCACTTGGGCTAAGTCCTCATCGCCAATTTCCATACATGATGAGGAAGTGGAATCTAATGTTCTGCTTTAAAATTCATTTTTAAATTAAATTTCAATTCTTATAGTATTGATCAATTGGGGTTCACTATCAATAAAAAAAGAGAAGAAATGTTCACTTTTCAATTGAAAAGACAATAATTTGTCCCTCTTAAAGCTCCCCACATTTGAAAGTAACCAAAGCAAGAGAAACTTTTCAACACCATGAAAGTAGGGATGAAAACGGTACGGATACGGTCGGATAGTGTTGGATACAGATATTATCCATATTTTTTGTCGAATTCGGTATCGAATACGGATGGGCCGGATACGAATATGGTTTCGGATATTTCGGATTACGGATACGGTACGGATACATGACGGATATATGACGGATACGGCTTCAATCGGATACAGATTATCGGATAATTTTTTATAATCTTTTTTGAAAACTTTATATTTTTTATAAATATTAATCATTTTTAATTATTAAATAAAAATATAATAATATATTTGGATATCCATATTTAAAATCCGGATAATATCCTATCAATTTTCGGATACGGTCGGATATTCTCGGATACGGTTAGATATTTTCGGATACGAATACGAATGCGGATATTAAAATACGGATTCGGATTGGGATACGAATATTGAAATATCCGCCCGGATAGTCGAAAACGGATTCAGATTCGAATATAATCGGATACGGCATCGGATCGGTCGGATATTTACGGTACCGCTTTTCACCCCTACATGAAAGTATGAAAATAGATTTCCTTTTTGTTTTTGTTTTTTTTTTTTTTTTTTCCTTCATGTTTTGGCACATTTTTAGTCAAATTTAATAAATTCCGATTTAATTTATTTTGGTGGGAATTTTTTTTTTTTAAAAAAAAACATGTTTATAATTCTTGATTACAAGCCCTTTATCGTATCTCTTTCCTTTATTTAGTTGTATAATAATACTACTAGTATATTTTAAATTTCTTTGCCAATTACTTCCTCTGTTCTCTTTTAAATGCACCATTCCTGCATTTCACGTCGTCCAAGATACATTTTTAAAGGTTAATAAGTCAAAGTGTACATAAATAAAAATTATAAAAATTTGTTATTCTAAAACTATGTGATTAGATGAATCTAAAAAGATCTAACTTGACTATGTTTTTTTAATATAAATATGTTAAAAAAATTAATCAAAGTTACTCAATAAATAGTGACTACTATGCAAATGAATCACTTATTTGAGAACAGAGGTAGTATTATGTAAACAAAAGAAAAAAATATACTTCTTCAATGCCAGGTTGGGCATGTCTTTAAATTCAATAGAGTTATTATAGAGGATTAATAGTGCCCATATGCGGTCGTGTTCCGACAATGCTGACCGTGTGCTACGCGTCAAGATGTGGGTATTAGATTCCATACGGATGCATTAATTAGAAAAAGAAAATGGATCACTGATTGCACTAATTAATGGGAGTAATGATTGCACTAATTAGTGGGAGTAATGATTGCACATGTACAAATAGTAAGGGGTCATTTATTTGGTAGGGGAAGCCAGCACATGAACAAATAATGTACTAGTTGGCAGCAAATTATCTTATTTGATATTTTAACACAAAACATGGTACTACAACTTCCAGAGCATAAGTTATTTATGGGCAGATCACAATATGAACAGTATGACAGCACATGAATATTCTAGAATATGCGGAAATACATCGTCTGAACAATATGCACATGCACAACATAAGTAATAGTTACTCATGGCAGCATAAGTAATATTTTAACACAGAACATGGTACTGCAACTTCCACAGCATAAGTTACTCATGGGCAGATCACAATATAAACAGTATGGCAGCACATGAATTTTGAGGGGGCGGGGGAGGGGTTTGCTGAGTCGGTTTCGGAGGTTTGAAGGGATGGGGTGTTGGGTCCTTTTCAAAAAGACTTTCTAGTGATGTCAAATGGCAAATGTGTTAAAATATTGTAGGAACAAATGTGGTCCAATAGAAAAAGACTGGTGGGGTCAAATATTCAACACCAAATCCATACTAAAAATAAAAAATACACATAATCTTTTTAAAAATGGGGTCAATCTTGGTAATCAAATTTGATAAATTGTGCACAATTTTAGTACAACACACAAACGGAAAATCTTATTAATTACCCACCATTCTCTCGAATAAAAAAAAGAAAGTCAATTTGATGATCTACTGCCATATGTGTCTGTGGGTGTATGCAGTACAATCTGTGACTTCCGGGAACACTCCTCATATGCGGACTCCGGATGAGAACCCATTCGCTTTACATTTAAGGCAAAATGTTCGTATTCCTTTTATATAGAAATGTTTGCTTTTTAATAGTTAGCATTTAAAGAAGTCACTGTACCGACATTTCTCTGCAATGTAATGGCGTAACATACAATTCTTTTTTTGGGTATAATTGTTATTTTCGTCGTTTTGGATAAAGAACAAATACTATAAAATAAAATAAAAATATCCATCAATCTTATTGGAAATTGGTTGTATGAAGTAAAGGCATCAACAAAATGTTATCCAAAATTGAAAATATCAATGCACGATGCGTCCAAGGGATGCAAGAATTTGAAGCTTTATTTATTAGGAGTACTATAATTTTCAGGTCTCTCCAAGAAGCATCAATGTAGTTTAACAAAAATTAAATGTGAAGTGGAGATGTTGTATTAAATGGGTAAAAATTCAATCTTGAGTTCTCTTACACCCAAAATAATTCAAAATGCCATATCAATTAGCAAATGAGCATTTGGTTTTAGTACATTATTGTACATTGTAGTAATGATGAAAACAATCCTTATTGAAGTAGAAAATTGCAGCACAAATATCAGCCCAAGTATTGATGTCTTGTTCACAAGTACAGGCTACAGATAGGTTGAAAAGGATGGGGTTTGGGGGAAAATGACAAAGAAGATATTGGAACATTAATAACTACTTATAATAAAGAGATGGTGGAGGCTGGCATCATGAGTTAATTTGAGATATTCAAGGGGATGGATTATTGATTATCAATAATAATGCAAAACTCCAATTGGCCACTTATTAGTCTACACAAAAAATATGGTGAATAAAAAGTTCAAAATTCCAATTAAGCAGAGTGGTTTTTAAGGATGAAAACAAAATCAACAAGGTAATAATGAAACATGGGTTTAAGTAGTAGTACTTCCCAAGAATCTGCCTTGATGCTGGATATATACCTAGACCCCAAAGACGGATCATAATTGACTCTTTCACAAATGTTAATTATTTTTTTTAATATGTAAATTGTAAACATATACTAGTATAAAATTAAAAATGAAGCGAAACTTGGTATATAAATTGAGCATAGTGTGGAATTGAAATATACACAAAGCAGTGTTTGTGGCATGTGGCCACTGGCCAACACTCCCAAGGCCCACTCCATTGAAATAATAGCTGCTGTTTCTCTTCATTTTCTTTATTTATTTGTGTGTATTTAGTAATGATTATTAAGATGTGAATAGTGTCAGCAGACCTATCCTTATTAGGCAATAAAATAGTCAACTAATTAAAGTCTTCAATTATTTGTTCCCCATATGCAAAATTTTCAACCAGTCACATAATACCTCCGTATCAACGAATCTACCTGATACGTACGTAAATATACATTTTTAATGGTTAGTAACTTAAATTGTGTACAATAAAAATTATAAAATTTGATATTCTACAATTACAAGATTAGACGAATCTAACAAAATTTCACTTGACTATGTTTTTTCTTACATAACTATGATAAAAATTCGAATCAAACTTAAACAGTGAATAATGCTAAAAAGTCAAATGTAACAATTTTAGTGAGACGGAGTAAGTACTAATTACTAAAGCATGTTCTTACTGTTTCTCCATTTCTGATTATATACACAATTCACTGGACTGGCCCATTTAAAATGGCCCAATTTAGGTAAGCCTGTTTGAAAAATTTAAAATAAATATCAGTAGAAAAACTAGTTAATTTAAAATGGGCATTTGGTCTAGTGGTATGATTCTCGCTTAGGGTGTGGGAGGTCCCGAGTTCAATTCTCGGAATGCCCCAAGGTCATTTTCATTTTTATCTTTTTTGTAATCTTTTGGATTATGTCTATGATAACATTTTAATAAAATCAATTGTCCATGTCCCATATACTTCCTCTGTCTCATATTGTTTTTGACGGGCACATCTATCGCGATGTTCAATGTACATTTCAAATCATTAATAACTCAAGTACGATATAAATAAAAATTTTAAAAGTTCCATATTTAAAAATTACACGACGAGACAAATCTAACAAGATCCCACTTGGCTATATTTTAACTGAATATAACTTGTATACATATGATAAAACTTTAAGTAAAAGTCTGTGTGTGTGAATGGTAGCATATTAACAAACGTAACAAACATTACGAGACGGAGGTAGCATATTCATATCTCAACATAAAACAAGATAGGTGTACATTTTAGAGTCTAGGAAATAACAATACATTTAAAATGATAATTCTATGAAGTTTGAACCAATATTAGCAAATCATGCTTTCCATGCTCAGTTAAAACTCATGGAAGATCGTAGCAAATCTGTCCTACCATTTGATTGCAATCGACACAAGCACACAGACTCAAACACTCAATGCTGTAATAGAAACAAAGAACCAGGGTCCTATCCTAAAACACAGGCCAAGATTGACTGATGCTTGAGTAAATCAATGAAATATGAGTATTTGGTTATAGAAAGAAAGGCCAAGTGAGGGGGACTACCAGGTACCAAGTACCAACCTAAACATGAGCAATCTGTATACCAATAGCATTAAATTTATGATTTATCTAATGTTGGCTATTCTACCAAATTGTCTTTTTTTTTTTTATTTCCTGAGAAACTACATCATTCCTGAGCCAGGATTCCTCAAATTCAAAGAAGAGTCATTTGAGTCGATATGATCAAGTAAAACATAAAATACAGATATGCTGCTAACTTCACAGTTAAGTCGCTCTTATGCTGTATTGTCTCTGCATCTTTTACTTGCTCTAAAGATTATACAGGTCAGGTCTAATATCCTTTTACATCCAACAGATAGAATAAATCGACAGAATAGCAATACAAAGCATCAAACTTCTATAAAGCAAACAAGGAAAATCATTGCTGAGGTCTAACGACAAGTTAGACCATAAATTCCACAGCTCATCTATCATCTGCTAAACCCCGACGCAAGTGTAGCTGATGGTGCAGAAGAAATAAATCATGACCATAAAAATAAAAAATATCAGTTTCACAGCACAATCACAACACTTGAAAACAGGGCTACAAAGATAATATACAAATTCTCAATCCCATGATCAGATTTTGAATAATAAGCTCACACATTCGACTTCTTGCCATCCAAACATTTCAGTAGTTGCACCAATACGCTCTTATGTCAGGATAAATCTTGTGTAAAACAAGACACTTCACATATAAATTCAGCACACCCAGAGTAGTCATCAAGAATCAGCAACTAGCCCGGAAAAATCAAATTTTGTTTTCAAGCAGAAGCTTAGGTGCATCTGAATACTAATAGAAAATTTATTCAACGCACTAAATCAAAAGTTTGGATATTATAAATCTTTCAAAATGCAAAAGTAGGTGAACTGATCAATATCACCAGAGCAGCCATCAATTCTAGAAAACTAACTACTTAAAATTCAATAACATCAGATTATAGAGGATTACTTGAAATCAGTATCACTTCTTCTTCGGACTCTTTGCAGCCTTGCCCCGTGCATGAACCTCATTCCTATGCAAACGCCGTGGCTTGAGTTCCCCCAACTTATGCCCCACCATCGCCTCAATTATACGAAAAGGTACATGCTTCCTCCCATCATAAACCGCAATCCGATGCCCCACCATTTCCGGAATAATAGTCGAACCCCTTGACCACGTCTTGATCAATTCTTTATGAGACCTCTGATTCAGTTCCCGAATTTTCTTCATCAAGTGATTGGCCACGAAAGGTATCCTCCAGCTGGTGCCACCACCGCGGAGGCAGAGGACTAGATGAAGTGTCGATTCCTTCTGAATGTTGTAATCCGCTAAAGTCCTGCCGTCCTCCAACTGCTTCCCAGCAAAGATGAGGCGCTGCTGATCCGGAGGGATCCCTTCCTTGTCCTGAATCTTGGCCTTGACATTGTCGATGGTGTCGGAGCTTTCAACTTCGAGAGTGATGGTTTGCCGGTTAGGGTTTTGACAAATATCTGCATTTTTCCTACCTTAGGTGGAGAAAAAATAAAATAAAATGTGCGGTTAGCTAAGCTGAACCAATATTTTTTTAGCGAAGCTGAATTAATCACTTCCATCCCTTCACAAATACAATCAACGATCAATATTACACACAAGGGTAACTAGTCCAAAATATGATTGATTAAATTTTAAACCCTAATTTCACCCAACTCGAGACCAACCACCCACCGTCGGCGGGCGGCGGCCCACAATATCCTACGGAGAAAAAAAGAAGATACGAAAATAACACACACAAAAACAAAAGAAAGCAGATCTAAAAACAACAACAACAAAGTTCCACAAACAAAAACAGATAATACCAGCGGCGAGTAGGTTGGGGCGCGGGGTATCGACTAGGATCAGTGCGCGACTACAGACAGGCGAACGGCGGCGGTGTTAGAGGACACTTCGGAGGGGAAAGGAGGGAGAGATGCGGATGAGAACCTAGTGAAAGAAGGTGATGTGGAAATGAAATTTTTACTGTATTACGCACATTTAAAATTTTAATAATATACTGTAAGTATTAATTTATTATCATACCTTAAACTCTGTATTTTTAAGAAAACTATAGTAGTACTAGTATTTAGCATTTGATTTTTAAATTATACTCCCTCCGTCCCACTTAACTTGTCTTGTTTCACTTTTGCACACAATTCAATACACTTTTTCAACTGCTAATATCTCAAAATGTGTACAATAAAAAATTATGTAAAATATATATTCTAAAACTACATGATTATACGATTCTAACAAGACGCAACTCGACTATTTTTTCCAAATATATACAAAAAATAAAATCGAGTCAAAGTAGAACAATGAACAGTGTCAAAAAGTCAAACAGGACACGTTAGCTGGGACGGAGGGAGTATATTAAAATAATTGAAAAAGAAAGTTATACTCCCTCCATTTTTTAATATCCTTGTCATTTGCATAGTTTTTTTATATCCTTACCCTTTGCATAGTTGATATTATTAATTAAATAACTTTGATTTAATTTTTTAACATAGATAGAAGTATATAAGATAAAACATAGTCGAGTGAGATATTGTTGGATATGTCTAATCGTGTAGTTTTAGAATATCAATTTTTTATAATTTTTTACTTGTACATGATTTGATATATTAATGATTTAAAATTTGTATTCCGTTATATCATTTAGAGCAAGCTACTACTTCTCCTGAAGGCAATTGAATTCCGAAGCTAATTATCTTGCACTTAGGTAGATCTAACTGAGGCACTATTCTTGATGCTATGATTGAGCAGCTAGCTCCAGAATCAAATAAAACTCTAAGGGGTGTATTCAAGACATGAAATGTACCTACCACCACTTCTCCTTGTGCAGGCACGTCCGCTTGGTTAACCACGTTAAGCCTCCCCATAAGGCGTCCTGGATTGCCCTGCTGATTCGGATTCAGCTGCTGATTTTGCTGTTGATTTTGGTTCTGAGGTGGTGGAGGACGTTGGTTCTGATTCTGGTTCGGCGGTCTAAACTGATTTTGAGGGGGGTCTATACCCCTGATTGTTGCCGTTCCGCCCGTTTTGGTTCTGAGGCTGTTCCGGCCCCGTAACCAAATCTTCCCTCTTCGCTATGTTCTCCATCATTGTTCGGCACTCCCGACGCATGTGGCCCATTCGACCACACCGAAAGCATGCGCCCTGCTGAGGGCATCCCCTCGCCAGATGGGGTCGTCCACATCTCGGGCAGGGTGGTACCGGTCCTTCCTGGTTAAACCTCCTTCCATTATTTGTTTGCTGTGGCCTATTCGGCCCTCCCCGTTGTTCATTCAGCCCCGTATTGTTTTCGCCTCTCGCGTCCCTGTTCCTCTTGTCTTGGGGGCCCCGGCTGGACTCCCCACTCACCATCCTTTTCAGTTGCTGTACTCGGGCCACTGCCACAGCGCGATCGTACACTGCTTGCAGGTCGGGGTAGTGCACCCCTGTGATCACCTCGCGCACTGCCAGGTTCAGTCTCATCTCGAATTTTTGAGCTTTCTCCGCATCTCACTACAAGAAAAAACTCATTTAGCGACCGCAATTACCGACCGAACAAATTCTGTCGCTGTTAGCGACCGAAATAGCGACCGAATTTTCCGTTGGTAATTACCGACCGAATTAGCGACCACATTTTTTCTGTCGCAAATTTGCGACCGAAATGGCGACCGAAATGAAATCGGTCCCGATTAGTGACCGAATTACCGACCGAACTTTTGGTCGCAAGTTTTTTTTTCCAATTTTTTTATTTGTTATTATTTTTATAAAAAAATATAATTTAGCGACCGATTTACCGACCGAAAATTCCGTCGCTACATTTAGAGACCGGTTTACCGACCGAATTTGCGGTCGCTAAATTTTTTCCACATTATTTTATTTTTAAATTTTCTTTATTAGTTATTTTTTATTGAAATTTTTAATGTAATTTATTTTTTGAATTTTATTTCTTTTAATTAGTTTATTTTATTTTTATTTTATGTTATAATTTAATTATTAAATTGTTGGTAGCTATATTTTTTCCATTTATTTACATATATTTTAAATAACTTATTTTATTTTTATTTTATTTCATAATTTAATTAATATTTTTGATTACTTTTTATTTCCATTTTTGAATCAATTTTATTATTTTATGTAATTATATTGATTTCAAGTCTTTATAAATTTATTTAGTGATTTAATTAACTTTAGTATATGTTTTATTTAATTAATAAATATAATTTATTTAATATAAATAATTTCAGTTTTAATTTTATTTTTAAGTTATTAATTTACAAATTTATATGATTATATAAAACAAATAGCATATATAGACATGAAATGTTGGGCATCCAGGTGGTACACGCGCTCGCAAGGAGCCTCCAGACCAGGGTTCGAGACTTCTCCTCAACATTTGGGGATGATTAATATATATGACACGTGGCGGGATTTAATTGAAGAGATAGAGGGGCTAGCCAAGGTGGTGGGTGTTGGGGGGGTTGGTGATCAGGAGGTACTGGGTTCGAACCCATCTGAATACATTTTTTCTCAATTTTTGGTATTTTTTAGCTACCGAATTTGTCGGTCGCTAATTCGGTCGCGAATTTTAGCGACCGCAATTTCGGTCGGCAATTCGGCCGCTAATATGAAAATTATGAAAAATAAAAAATAAAATTTTCGGTCGCAGGAGATTAACGATCGAAAATTCGGTCGCAGTTTCGGTCGCGAAAGTCCGACCGAAAAATTTTTTCGTCGTAAAATTTTTATCGACAAAGCTTTTACCGACCGAAAAAATGCGGTCGCGAATTCGGTCGCTAACAGGGTTACAGATCGAATTTTGAGGTTTAGCGACCGAATTTTTCGGTTGGTAAACTGGAATTTTCTTGTAGTGTTTGTGGGTACTAGTCTTGGTGTGAACCTCACCAGCTCCTTGAACCGAGTATAGTATTCTTGTACGGTCTGGTCTCCTTGCTTCAGCGACAGAAATTCTTCGTACACCGCTGCTTTAGTACTCAGCAGTAGAAACTATCCCTAAGCAACTCCATCATTTCCGCCCAAGAGTAGGGCTCATCTTCTTCAGTCAGTTTCGCTTGGGTGGCCTGCCACTAGTCGTCCGCTTCGCCTCCCAAGTAGTACGAAGCGACGTGCACTCTCTCTCCTTCCGGACACTTGATCGCACCCAGCAGCTTGTCAAAAGTCCGGATCTATTCCTCCAGTTTTGCTGGATCCTCCTCACCAGCGTAGTGGGGCGGCTGGTAAGGGTTCACCATCGCCAGATAATTGGGGCGAGCTTGGGGCGGAGGTACCGCCGCAGCTTGTCCTTGGTTGACTTGCGCGTTCCCTAGCGCAACCAAGACCTGTTCTATCGTCCGAAGACGATCGCCCACATTGTTCGTTGCGGGGGCGTCCTGCGCACCTTGGGGTTGTGCTCCTATAGGTTCCGTGACATTTGGTGGGACTTTAGTAGTAGTTTGGGGAGCAGGTTGGGTCCTCGGTCTACCTCCGGGTGCAATTCTGTTACAAATGATGTAGATTAGGACACGAGAATGTAATCTATTGTTTAGGCAAGTATTTATAAATGTGTTTGTAGTTTCGCACATAGTGCTCGATCGAGCTTAGAAGTGCCGCAAGATTTTTTGGGTTTTATTTTATTTTATTTCATTTTATCTTATTTATTTGTTACTATTATCATTATTTTATTTTATTTTATTTAACTCTTTTTTTTTGTCGTACAGTGTGCTGTCCAGTTTTTTTTAATAAACAAATAAATAAATAAATAAATAAATCTTGTATTTTATTTCTTGAATGAAATTTTTAGTACAAGTGAGAGGATGTACAAAAATAGTAATATTTTCTTATCAAAAGTAGTGTCTATTAAAACTAGAAATTCCTATCGCCTCTAAGCGTCCTCCGGCAGAGTAGCAGGATCCTCCTCCGGGTCTTCCTCCTCCGAACTCGGCGGCAATAGGTCGTCAAAAATGTGGTTCAAGTCCTCCCCATGAGCAGCGACGTGTTCCCTCAAAACTAGGTTCTGCGTGGTAAGGTTTTGGACTTGGTGTTCGAGCTGATTTATACGGTGGTGGTCCGCCTCTCTTAAGTTGCCCATGTGGTGCAGATTTGCTTCCAATGGAGTTATACGATGTTTCATTTGTTCTATGGTTTGTTGGGAGTCGAAGTGAGCGTTCATCATTTTGACCATTAGGTTCATCATATCTTGGTTCGCCATCTAACGCAAGCAGAAGATCTAAGTTAAAATTCGCCAAGATTCTAAGTTCTCTAAATAAAGGCAATGCAGTATGCTTATGCAAATGATGATTCCCCCCAAAAATAATTCATGCACTGTTTATATACATATATTTTTTTTCTAATTTCCATGGGTTTTAAAATTAAAAATCTATTCCATGGAACTAATGTTTTAAAATAATAATTAAAACTCTTGGACCTCTATATTGGGTCAAAAATAAATAACATTTGGTTTCAAAATAATTTTTAAAAAAATAATAGTTTGGGCTTCTATAATTATAATGATAATAATTTAGAAATAATAATGGTTTAAAAATAGTAGTTAAAATAATAATAATCTAATAGTTTAAAAATAATTTTAAAATATCCGGGCTCTGATACCAACTTGTAACACCCCGGTTTTTGGTCACCTAGGTTGGGATGTCACCGCCACACCTCCTTAGCAAGACACGATTTCTCCGAGCTTGCTAAAGAGATGCAAGGCTAGGTATTGCAGTATTTAAAATATTTAAAACAATAAAAACAACCCATATAATATAGTTCAGAAAATAATATCATTATAGTGCAGCGGAAAATAATATTTTTAAGTATAAGTATTGCAGCGGAAATTTAAATAGGGCCAACATGGCCAAAACATGGGTTAAACAGGCCCGTTCATACTATAGTCTAATGCAAAATTTAAAAACAAAGTTCCCAAAAATTCCCCGTGCATGTACGTGCTCATGCTCATTCCATATACTCTGTAAGAAAAAGGAAGGAAATGGTTTGGTCAACATAACTTGCTGAGTAAATTAACACATATACGATCGTGGGGTTTCAAAGCCCTTGATTAATATTTAAATAAAACCATGATAATAAATCATAAACGATTTAATTTAATTAACTAAATAACTTGCATAAATAAATTCATGGATTCTAACTAATAATACATTTAGCATAATTTGAATAAAAGCCATAATTAATTTAAATAAAGCACTAAATAATTTAAATGGACAATAAATAAATATTTTAATTATCCCCCATTACACCAAGATTTAGTATTTCAGGTATTTCACGATTGCATCGCAATCTCGTCATGTTTAGCCGGTAGCCCGGCGACCGCAGCCGTATCCGCCATACCCAGTACCACTCCGGAGCCTCAGAAAACCCATATGGATATCCTCGAGAGTGTAGGCCATATATATCATGCCGTTTTGGCAATGTATCTCAAATTTCGCGCAGGGTCACCATCGTCCATAACGGTACGAAGTGAATAGTTAGGAGGGCACCCTGCAGAGCACTCACCCCCTAATTTTAATTAATCAAGTTGTAAGGGGATTTCAAAAATCTTATTTCATATATTTTATTTCAAGATTTCCTACTCGTTTAAACCTTAAAGGCTAATTTCACCGTTTCAACAAGATTTTCAAAATTTGACTTCGACAAAACACTGTTTACTCCAAAATTAATTAAAAATATGTTTTAACTCCGAAAATTCTGAAATTTTAACAGTTACTCGAAAACAAAGAGACGAACAAGTTTCGTGTTTTAACTTTTTCGATCCGAGTTAAGAAAATAAGTCAAAAACGTGGATTTCCATCAGAATATTAATCTGTCCGAATTTTACAACAGTAGTTTCATAATTACGAGATCTACCATAGCAAACAAACTCCAAATTTGATGAAATTTTATAGGAAGATACCTAAGGCATAGATCTACAAGTTTCATGTTCGGCTAAAGTTCTAAATCGGTTTACATCTATTGTCAAAATCGACTACAAGCTCGGACCTAAGTTCTGTCAAGATTTCAAGATCTAAACTTAGAACAATATAGTTTGGGGTCGATTTCAGATATCAGAACTCAAGGAAAAATTACGAAATTTTTACCAACCTAGATTAATGTCTTAGGAAGGTTTTTCGTGTTTTAATTTTTATCGTTTGAACAGCTTTAGGGGTTCGGAAAAATCGTGCAAAAATGCTGCGCCGTAGAGGTTTTCGTGTTGACAGATTTTAAGTTCTTGCTTTAATTCTTTAGATTAAATGTATTTTAATTCTCCCAAAACCATGTAAGCGTTAACTTACAGATTTATGGACATTCTGGCTCGTCGATTCGGAGGCGTGGCTTCCAGTCCACCGTTTATCTCCTTGATTCGTCGGGTTCTTCGTTCTAGATCCGGATCGGGGTTTAGAATAGAAAAAGATCAAGTTAGGATTCGTTTTCGAATCAAGAATGGAAAAAGAACGGACCAGAACTTACCACAATGATAGAAGCCTGTTAGGGATATTTCTTGTATTGTGAAGATGTTCGTTATATTTGCCGTTGTTGCAACATCATGCCAACAACGTTCTTTTCTCTTCACTGGAAAAAGCACAGAATAGTACAGTGACGTGGCATTTCCCCTAGCAGGCCTTAGAGGGCTTTAGATGGGCCTTAAAACCCATATAAATACCTGTCTTCGTCCTTGAGGGATTGTGAGTGTTTACAGCCGCAATCACAGCTCCTTTTACAGAGAATTAACAGATTCCAAGCTGTGTTTATGGTGGATTGAGAGCTGAAGCAGAAACCCCCTGGTTTTCGTTGTTTGCAGAAGGCACCAACAACCATCCTGCTACTGGTATATCTTTAGCTGTTGAGTCTTCTACATTTTCATGGGGTAATTGGGATTGTGTTTAGGCATTTCTGAGTTTATTATTTTGTAAACACAATCCGTGTGTATTGTAGGTGTTTTAGCACCATTGAGCTTAACCTGTTTGATTAGCTAGATTCCTCAAACACCATCTTAATACCTGCCGGTGAATTGCTTGCATTTGGGTAGATAGTTGATGCTCCCATGTGTTCTTCTAGTCTATTTGGGTAGATAGGAGAGTGCATTGGAATGTAAGGGTATGTAAGGTGTGGTTGACTCTTGTTCAATCGGTTTGGTGGAGATCTAGTGAATCCCTGGCTTGGAGCCCCCAGATGTAGATCAGTGGATCGAACTGGGTGATCAAATTCCTTGTGTTCTTATTTTATTCCGCACTCTGTTTGTGTTTGCCTCTGGTTGTGGTTTGCAGGTTGTTGTGACATCGCTCAAACAACGCTTACAGGGTTTTACGTATTCTGATTGGGCCTGTCAATTGGTATCAGAGCAGGGCTCTAACGTTTAGCTGAGTCCGGTCCAATATGAATAGAGAAGGTGGCTCTGTCTCGAGACCTCCTCTGTTTGATGGTTCGAATTATCCATTCTGGAAGAATCGAATGAGGATATTTCTTAAGCATACTGGTGTAGATGTCTGGAATGCTGTTCTAACACCCTGGGAACAACCTATGAAAGAGGTCCGCACGCCTGCTACTGAAACCTCTGCTGCCATTACTACTTTTGTCCCTGCTACTCAAGACGAAATGTCAGCTACTCAGAAGAACAAGGAACAAGGGAACAACACTGCTTTGAATTGTCTATTCAATTCTGTGGATGAATCACAATATCACATCATTTCAAACTATGAGACAACTCATGAAGCCTGGACTGCTTTGGAAGCAGCCTATGAAGGATCTGCTGATGTTCAAGCCTTGAAGCTTCAGAGAATTGAATATGCTTTTGATAGTATTCGGATGCAAGAGGATGTGAATATTGCTGCTTATCATGCTCGGTCCAAGAAGTTAGTAAATGAAGCTCAGTCTTTTGGTTTGAAGTATGATGATGCAAAGCTGGTTCGGAAGATGCTGAGGACAGTTACTCGTAGATTTCAATCGAAGGTGTCCACTCTTGAAGAACTTGAGAAGACCAAAACCTTTACTCTTGAAGCATTGGTTGGTCCACTTCAGACTTTTGAAATGAACTACTTGGAAGAAGAGCCTACACGTAATCTAGCTTTCAAAGTCGAAGATGAGATTCAGTGCATTGACAATGAAGAAAAGGCTTACCTAACCAAGAAAATGGCAAGGATATTACAGGACAAGAGAGCCAAGAAGCTGAATTACAAGAAAGATGATAAAGGACGTTATCAACGAGGTGTTTCATCATCCCGTGAACAACCTTCCAAGCACAAGTCAGACAATTCCTATGATAAGAGGAAGGGTTATAAGAAGATGGATTTACCCGATACATTCAAGAATTTAAAGTGCTATGATTGTGAAGGTGTTGGTCATAAAGCCTCTGAATGCCCTACTGCTAAGAGAAGGGTTGGAAAAGCTCTTCAAGCTACCTTAAGTGATGGTGAGGTCAGTTGTTCTTCCAAGGAGGAAGGAGATGACAGCGAGGATGAGGAGATGATAGCCTTTACTGTGAAAGACGTTGTTGTAACAACCGATGACACTCTGTCCAAACATCTGTCTGATACAGAGTCTCATGAATCTGACAGTGAAGCTAGTCAATACGATTACGATGAACTTCTTGCAGGATTTGAATTGGTGAAAGAGGATCATGCAGTTGCTGTTGCAGAGAATAAGAAGTTGCTTGATCAGAAGGGAGATCTTCTAGTTCTTATTGATGAGAAGGATGCTGAAATCACAAGTCTCAAGGAATCTTTGGCCACTGTATCTACTGAGAGAGATACTCTATTGGAGGAAAATGCTGCATTGCTTGCCAAGACCCATAAGATAGATAACATGGTTAATGGCAAAGACAAGCTGGATGAGATCATTAATCAAGGGAAATCGCCATCCAATAGAGAAGGTATTGGCTTCAAGCGCAATTCTAGACCTAACAAGAAGTCTGCACCTACTTTTGTGCTTGCAGGTACCCTTGAGACCAGCTCATCCAAAGCTCCTAAGAAAGTTGATTGTCCAGAGTCCCCCAAGAAGAGCAAAGACTGTCCTTATTGTAAATTCCAAGGTCATCCTGTTCAACTCTGTCAAAGACTTACCCAAGATCTTCTTGGTGGTCGCCCGGTTGTTTGGCCATCGCTGGAACTACAGAAGCAGGTCAAAACTCACTATGATGTGGATTCCCAAATCCAAGATAGTACCCAAGGTGTGCCTAGTTGTACTTTCTGATCAGAAAGGACCCAATGATGGTAAGTGGTACTTTGACAGTGGCTGCTCTCGACATATGACTGGTAAAAAGAATTTTCTCATTGATTATGTGGAATCTGATTGTGGGGAAGTACTCTATGGAAATGGAGCTCGTAGCAAAATCTGTGGATATGGGAAAGCAAAAGGTGCAAACATGGGTTTCCTAACTACTGTGTACTATGTTGCTGATCTATCTACAAATCTTATCTCCATAAGTCAACTTTGTGATGAGAAATTCTTTGTTGGTTTCACTGATGAGGATTGCATGGTTATTGATCCTGCTTACAATTGTGTCATTAAAGGAGTGCGATCATCTAACAATTGCTATGTCTTAAAGCCTGCTGTGGAATCAGTCTTTGTGTCACAGGTTGAAACTGCAAAGTTGTGGCATCAAAGGTGTGGGCATATGAATTACAAATCTCTTATTCAACTTAGCAAGTCTGGCGTTGTTCAAGGGTTGCCCAAACTACAGAGCAAAGCCAAGGTAGTCTGTGGTGCTTGTGCTAAGGGTAAACAAATTCACTCCTCTCACAAAGCAGTGGATGCCATTCAGACCACAAGGTGCCTTGAGCTGCTGTACATGGACTTAATGGGACCAACAGAAGTGCCAAGCCTAGGTGGTAAGAGGTACATCTTTGTATGCGTTGATGATTTCTCTTGCTATACTTGGGTTGATTTCTTAAAATCCAAAGATGAGGCTGTTTCAGTGTTCTCTAAGCTATCTTTAAAGATCATGGCTGAAAAGGATCTCAAGATAGGGCGTATCCGATCTGATCATGGGAAAGAGTTTGAAAATCAGTTGTTCGCACAACTCTGCAACAACCTTGGTATTGCTCATGAATATTCAGCCCTCCACACTCCACAACAGAATGGCGTGGTTGAGCGTAAGAATCGCACTCTACAAGAGATGGCTCGTTCTCTCCTTCATGCTAGTAAACTTGGGAAACGATTTTGGGCTGAAGCTGTTAATATCTCTTGTTATATCATTAATCGAGTATACATGCGACCTCAGACAACTACTACGCCTTATGAAATTTGGAGAGGAAAGACTCCTAACATTTCTCACCTTCATGTCTTTGGAAGTATGTGCCATGCCTTGAAGGATCGAACTATTGTCAAAAAGTTTGATTCCAAATCTGATGAAGCTATTTTCTTGGGATATTAAGTGGATTCAAGAGCTTACCGTGTCTACTTGAAGAGAACTTCAAAGGTTATTGAGACTATTAATGTTGTCTTTGATGATGCTAATCTCTCTGCAGGCTCTGTCTCTCCTCATGATGATGATGATGATGATCCTATTCGGATTATCCCTCATGTTTCCTCCAGTGCAACTCCTGAAGTAGTGCCTCCCTCAGATCCTATTGACGTTTCTGATACTGAAGAAGGTGATCCGGTTGTTGATACAACTGGTGAACAACCATCAGCTCCAAATTCTCCCAAAAGGAGAGGTCCAAAACGTGGTCCACGAGCACCTAAGTATCACTCTAAGGATGATATTATTGGCGATCCCTCTGGTCCTAGATAGACTCGAGGTCATCAACTTAACATTTCTGAATTAGCAAATATGTGCTTTCACATTATGCATTGTTTTGTTTCATCTATTGAACCTAAGAATGCTAATGAGGCTTTGCAAGATGAGTTTTGGATAGCTGCAATGCAGGATGAATTGCTACAATTCAAACGCAATGATGTTTGGGAGTTGATGGAACAACCAACTGGAGTGAATGTCATTGGCACTAAATGGGTCTTTCGAAACAAGACTAATGAACATGGAAAGATCATTCGCAATAAGGCCCGCTTGGTTGCACAAGGCTTTACCCAGATTGAAGGCCTGGATTATGATGAGACATTCGCACCTGTTGCTCGCATCGAGGCTGTAAGATTATTACTTGCTATTTCTTGCTCTCTTGGTTTTAAACTGTATCAAATGGACATCAAAACCGCCTTTCTGAATGGCTACATCAAGGAAGACATCTATGTGTCTCAGCCCATTGGTTTTGAATGCCCTGATCATCCTGATTATGTTTATAAGGTTAAGCGTGCACTTTATGGTCTAAAGCAGGCTCCTCGTGCTTGGTATGAGCGTTTATCTACATATCTTTTGGACAAAGGTTATGTGCGTGGTAATGTTGATAAGACGTTGTTCATACAACGCACTAACAACCATTTGTTGGTAGCACAGATTTACGTGGACGATATTGTTTTTGGTTCCACTTCAGATGATCTTCGAGATGTTTTTGTACAATCTATGCAGACTGAATTTGAGATGAGCATGATGGGTGAGCTGACATTCTTCTTGGGACTGCAGATTAAGCAAACCTCTGATGGCATTTTTCTTAATCAAGAGAAGTATGTTGGCATCATGCTTCAGAAATTCAAAATGGAGGATTGCAAGATTGCCAGATCACCCCTTGGTCAGCATGACAAGATTACCAAAGATGAATCTGGGGTCTCTGTCAATCAAAAAATGTATCGCAACATTATTGGCAGTCTCTTGTATCTCACTGCTAGTCGTCCGGATATCTCCTTTAGTGTTGGAGTGTGCGCTCGATATCAGTCCGATCCTAAAGAATCTCACCTTCGTGCTGTAAAACGGATTCTTCGATATCTTAAAGGCACTTCCGGCCTTGGTCTCTGGTATTCTAAACGTTCCTCTCTTGAGCTAATTGGTTATACAGACTCTGACTGGGCTGGTTGTTCCGACGACCGCAAATCTACCACTGGTGGTTGTTTCTATCTTGGACAGAACTTAGTCAGCTGGTATTCTCGGAAACAAAATGTTGTTGCTTTATCTACCGCGGAAGCTGAATATATAGCTGCTGCTCATTGTTGTACTCACCTGATTTGGATGCGTCAAATGCTTCTGGATTATGGTATTTCCTTAGATGATTTTCTTATTCACTGTGACAATACCAGTGCCATTAATATCTCCAGGAATCCAGTACAACACAATCGGAGTAAACACATTGACATCAGGTTCCATTTCATTCGAAATTTGGTAGAGGATGGTATGTGCAAGATTCAGCATCTCTCGTCGTTGGAACAACTCGCAGACATCCTTACGAAGAGTTTGGAGACTTCTCGGTTTGAATCTTTGAGGCGCAGTCTGGGCCTCTGTTTTTCTCACTAAGGGCTTTGTGTTGGGTGGGCCAATGCATTACTTGGTTTTCTATTATTTTTGGCCCAGGCCCAGGCCCGGGGGAGTTGTTTTTAAACTGCTTGAGACTGTTGCCCGCTCACTCTCCACTCTCGCACGTCACATTTCTCTCTCTCCCCAGTCGAACTCTGCACGTTTTCTCCCGAAAGTCCCCCAATTCGAAATTCGAATTTCTCTCGTAATGGCGTCCCCTTCTAGCTCCAACGTTAATCCTGATGAGGTCGTGGATGCTCAGCCGCTCGCCGTTGATGATTCCCTGTATCGCGCTCGGCTTTCTGCTCAGTCGCCTGGCGACGACACATTTGAGGATGCGCAGGAAGACATTGATGCTGCAGTGGATGACTATTTTTTTGCTGACCCCGATGACGCGAATATGGAGGTCCATCCTGACAATGAGAAGGGTTCTAACCCTCAGCCTACTTCGGACAATGTCGAGGCATCATCGGTTGGCGCAGATCCAAAAGCGGATGTTCCGACAACAGCAAACCCTAGCTCGGGTGCTGGAAGTCCGACATCCCCTCCGGTCCCTGCCCCCGGTGCGTCTCCGTCCGCCCCTGTTCCTCCTGGCGCTAGTTCACCTCTCTCGCCTTCGGCTGTCGCTACTGGTGATGGATTGCTCATGTTGGATCCTGAGACCAATGCTCCTCTTCACTCGGGTACTGCTCAGCAAGTCCCTTTTGGTGGGTCTCCTACTGAGGATGTTCCGATGACCCAGGAACAACCATCCAACATTGATCCTGATGATATTCCCCTGGATGATCTTCGGAGAAAGGTTTGTGAGAAAGGGAAGCGCAAGGCTGTTCCTACTACGCCCAAACAACCTGTGAAGAAAAAGTCTAAGAAGGCTGCTCCTAAGAAAAAGTCTACCCCTGTTCTCAAGGAGTCTGACGCCCATTCTCCTCTGTACTTCTATGCTGATGGAGAAAGGTATGCTTTGGAAACCTTGAACTCTCGTGGTTTCATATCTGAGGAATGCTATGTGCACCCGTATTATGATCAGATTGGTTTTTCTGAGTATTTAGAGAAGAAACATCTTTCTGTTTGGGCTACTACTCTTAAGCGCTATTCTCCTAATGTTGTTCGTGAATTTTATGCCAACTTGCATCCTGATATCCTTGATCCTGTCTCCCCTTGGTACTGTAAGATTTATCTTCGTGGTGAACTGATTGATCTTACACCCTCTGTTTTCAATGAGTTGTTGGAACTTCCTACCAACACTGATATGAACAATCCTTTTGATTTGCTTAATGCTGAGCTAGCGACCATAGCCTATACTATCTCTGCCTCTAAGAAATCTGCCTTTGGTAGACGTGCTATGAGTCCATCTGATTTGTCTATGAAGTACAACTGCCTTTTTAGGATTGGTGCTTCTAATTTTTTGCCTACTTCCAATGCTAGCCAGCTTAGTTCTCTCATGGGTAAATTCCTATATTCCATTGATGAATGTCCTGAGATACTCAACTATGGTTACCTGATCATTAAGCATATGTTGAGGTTCTCTCGTGACAAGATTGAAAAGAATACCCAATTTCCCTATCCTGCTCTTATCACTTTGTTAGCTCATTCTTGCCATCTGCTTGCCCCTGATGAATCCTTCATCAAGGTTAAGAAACACTTACCTTCTGATAAGCTAAAGGGTCTCCACAATGACTTCAAGCTTAGTCCCCAAAAGCTTGGGTCTGCCTTGGTTAACCACATTCGAAGTGAGCTGCAGCAGGTTGAGAAGGAGCTGGGCATTTTAAATGACAAGCAAATGGGGCTCAAAAGGAAGGTTCGAAAGCTGGTTGCCTTACTTCCTCACTCTTTTGATGATCCAGCTGAGGGGGAGGATGACTCTGAAGGTACCCCTTGATTTGCCAAGTAAGGGGGAGTTCCAGTGAGAAAGGATAGCCGGGCGCAGGGCTTGGTCATTTTACTGATGTTGGAACAACTTTTGTATTTCTGGTTTTCAGACTATGGATATTCTGGTTTTCTGTAATTGGTGGATATTTTGGATATTTCTCTGGTATGTTATTGCTGAATACTCTCATGGATATTTCCTGAATATTTGGTATGGGATTATCTTTTATGAATGGATGTTTTGTCTATGCATGTTCTTCTTCAGCTCATATCTTTTGTGGCATGATTATTTGTTGAGATTCTGATGCTCTCCGATCTTATTATGACTCTCTGTGCTTTCTCCACTGTTTTGACTACTTGGCCCGATCATCTCCACAAAGGGGGAGATTGTTAGGGATATTTCTTGTATTGTGAAGATGTTCGTTATATTTGCCGTTGTTGCAACATCATGCCAACAACGTTCTTTTCTCTTCACTGGAAAAAGCACAGAATAGTACAGTGACGTGGCATTTCCCCTAGCAGGCCTTAGAGGGCTTTAGATGGGCCTTAAAACCCATATAAATACCTGTCTTCGTCCTTGAGGGATTGTGAGTGTTTACAGCTGCAATCACAGCTCCTTTTACAGAGAATTAACAGATTCCAAGCTGTGTTTATGGTGGATTGAGAGCTGAAGCAGAAACCCCCTGGTTTTCGTTGTTTGCAGAAGGCACCAACAACCATCCTGCTACTGGTATATCTTTAGCTGTTGAGTCTTCTACATTTTCATGGGGTAATTGGGATTGTGTTTAGGCATTTCTGAGTTTATTGTTTTGTAAACACAATCCGTGTGTATTGTAGGTGTTTTAGCACCATTGAGCTTAACCTGTTTGATTAGCTAGATTCCTCAAACACCATCTTAATACCTGCCGGTGAATTGCTTGCATTTGGGTAGATAGTTGATGCTCCCATGTGTTCTTCTAGTCTATTTGGGTAGATAGGAGAGTGCATTGGAATGTAAGGGTATGTAAGGTGTGGTTGACTCTTGTTCAATCGGTTTGGTGGAGATCTAGTGAATCCCTGGCTTGGAGCCCCCAGATGTAGATGTAACACCCCGGTTTTTGGTCACCCAGGTCGGGATGTCACCGCCACATCCCCCTAGTAAGACACGGTTTCTCCGGGCTTACTAAAGAGATGCAAGGCTAGGTATTGCAGTATTTAAAAGTATTTAAATCATTCAAGATAGCTCATTCAACATAATTGGAAAATAATAATGATAGTATAGCACAGCGAAAATAATTGTTTAGTATAGTATCACAGCGGAAAATATAAATAGGGCCGACATGGCCAAAACACGGGTTAAACAGGCCCGTTCATAATATAGTCTAAAGTACGAATTTAAAAGCAAAACAAAATTCCCAAAATCCCATGCATGATTCGTGCTCACACATGCTCATTCCACATATTCTGTAAGAAAAGGAAATAAAACGGTTTTGGTCAGCAAATTTGCTGAGTAAGTTAACGCATGCATGATCGTAGGGTTTAAAAGCCATTAATTTAATAATTTAATAAAAGCATGATAATAACATAATATTTAATTTAATCTAATCAACTATTCAATAGCATAATTTAGCACAGGGCTCTATTTAATAACACATATCGCAGGGTTTAAGATAAAAGCCATAATTTAAATAAAACATTTAAATAATTTAATTGGACAACAACATAATTTAAATCTAATTTAATTTAATTTAAAATCCCCATTACATCCCCGATTTGGTATTTCAAAGTTTCACGATAGCATCGCGATGTCAACAAGTTTAGCCGGTAGCCCGGCGGCCGCAACCGTATCAGCCATACCCAGTACCACTCCGGAGCCTCGGGAAACCCATACGGATATTCACGAGAGTGTAGGCTCTATATTTCGCCGTTTTGGCAATATCACATTTCAAGTATAGCGCGCGGGGTCACCATCGTCCATTACGGCACGAAGTGAATCGTTAGGGGGCACCCTGCAGAGCACTCACCCCTAATTTTAATTTATCAAGTTTGTAAGGGGATTTAATTTTTAAAATTTGACTTCCATTGTATTTATTTAGAAATAATATCTCAACTCGTTTCAACTCTAAAGGTTAATTCCATGTTTCAACAAGATTTCAAGATTTTGTTTCCGGTAAACCACAGTTTACTCTAAAATTCGCCAAAAATTAGATTTAATTCCAAAAATTCCAAAATTTCATATCTGACTCAGAAACGTCAAGATCTACAACTTTCGTGTTTTAACTTTTGCAATCCGAGATACCTAAATAGGTCAAAATCACCAATTTTCGCAGAAGAGCAAATCTGTCCGAGTTTAATGTGTCACAGTTTAAAGATTTCGATTTCTACCATACCAATTCAACTCCAAATTTAATGAAATTTGACAGAGATCATCTTAAGACAATTATCTACAACTTTCATGTTCGGCCAAAGATCTAAAACAGTCTAGATCCTATGTCAAAAACGTGATCAAGATCATTCCTAAGTTCTGTCCAAGATTTCAAGATCTAGATTTAAACAGCTCGGTTCCGGTGGGTTTTCACATATCAAATCAACTCCAAAAATTCTCAAAATTTTACAGTAGCTAGTCTAAGTCTTAGGAACATTTTTCGTGTTTTAAGTTTTTCCGTTTGAGTTCGTTTTAAGGTTCGGAAAAATTCATCAAATCTGTTGCGCCGATAGAAAGTTTAGATTGACAGATTTACGGTTTCTTGTTAATCTTTTAGTTTTGAATGTTTTAATTCATCCCAAAACCATGTAAGAGTTAACTTACAGAGTTTACGAACGTCCGGGATCGTCTATTCGAAGGCGTGGCTTCCAGTCCACCGTTTCTCCTCTCCGTTCGTCGGGTTCTACGATCTAGATCCAATACGGGGTGTAGAAAGAAAAAGGAGATGATTAGGATTCATTTTCGAATCGTTTATTGACTAAAGATTGGATCGAGACTTACCACGACTATGGAGATCTGTAGAGAAATTCGTCCAACAGCGTTCGTCTTGGTTTCGTGCCTCCGACGACTCCGGATTTAGGGTTTCGAATGTATAGAATGTTGTAGGGTTTTGTAAACTTGTTCGGGGCTCCCAAGGGGTTTATTTATAGATTTCCCAAGCCCTAGGGCGTCCAACATCTGACCTAAGGGTCTTGGGTCGAGAGATGTTCAACCGAAAGTCGAAAAATCCGCGTTCGGGCGAGAGATTCACGCAACGGGCAAATCTGTCGTGTGGCGCGGTCGTGGCGCGCTTTTCCTCCTTCACCGCGCGGCCACCGCGCGACACTCGCCTGGACTTCGGTCCGGGCGGGTCGTGCGATCCGTCGTGCTTTTCCGCCTCTCTTTCGGGTTTCTATCCCTCTATGCTCCCGAATTCCGATTCCCGGGGTATCTTCGGGTTTCTACTTTCTCTCTAAATTTTCACTCGGGTCTAATTGGATGTTTTGGACTCGAATCCTCGAGTTCATTAGTGTCGGGTTTTGGTGTACAATTTATTTACCTTTAATAATTCTTTTTATTTAATTAAATTCCTTTAATTCCCTTTTTAAGTAAAAATCTCATTTCTCATTACCTTATCTTTATTTATTTATGGTATTTATTTTATTTACTATTTATTTATTTAATTATTGTTTTATTTTATGTTGGAAAATTCTCGGGTATTACAGTCTACCCTCCTTAAGAATCAACTTCGTCCTCGAAGTTGTGTTTCGGCTTTTCTCGTGCTAAAGGTCTTGTGTTTATTTTATTATGTTGTGACTGAACTTAGAATTAAAACTTCTAAGCTGCCTACACACCCGGTAAAGGGATCAAGCCATAACGTAGTTCAACAATTTACAAAAGTGCACGAAAAATAGGTGGTATCACATCCTCTCCCCCTTAAGATTGCAGTTATGTCCCCATAACTGTGTCGGTATCGGTTTGGAACAATGTCGGGTATCGTTCTCTCATGTCAGATTCTACTTCCCAAGTTGCCGTCTCACTTTCGTGGTTTGACCAAAGAACCTTGATCATTTTGACGGTTTTGTTCCTCGTTACTCGTTCCTTAGTATCGAGAATACGCACTGGGACTTCTTCGTAAGTCAAATCTTCATCGAGCTCAATTATCTCCGGTTGAAGTACATGTGTCGGGTCCGGCACATACTTCTTTAGTTGTGAGACATGGAAGACATTATGAACTCGATCTAAGTGTGGCGGTAAAGCCAATCGGTAGGCTAGAGTTCCGACTCGTTCTAGAATTTCGTAAGGTCCTATGTATCGAGGACTTAACTTCCCTCGTTTGCCAAAGCGCATCACCCCCTTCATGGGTGATATCTTTAGCATGACTCTATCTCCCACTTGAAATTCGAGGTCTCGTCGTCTCACGTCGGCATAACTCTTTTGACGGTCTTGTGCGGCTTTCATCTTCCCTTTAATCACTTTGATTTGTTGAGCCATGTCTTCGATAAGTTGTGGTCCCACTACCACGGACTTATCGTTTTCTTCCCAGCTCAATGGGCTTCGGCACTTTCGTCCATACAACGCCTCGAAAGGTGCCAGGCCGATGCTAGCATGGTAGCTATTATTATAGGAAAACTCAATCAAGGGTAAATGAGATTCCCAATTTCCTTTGAATTCCAACACACATGCTCTCAGCATGTCTTCTAGTGTTTGGATTGTTCTCTCGGTTTGTCCATCCGTCATCGGGTGGAATGCGGTGCTCATTTTGATTTGAGTATCGAGAGCTTTTTGTAACTCCGTCCAGAAATGAGAGACAAATCTACTATCTCTATCGGAAATGATATCATGTGGTACTCCATGTCGTCGTACCACATTATCAATGTAGGCTCGGGCCAATTGGTCCATAGTCCACGTGTCTTTCATTGGGATAAATATGGCTGTCTTCGTTAGCCTATCCACAATCACCCAAATCTTGTTCATGCCTTTAGGTGATCGGGGTAATCCCGAGACAAAGTCCATTGAGATGCTATCCCACTTCCAACTTGGAATCTCTAGTGGTTGCATCAATCCTAAGGGTTTATGTCGCACTGCCTTAACCTTTTGGCAGGTGAGGCATCTCGCTACGAAGTTCGCCACTTCCTTCTTCATTCCCGGCCACCAATAGATCTTCTTCAGATCTTTGTATAGCTTGTCTCCTCCGGGATGTACGGAATATGGCGTGTTGTGCCCTTCCTCCATCAACCTTTGTTTCAACTCGGCACATTTAAGAGGCACACACCATCTCCCTTTGAAACGGATGCTTCCATCCTCGTGGACAGCAAATCCTATTGCATTTCCTTCGGCAATATACCCTTTTATCTTCTCGAGTTTCGGGTCGCCCGGTTGAGCGAGTCGAATCTCGTCCAATATTGGAGTTTCTACGACCATGGCATTGACCGTTTCTCTCACTGTGCCAGGATGCACAAGTTCTAACTCCAATCTCGCCAATTCCAAGTACAATGCCGGCGGAATTACCAACGAGTTTGTCACGTGTTGGGTTTTCCGACTTAGGGCATCGGCTACCACATTCGCCTTCCCCTCGTGGTATGCTATCTCTAAATCGTAGTCTTTAATAAGTTCCAACCACCTTCGCTGTCTCAAATTCAACTCCTTCTGAGTGAATATATATTTCAAGCTCTTGTGGTCGGTGAACATTCGACACTTCCGCCCATAAAGATAATGTCTCCATATCTTTAGAGCGAAGACGACCGCTGCCAACTCCAGGTCGTAGGTCGGATAATTTTCCTCGTGAGGTTTTAGTTGGCGTGATGCATAGGCTACGACTCTCGAGTCTTGCATCAAGACACAACCTAAACCTTCATTCGAAGCATCGCTATATACTTCGAAGTCACCATTCTCTGATGGTAATGTTAATACGGGTGTGGTTGTGAGTCGTTTCTTCAGCTCTTGAAACGCAGTCTCACACGCTTCGGTCCACTCGTATTTTGCTCCTTTCTTCAGTAGCTGGGTCAAAGGACGTGCAATCCTTGAAAAGTCCTTCAAAAATCGTCTATAATACCCGGCTAATCCAAGGAAACTCCTTATTTCCGTTGGACTCTGCGGAGTTGTCCATTCAGTCACGGCAGAAACTTTTGCCGGATCCACTGATACTCCATCAGCGGATACTATGTGTCCGAGAAATGCCACTTCTTTCAACCAGAAATCGCATTTGGACAACTTGCCGTATAGCTCGTCGAGTAAACAGTAGAAGGTAAAAAAAATAAAATAAAAAAAAACAATTTTTGAGGCTCGCGCGGTGCCCGCGCGGTGGCGCGCGGCGACCGCGCGGCCATGTCAGTTCGAACAAAAGGGCTCGCGCGGAGCGCGAGCCATTCCGCCCCATTTCCACTTCCGAGGCTTCTTCTAGTTTTCTCTCAAATTCGTTCTCCCATCCCCCGATTCTCTCATTCCCGGCTTCGATTTTCCTTTGCAAGGTATGCGTCTACTACTTCTACTTGTCAATTTCAGATTTTATGTCTTGTGTAGCCTTAATCTTTGGGTGAATTTAAAAATTAGGGCTTAGGGACAAGAATTGGGGGTTTGTTGTTTTTAGACTTAATTTGTGCAATTAGCGAGTTTGGACGATACTTGTTGTTATTTTTGTTGATTAGGAAGTATTTGTGCACCAATGTATGCCTAGTTTGAGGAAGTTTTTACTAGATTCCATATTTTAAAGGAATCATGAATTTCCCGATTTGTATTGGTATTGTGGGCATGCGGATGAGTTCGTTGTTGTTGTTTCATGCCCTATTATGATGATGAGTTATTGCCTAAGCAATTGTTTTGATTTGGGGCGTTCCCCATGTGTTTACAAGTAAACTTTGGTCTTGATTTATTGCGCACTCCACGTGTTTGACGAAATGTCCCAAAGAGGTTTGGGACTTCTCTAGACATAGTATTGGTTTGGTTATCTTCTTGATTGCTCGTGTTAGGGCTCACACTTCATGTTCTTGTGTTTTCTAGATTATGCTTAATGTAATCGCCGTGTAGGATTTATTCTTACATTTGGTATTGGTTGGATATTTGCAGGATGATGCTTTTCATGTGGGTTGTTTTGGCGTCACTCATGTGTCCCCCGAGGACCAGGAGACGAGTTGCTCAGCGCGATGAGGCTGGTCCTAGCACTGCCGCTCCGGCGATGTCTGATTTTGATGAGAGCGAGTCCGAGGAGGACGAGGAGCAGCGGGGCCCTAAGCTCAAGGGTCTTCCTGACGAGGTGCGTCCCCATCGACACGACAGGTATCGGTTTGCTACTATGGCCTCTCAGGAGTTCTACTTTGACAAGCTTCGTCGAAACAGGTCTTATATCCCGGAGAGAGGCATGTATCCTCGCCATATGGACGACGACAGGGTTAGTCCAGTTTTGGGTCTTCTTCAGTAGACTGGGCTTGCGCGCCATCCCGAGGGCATCGCTTCTGGGTATTTAGCTATGGAGGTCATCGCCAACATTGGCGGTCTCGGGGAGAACAGCGACTTGCCTCGAGTCTGGGTTCGGGGTCGCCATCTAGATTTCAGTGCTCGGGCGATCAACGTCTACTTCGGCCTTCTTGACGACGGCGTATTCCGGCCACAGCCTGAGGGTCGTATACCCCCGCCTGCGTGGGGTGTTTTATGCACCTTGATGGCTCCTCAGGTCGAGCATGATCATGAGCTGCGGTTGACGACGATGGACTCTCTGTGGCGCGAGCTTGCTCAGATATGGTTAGGCCGTGTCCGGCCGATCACCCGGAGCCATATTGTTATAGACCACGTCTATGAGACCATCTGCTTTCTCGCCCGAGGTGGTAGGGTGAATGTTGGGGCTTGTATCGCGGACAACCTGAGGGGTATGCGCCGAGGACAAGGGAGCAGGGTGATTACCCACGTTCACCTTATTTGCGGCATGTGTGCGGCTCAGGGGATCCGTACGTCCCCAGAGATGGATCCTTACGAGCTATCCGCTGGCGGCTACTACCGTATCCCTACCTACGCCCCTCGACGCAGTGCTCTTCGACGTGGGGCTCCTCCGGCTGTCCTTCGCCCGGAGCCCAACGGTGATGGTTTGATTCTAGTTGTCCCTCCTGAGCAGCCACCTCCGCCTCCCGTGGTTCCCCAGCAGGGTGCGGAGATGCCGCAGATAGTTCAGATGCTGCAGGGTATGCAGCTTAGTATGGACGCGGGGTTTGCTCGTATGGACGCTGGGTTTGCAGCCGGGCAGGCTCGCTACGACGCTCTGGATGCCAGGATGGATCTATACCAGGCTCGCATGGATACGATTACCACGAGACAGCTGGAGCAGCAGGCCTCCATGACCGACATGTATGCCTACATGCGCCAGATGGACGAGTATATGCGTCGTCAGTTCCCGCCTCCCGACCAGTGATCCTTTGTTTCTGCGTTTCCATCTAGGCTTGCTGTAGTAGTGTTTTATTTAGTTGTTTTTTTATGGACTGTACAAGGATGATCTTTCTGATTATGTTTCGCAGTTTATGTTCCCGTTGTATCCTTGTTGACTGATTTGACTGTTATCATTTAGAGAAAATGCGGTGGAACTGTTCCGTTTTTTTTTTTTTTTTTTTTTTTTTTTTTTTTTTTTTTTTTTTTTTTTTTTTTTTTCTGCGGACAGGTCTGTCCGAGGGTTTTTTTTTTCTTTTTTTTCAATAATTTTTGGCTGAAGAATTCCAAAAAAAATCAACTCGCATTTCATTCCTTTAAAAGAAATTTAATACAAGTAATAGGATGCGCAAAATAAATATACTATCTAAGATAAAGTATCTAAAAGATCTCTGCGTCCTCTGGCAGAGTAGCGGGGTCTTCCATAGGATCATCCTCATCAGAGACCTGGCCGGTGCCCAAGGGTCCATGAAACACTGGGGATGGTGGATCGACGGCTTCCGGAACTGGGTCCGGTGTCTCCTCCAGATGGTTCTCCACGGGGCTCGGGTTTGGCGATGGGCGGACCATGTGGGGCCAGAGCCCAAGGGTTCCGTAGCGTCCATGGATAAGGCCGGACGGGCTCTCCACTGGGGGTGTTGGGCTTCGTGGTCCCATCAAGTGGTCTTCCACAGGGCTATATGGTACTACTATATCAGTGAGGTCAAGCAGGTCCGTCCCTTGATCCTCGACTCTATCTATCACAGCATCGCTTCGTTCGGTGAGTTTTTGCACTTGAGTTTCTAAGTCTTTTATGCGATCTTGATCAGCGGCTCTCAAGTTCAGGAAGTGCTGGAGGTCAGCTTCCCTTAAATCTCCCATTTGGTGCAGATTTGCCTCCAAGTGAGCTATACGATTTTTCATTTGTTGTATGGTTTGTTGGGTGTCAAGGTGGGCGTTCATCATCTTGATCATCCACTGCATCATGTCTTGACTATCCATCTAGCGCAAGCAAGAGATCTAAGTTAATATTCGCCAAGATTCTAGGTTCAATTCGCCAAGATTCTAGGTTCAATTCGCCAAGATTCTAAGTTCAAGTTTCGCCAAGATTCTAAGTTCAATCCGCCAACATCCTAAGTTCATAGGAGAGATGCAATATGCATATGCAAATGATATTTCCCCCCAATAATAATTTAATGCACCACATATATATATATATATATTTTTCCATGGGTTTTTAAAATAAAAATTTTTCATGGCAATAATACTTTAAAATTTAAAATAATAGTCAAAATATTAATAGTACTTTAAAAATAATAATGGTTTAAAAACAATAGTTTAAAAATAGCCGGGCTCTGATACCAACTTGTAACACCCCGGTTTTTGGTCACCCAGGTCGGGATGTCACCGCCACATCCCCCTATTAAGACACGGTTTCTCCGGGCTTACTAAAGAGATGCAAGGCTAGGTATTGCAGTATTTAAAAGTATTTAAATCATTCAAGATAGCCCATTCAACATAATTGGAAAATAATAATGATAGTATAGCGCAGCGGAAATAATTGTTTAGTATAGTATCGCAGCGGAAAATATAAATAGGGCCGACATGGCCAAAACACGGGTTAAACAGGCCCGTTCATAATATAGTCTAAAGTACGAATTTAAAAGCAAAACAAAATTCCCAAAATCCCATGCATGATTCGTGCTCACACATGCTCATTCAACATATTCTGTAAGAAAAGGAAATAAAACGGTTTTGGTCAGCAAATTTGCTGAGTAAGTTAACGCATGCATGAACGTAGGGTTTAAAAGCCATTAATTTAATAATTTAATAAAAGCATGATAATAACATAATATTTAATTTAATCTAATCAACTATTCAATAGCATAATTTAGCACAGGGCTCTATTTAATAACACATATCGCAGGGTTTAAGATAAAAGCCATAATTTAAATAAAGCATTTAAATAATTTAATTGGACAACAACATAATTTAAATCTAATTTAATTTAATTTAAAATCCCCATTACATCCCCGATTTGGTATTTCAAAGTTTCACGATAGCATCGCGATGTCAACAAGTTTAGCCGGTAGCCCGGCGGCCGCAACCGTATCAGCCATACCCAGTACCACTCCGGAGCCTCGGGAAACCCATACGGATATTCACGAGAGTGTAGGCTCTATATTTCGCCGTTTTGGCAATATCACATTTCAAGTATAGCGCGCGGGGTCACCATCGTCCATTACGGCACGAAGTGAATCGTTAGGGGGCACCCTGCAGAGCACTCACCCCTAATTTTAATTTATCAAGTTTGTAAGGGGATTTAATTTTTAAAATCTGACTTCGATTGTATTTATTTAGAAATAATATCTCAACTCGTTTCAACCCTAAAGGTTAATTCCATGTTTCAACAAGATTTCAAGATTTTGTTTCCGGTAAACCACAGTTTACTCTAAAATTCGCCAAAAATCAGATTTAATTCCAAAAATTCCAAAATTTCATATTTGACTCAGAAACGTCAAGATCTACAACGTTCGTGTTTTAACTTTTTCAATCCGAGATACCTAAATAGGTCGAAATCACCAATTTTCGCAGAAGAGCAAATCTGTCCGAGTTTAATGTGTCACAGTTTAAAGATTTCGATTTCTACCATACCAATTCAACTCCAAATTTAATGAAATTTGACAGAGATCATCTTAAGACAATTATCTACAACTTTCATGTTCGGCCAAAGATCTAAAACAGTCTAGATCCTATGTCAAAAACGTGATCAAGATCATTCCTAAGTTCTGTCCAAGATTTCAAGATCTAGATTAAAACAGCTCGGTTCCGGTGGGTTTTCACATATCAAATCAACTCCAAACATTCTCAAAATTTTACAGTAGCTAGATCTAAGTCTTAGGAACGTTTTTCGTGTTTTAAGTTTTTCCGTTTGAGTTCGTTTTAAGGTTCGGAAAAATTCATCAAATCTGTTGCGCCGATAGAAAGTTTAGATTGACAGATTTACGGTTTCTTGTTAATCTTTTAGTTTTGAATGTTTTAATTCATCCCAAAACCATGTAAGAGTTAACTTACAGAGTTTACGAACGTCCAGGATCGTCTATTCGAAGGCGTGGCTTCCAGTCCACCGTTTCTCCTCTCCGTTCGTCGGGTTTTACGATCTAGATCCAATACGGGGTGTAGAAAGAAAAAGGAGATGATTAGGATTCGTTTTCGAATCGTTTATTGACTAAAGATTGGATCGAGACTTACCACGACTATGGAGATCTGTAGAGAAATTCGTCCAACAGCGTTCGTCTTGGTTTCGTGCCTCCGACGACTCCGGATTTAGGGTTTCGAATGTATAGAATGTTGTAGGGTTTTGTAAACTTGTTCGGGGCTCCCAAGGGGTTTATTTATAGATTTCCCAAGCCCTAGGGCGTCCAACATCTGACCTAAGGGTCTTGGGTCGAGAGATGTTCAACCGAAAGTCGAAAAATCCGCGTTCGGGCGAGAGATTCACGCAACGGGCAAATCTGTCGTGTGGCGCGGTCGTGGCGCGCTTTTCCTCCTTCACCACGCGGCCACCGCGCGACACTCGCCTGGACTTCGGTCCGGGCGGGTCGTGCGATCCGTCATGCTTTTCCGCCTCTCTTTCGGGTTTCTATCCCTCTATGCTCCCGAATTCCGATTTCCGGGGTATCTTCGGGTTTCTACTTTCTCTCTAAATTTTCACTCGGGTCTAATTGGATATTTTGGACTCGAATCCTCGAGTTCATTAGTGTCGGGTTTTGGTGTACAATTTATTTACCTTTAATAATTCTTTTTATTTAATTAAATTCCTTTAATTCCCTTTTTAAGTAAAAATCTCATTTCTCATTACCTTATCTTTATTTATTTATGGTATTTATTTTATTTACTATTTATTTATTTAATTATTGTTTTATTTTATGTTGGAAAATTCTCGGGTATTACAGTAGATCAGTGGATCGAACTGGGTGATCAAATTCCTTGTGTTCTTATTTTATTCCGCACTCTGTTTGTGTTTGCCTCTGGTTGTGGTTTGCAGGTTGTTGTGACATCGCTCAAACAACGGTTACAGGGTTTTACGTATTCTGATTGGGCCTGTCAAAGCCTCTAGATTTTCATCCAAGTCAGTCCCTTCTCTTGGTTTCGTGCCTCCGACGACTCCGGGATTAGGGTTCGATATGTAGAGAGTTTTCGTAGGGTTTGAAAAGTGTTTTGGGTCGATTAAGATGGTTATTTATAGATGTGCAAGACCTAGGGGACGTTCAAGGTCTGCCCTAGTGAGTCTTGAGCCGCAAGGTGAGCAACCGAAGTCGGAAAATCCGGATTCGGGCGAGGAAATCTCGCTTGATTCGTTTCTGCCAACTGGCGCGGGGTTGGCGCACCGTTTGTGGAAACCCCGCGCGGCCACCGCGCGGTCACCGCGTGGACTTCGGTACGGGTGGGTCGTGCGATCCGTCGAGCCTTTCCTCCTCTCTTTTGGACTTCTATCCCTCTATGTTCTCGAATTCCGATTTTCGGGCTATTTTCGGGCTCCAATTTCCTATCTAAAATTTTACTCGAGTCTAGATTTAATATTGGCCTCGAATTCTCGAGTACATTGGTGTCGGTTTCCCGTGTACAATTTATTTGATTAAATTATCTTGGCTTTACGGGTATTGGAAATTTAATTCCTTCTTTAAATTAAATTCCATTTCTCATTTCCTTATCTATGTATTATGTTTATTTATTTATTATATTTATTTATTGTTATTGTTTTATTTATTTATGTACTAAAATTCTCGGGTATTACAGTAGACCATCTCCACTCACTACCTGAAATATAATTACCCTACCCTTACCCTACCGGCCTATTACCCTAAAACTAAACATCGGGTAGGATTCGGGTAATACTCGTCGGGTAAGCGGATTATCTGCGGGTAAACGAGTACCCGAAATCTTAAATGTTACATGGTTAATCGACTCTACCTAACTCAACTTTCATAAAGAAAAAAACTTATTTTTTACCATAAGAAAATAAATAAAACCTTCATTATTGCACGAAAACTAAATTTAAAATTCATAAATCTTTTATTGTCAAATCTCAAATGCTAAGAGATTTGAAATATTTATAAATATATAAATATATCTCGATATATATAATATATATATCTAAATATATATAAGAATATATAGATAAATAAATAAATATATAAATAAATATATATTTAATCAGGTATCGGATAAGGTAACTATAACACTCTATAAAAATTTAAAACAAAATTTAAATTTAAATAACTAAATATTCTAAATTTCCCATTAAATTTAAAACATTTTAAGAGGATGATATATTTTCGAAGCAACGACTATTTAATCGGACTTAATATAAATTAATTAGTCATTTTAAAGCTAAATTCCCTACCTGCATTGTAGCGCAAATTAAATCGCGTGATGGACGGACGCCGAGAACTTTGGAGTATAGACCGACTACTTTATAAATGTTGGATTAATTAATAATGAAGAACTATATTATAAAATTAATCATTATGATTGGATTTAATCATTATAAAATTAAACCCATTTATGGAAATCAAGGATGATCCTTTTATTTGATACTCCTAGATTATTCAATTAGGAGATTTGAATTATTTTAAGTTCATAGATTTTAATTGCAAGAGTATGATTTAATGTTAAAGGATGGATTAAAATGAAGGATGAACCCCTATGACTTGTTTAAAGTACATGGCTAATTAGATTATGAAATTAACGAGGGATCGAATGGTAACTAATAAAATTATCCAATTTGAGGGATTTGAAGTCTCAAATCATTTTACTAATGACAACAATTTAATAGGTGATTTAATACATTAAATCCCTTAAATTAAATTACAAGTGTAAAGATCATTCAAAATTAAATTAAGTCCTTATAATTAAATTACAATACTTAACGCGTGTCCGACTTCTAAATGAGATGATCCCGAATTGGAAAATGTGGAATCTTGGATTACTCGATTAGTTGTACCGAATTATTAAGTCCATAATATAAGTCAATTAAGTCCATTATTAGAGATTGGGCCAAATAAATTAAGTAGTGTAATAAGCAAATGAAGAAAATTATTTAAGTCCAAATTAAACTAAACCCAGCCCAAACCAAAGGCCCAATACACCAAACCACTAACCCTAAGCCCAATAGAACAAAACCCTAACCCTAACCCTAGCAAAACTGCTGCCGCCTTTCCGGCGAGCCGCCACCGCCGCCGGCGAGATGCCGGCCACCTCCGGCATCCTTCCAGCCTCCGGCCACCTCGCCATCTGCCTCATTCGTCCGGCCACCACAGAGGCCGCAACCACCTCACCACCACCATCCCCTACCCGAGAGCCGCCGCCGCTCCTATCTTCCATCCCTGCTCCGGCGCTCGCACACCCCTCTCCTCGCTGCCGCCGCGGCGCAGCCACCCTCATCCCGAATCGCCAGTCTCCACCGCCGCCGCGGCCATGGATTCGCCACCACTAGCCGCGGCCACAACCATGCCTACCACCGGAGATCCCTTCTCAATCCACAAAACCAACAACCAACCAAAAGAAAAAGAAGATGGGAGATGAGAAGAAGGAGAGGCGGAAGAAGGCCGCCACCGCCTCGGCCGCCGCCACCTTCAACCGAGCACTGCCACCGCCGCCCCTCCTCCATCTCCGCCTCCCTTAAACTACACCACCACCACCATTCCTTCTCAAAAACCAACAAACCAATAATCAAAACAAAAAGAAGAAAGATGGGAACAGAGAAGAAGGGGGGAGGAATAAGAAAAGGGCGACGGAGCCCTTTGCCGCCGCCGCCGCCACCCAGCCGACGCCATCCCTCCATCCATTTTCCCAAACCACCGCCCTTTTTTTTTCTCCAACACAGAAAATCAGAACTAAAATGAAGAAGAAGGGCGAAGAGAGTGAGAAGAAGGAGAAAGGAAGGAGGCCACGAGGCCAACGCCGCTACCGCCGAGCTCGCTTGCTTCCGCCGCCGCCGCCCTCACCGGAGCTGCCATGGGGGAGGTGGGAGTGTAGAGAGGTCTGTAGAGTTTCCCTAGAGATGAGACAAAATTTTTTAAAAAGGGGAAGGGGAGGACGGTCAGTGGGTGCTACAGGAAAATTAATTGCGGAACAGAGGAAAAATGGGGAAATTAGGACAGCTGGAGTCGGATAAAAATGAAAAAGGGGAATACACTTGTTTTATTTTCCCAGCCTAGTCTATATAAACCCCCCCTCCACCCCTTAGTTTTTCTCATGCCATTTTCCTCCATGCTCGCGTATCCCAGCTCCAATTACTTTATTTAGGTTGTTTCCGTTATTATCTAGTTTTGTGTAGTGCTTGTTGAGTTTTAAGTAGTAATGTTAGAAATATTTAGTAGTCGAGGTTGAGGTTTCGAGTGAGGTTTTTGCTGCAAGTCAAGGAGTTTTGGAGCTAAGTAAGGATTAGTACAGATAGCTAGTCCGTGATAGTGTTCGGTAAGATTTATTAAATTGGAAAAATTTAGTTATTATTTCCATTAAAATATCATTATAGCATATGATGTTAATATTATAATTTTTGCTAGTCAAATAGCTGTAAAGGGATATCTGCTCGTAGGCCGTGCGTGTGTCGTGTCCATTCCATCCACGGTGACTGTAAGTAGATTTTTACTCTTTGGAGTAAAGCCAAATTTATTTTAGCTTAAGCATAATTTTTACTACCGCTTTGTTATTTTAAATTTATGCTTATAGCTCCCTACTATTTTTGGATTATTGGTATGCCATTTTACTGTGCTTTATAATGTTCGCAACTATTCACAAAATCCTTCGGATTTTTGAGCTCATTGTTACGGGGATGAGCGATGTGCCATGGGTCGCAGCTGCCCAACTCCCACGCTGTTGTGCACTTAATCGCCACACGGGGACTATCGGGACTCACAGCTCGGCGCTATGGTCTTCTCTCATAGTGGGCTTGAGGAAATTTCTTACCTCCCCCACACCCTTGAGTGCATGTGGGACTTGAGTCCGACAAAACAGGGACCCCACCTTCGAGTGGGACTAGAGCCCTAGAGCGGAACCCCACACACGGTGGCTGAAATATTTAAATTTCGGTAACGCATATTGCTGTATTATCTTTTCCCGGGATTTAGATTAATATTGTCTTTATGTACAAATTATTCTCGTTTTTAGCATACCATTACCATAACTGTTGTCTTTAAATTATTTCTGCTACCCAACCTCCTCCGGGAGTAAACTTCTACTTACTCAGCGATTGTTTTCGCTGACTCTACACTTGTCACCATTTCCTTTCAGGTTTCAGATCTGCAAGGTTGATAGAGAATATTTTGCACGGGCACGGTATGTGGTAATATTTATAAGAAAATGTACTTTTTAATCCCCTTTAGGGATAATGACATATTACTTGGCATAAATCATTTTTATGAGGCAAAGATAATTTTTATAAAGCATGGGAAATTATTTATCAAGCATGAATAAATATTTGGGTTTTATCCCGTTTATGCAAACGTTGTGCCCTACTGTTAAAACAATGCATTTTTGCATTTAGCAGTGTTATTTTTGAAATACGAGATAGACAACCCCTTATTATAATATTTTGAAATGCGAGGTACAACCTCTTTTAAAATAAAAATTTCCATGGATTTGTTCCATTCCTATTATTGAGCTCATTTGAGGAATGCGTTCCTCCGTTTGGTTACGCTATACCAAACATTTTTATTAAGCTTATTTTATACTTGTTACGGTATTATAAGCTTTTGTGCAGAGTGTGTGCTAACTTGCCCGGGAAGTGGTTAGCATATGCATTAAACTCTGATTTTCTGCACTTATTATTTTTAGCCTTAGCGTATTTCGGGCGGTCCGGAATACGTGGCGGTAGCACCCCACCCATTGTTCCCGCACTTTTCTTCCGCTGCATCCTTAGGGAAAATGGGGGTGTTACAGTTTGGTATCAGAGAGCATTTTGCTCTTGGAATTTGTGCATTTAAATTATTTAAAATTTATGCACCAAAAATTATTTTTGAAAGTTCTATGGCTATGCAAGTAGTGTATTTAAATTATTAAATTTTTACACGAAAAGCCTTGGAAGTATTTTTACAATGGGAAGATGTGCATTCAAATTACTTAAGTTTTGGGCACATGAGAGATTATTTTAAAGCATGATTGCTATGCTAGTAGTGCATTCAAAATTTTTAAAATTTGTGCACGAAGGAATTATTTTTGGAGCATTTTTGCCCAAGGAAGTAGTGCATTTAAATTATTACAATTCTTGCACGGATATAATTTTTGAAAAGACTATGCCAAGTATTTTAAAAGTTATATTTGGGGATGGGAACACACACACATTATGCATATAGGCACGAGCAGGATTTTGGTTGTTATAAGTTATCCTGATAAGAATTTTTCCCAGATGTCGGACCAGGCACTTTCGGCACTTAGTGACACCGTGACCAAATTGACTAGGGACGTGGCCATGCTCGAACGCAAAGTCCACGGCCATGAGGCCAAGAAAGCCCAGCTAAGGGCAAGGCTGAAAGAGTTGGAAGCTCAGGTGGAGACCGAGTTTCGCCTGAGAGTGCAGATGCAAGACTGCATCAAGGCTGTCGCTCAGCGACAGGATGGTGAGATTGCGAGACAGCGACAGAGGATCGCTGCGCTGGAGACACACACCATCTCACTCTTTACGGAGCTTCACCACTTGGAGGATGAGTGGGGGCCCCGTCGTCGGGTTCCCGGGTTGGCCCGTACCTACCGTTACCATGACATGAGAAACGCGCCCGTGGCCACCATTGCAGCTGAAGTTGGGGAGCCCCAGCGAGTGGAGCCGTTCTACCTCGTAGCTGAGGATTGATGCCACGGTTGCCTTTATCTATTTTCCCTTAGTATCTAGTTCCCAGAACCTAGTTGCTTTATTTAGGACCTATTATGTAGACGATGCCTACAGTAGATGACGGTATTTGCACTTAGTTTTACTTTTATCATCGGTAAGATCTCGGGGACGTTTACCCCAACAGTAGATCTACCAAATCACGGCGTTATATCGAACCGGCCTTGAGCCATTTTGCGTTATCGGATATATAACTGAAATTCTACTATCATGCTTTGCTCTAGCATTATTTATAAGCTTAATTAAGGTTATGCCTTAAGCTTGTAAGAACACGATTTATGTGTTAACCACGATAATCACACGAGTAACCAAGAATAAGAATTTTTCTAAATATGGTCTTAAAGATAAGACGCGAGTGTCAAGTAAGGGCACCAAAGAGATTTTTTTTTAAACTCACCACGAGTTCTATAAAATATTTACGAAGTTTCCCTAAATTCTTGTGTCGAATGGACAAGGGAAGTCAAAAAAAAAAAAAAAAAAAAAAAAGAAAGAAAGAATCTTGAGGAGGCAACTGGCCTCAATAAGCACTTAAAGGGTTAACTTAAGACGTTAGACTCTATTCCTTTACGTTTAAGGACTTGGAACCCAATCTTTGATTAAGAAAATATGCTAAATAAGACTCGGTGGAATCGATGGAAATTATTTTCATCTACCTCGATACAATTCCCAAATAAGCTATGAAAAAGTTTTCTCCTTCAACGATAATACTAATAATGAGAACGACGATAGTAATGATAATGATAATAACAACAACCACAACAAAAATAAAACTACACAAGAGCCTATAATACGATGGATTGAATACTATGGGTTGCCAAGGACGAAGCTTATAATTGAGGACGGAAGATTTTACACCCGATAAAAATTTAAAATTCATAACTACCAAGATACGGTGGATAACCCATTGTTGGGAATGTCATTTATCAAGGTGATAACCCACCAAGCAAGAGAATTCTTTATTGAAATTATTCTTATTTAAAAATAATGAACACCTATTAAGATAGCCTATTAAAGAGAGAACTAACAACAAGACATAGTAAGGAGGATATCATTATAAATTTCATAAGCCAAGCAATTAAACTTAACCTACTTTCATGTAACCATTGGTCGGAAATCCATAAGGGATACTTAATGAACATTTGGAATTTTCAAGGAATAGGAACTTAAAAATAATTGGGAATTTCCCATGTGTACAACTAAAGATGATTAGTGATTGACTTTAGACGTGAACATTTCCGGTTGATGATGAGCTGAGTTGGATTTTCCAAATGAGATAATTTCATCTATTTTTATGTTGAAAGGAATTTACTATAATATTTTTAAACTTTAAGAATACTCCAAGTGTTGTAAATAATTGATGAATTGAGTGTCAAACAAAACTGATCAAGAGTTTGAAAATTAATAAATAAATTTTCCTAAGAGCAATACCTTACCAACAAGAAAAGTGGGATTTGTTAAGGACTGATGATGTACTCCAAGGAAACCCACCAATTTAACTGAGTTATTGGAAGCCTTAATAAAATAGCATAATCAATGAATTTTTGTTCAGGACTTATCCCGAATACCTTGAAAGGCGTGGTAAGATACAAGTAATTAAGGAACGAGTAAAATAAGATAGACTATGTTTATCTTCCTAGGAGAAGAGTGAAACAAAGAGCCATTAGCATACCCCGGTAAAGGAAGCTTCACGAGAAAGATGAACCAATCCATATTTGACCTCAATAATTAAGGACCATATATAAAATTTTTAGAGATACCGACGAACTTAAACTCTATGATTCTTGCAATGTAGAGATATGACCTAAGGAGATCAAGTGGAGATCAAGAATAAATACCTGTGGCCGATTGAAGGAGATTAAAATTAATAGGTAACACGATAAAAGTTTTCTATAAAATGCAACTTTGGGAAATACACATCTAGTTATGGATTACTCTTAAGTTTTGTCGTGAGGCTTCGAGGACGAAGCCTTATTTTAAGGAGGGTAGACTATAACACTCTATAAAAATTTAAAACAAAATTTAAATTTAAATAACTAAATATTCTAAATTTCCCATTAAATTTAAAACATTTTAAGAGGATGATATATTTTCGAAGCAACGACTATTTAATCGGACTTAATATAAATTAATTAGTCATTTTAAAGCTAAATTCCCTACCTGCATTGTAGCGCAAATTAAATCGCGTGATGGACGGACGCCGAGAACTTTGGAGTATAGACCGACTACTTTATAAATGTTGGATTAATTAATAATGAAGAACTATATTATAAAATTAATCATTATGATTGGATTTAATCATTATAAAATTAAACCCATTTATGGAAATCAAGGATGATCCTTTTATTTGATACTCCTAGATTATTCAATTAGGAGATTTGAATTATTTTAAGTTCATAGATTTTAATTGCAAGAGTATGATTTAATGTTAAAGGATGGATTAAAATGAAGGATGAACCCCTATGACTTGTTTAAAGTACATGGCTAATTAGATTATGAAATTAACGAGGGATCGAATGGTAACTAATAAAATTATCCAATTTGAGGGATTTGAAGTCTCAAATCATTTTACTAATGACAACAATTTAATAGGTGATTTAATACATTAAATCCCTTAAATTAAATTACAAGTGTAAAGATCATTCAAAATTAAATTAAGTCCTTATAATTAAATTACAATACTTAACGCGTGTCCGACTTCTAAATGAGATGATCCCGAATTGGAAAATGTGGAATCTTGGATTACTCGATTAGTTGTACCGAATTATTAAGTCCATAATATAAGTCAATTAAGTCCATTATTAGAGATTGGGCCAAATAAATTAAGTAGTGTAATAAGCAAATGAAGAAAATTATTTAAGTCCAAATTAAACTAAACCCAGCCCAAACCAAAGGCCCAATACACCAAACCACTAACCCTAAGCCCAATAGAACAAAACCCTAACCCTAACCCTAGCAAAACTGCTGCCGCCTTTCCGGCGAGCCGCCACCGCCGCCGGCGAGATGCCGGCCACCTCCGGCATCCTTCCAGCCTCCGGCCACCTCGCCATCTGCCTCATTCGTCCGGCCACCACAGAGGCCGCAACCACCTCACCACCACCATCCCCTACCCGAGAGCCGCCGCCGCTCCCATCTTCCATCCCTGCTCCGGCGCTCGCACACCCCTCTCCTCGCTGCCGCCGTGCAACCGGCGCAGCCACCCTCATCCCGAATCGCCAGTCTCCACCGCCGCCGCGGCCATGGATTCGCCACCACTAGCCGCGGCCACAACCATGACTACCACCGGAGATCCCTTCTCAATCCACAAAACCAACAACCAACCAAAAGAAAAAGAAGATGGGAGATGAGAAGAAGGAGAGGCGGAAGAAGGCCGCCACCGCCTCGGCCGCCGCCACCTTCAACCGAGCACTGCCACCGCCGCCCCTCCTCCATCTCCGCCTCCCTTAAACTACACCACCACCACCATTCCTTCTCAAAAACCAACAAACCAATAATCAAAACAAAAAGAAGAAAGATGGGAACAGAGAAGAAGGGGGGAGGAATAAGAAAAGGGCGACGGAGCCCTTTGCCGCCGCCGCCGCCACCCAGCCGACGCCATCCCTCCATCCATTTTCCCAAACCACCGCCCTTTTTTTTTCTCCAACACAGAAAATCAGAACTAAAATGAAGAAGAAGGGCGAAGAGAGTGAGAAGAAGGAGAAAGGAAGGAGGCCACGAGGCCAACGCCGCTACCGCCGAGCTCGCTTGCTTCCGCCGCCGCCGCCCTCACCGGAGCTGCCATGGGGGAGGTGGGAGTGTAGAGAGGTCTGTAGAGTTTCCCTAGAGATGAGACAAAATTTTTTAAAAAGGGGAAGGGGAGGACGGTCAGTGGGTGCTACAGGAAAATTAATTGCGGAACAGAGGAAAAATGGGGAAATTAGGACAGCTGGAGTCGGATAAAAATGAAAAAGGGGAATACACTTGTTTTATTTTCCCAGCCTAGTCTATATAAACCCCCCCCTCCACCCCTTAGTTTTTCTCATGCCATTTTCCTCCATGCTCGCGTATCCCAGCTCCAATTACTTTATTTAGGTTGTTTCCGTTATTATCTAGTTTTGTGTAGTGCTTGTTGAGTTTTAAGTAGTAATGTTAGAAATATTTAGTAGTCGAGGTTGAGGTTTCGAGTGAGGTTTTTGCTGCAAGTCAAGGAGTTTTGGAGCTAAGTAAGGATTAGTACAGATAGCTAGTCCGTGATAGTGTTCGGTAAGATTTATTAAATTGGAAAAATTTAGTTATTATTTCCATTAAAATATCATTATAGCATATGATGTTAATATTATAATTTTTGCTAGTCAAATAGCTGTAAAGGGATATCTGCTCGTAGGCCGTGCGTGTGTCGTGTCCATTCCATCCACGGTGACTGTAAGTAGATTTTTACTCTTTGGAGTAAAGCCAAATTTATTTTAGCTTAAGCATAATTTTTACTACCGCTTTGTTATTTTAAATTTATGCTTATAGCTCCCTACTATTTTTGGATTATTGGTATGCCATTTTACTGTGCTTTATAATGTTCGCAACTATTCACAAAATCCTTCGGATTTTTGAGCTCATTGTTACGGGGATGAGTGATGTGCCATGGGTCGCAGCTGCCCAACTCCCACGCTGTTGTGCACTTAATCGCCACACGGGGACTATCGGGACTCACAGCTCGGCGCTATGGTCTTCTCTCATAGTGGGCTTGAGGAAATTTCTTACCTCCCCCACACCCTTGAGTGCATGTGGGACTTGAGTCCGACAAAACAGGGACCCCACCTTCGAGTGGGACTAGAGCCCTAGAGCGGAACCCCACACACGGTGGCTGAAATATTTAAATTTCGGTAACGCATATTGCTGTATTATCTTTTCCCAGGATTTAGATTAATATTGTCTTTATGTACAAATTATTCTCGTTTTTAGCATACCATTACCATAACTGTTGTCTTTAAATTATTTCTGCTACCCAACCTCCTCCGGGAGTAAACTTCTACTTACTCAGCGATTGTTTTCGCTGACTCTACACTTGTCACCATTTCCTTTCAGGTTTCAGATCTGCAAGGTTGATAGAGCATATTTTGCACGGGCACGGTATGGGGTAATATTTATAAGAAAATGTACTTTTTAATCCCCTTTAGGGATAATGACATATTACTTGGCATAAATCATTTTTATGAGGCAAAGATAATTTTTATAAAGCATGGGAAATTATTTATCAAGCATGAATAAATATTTGGGTTTTATCCCGTTTATGCAAACGTTGTGCCCTACTGTTAAAACAATGCATTTTTGCATTTAGCAGTGTTATTTTTGAAATACGAGATAGACAACCCCTTATTATAATATTTTGAAATGCGAGGTACAACCTCTTTTAAAATAAAAATTTCCATGGATTTGTTCCATTCCTATTATTGAGCTCATTTGAGGAATGCGTTCCTCCGTTTGGTTACGCTATACCAAACATTTTTATTAAGCTTATTTTATACTTGTTACGGTATTATAAGCTTTTGTGCAGAGTGTGTGCTAACTTGCCCGGGAAGTGGTTAGCATATGCATTAAACTCTGATTTTCTGCACTTATTATTTTTAGCCTTAGCGTATTTCGGGCGGTCCGGAATACGTGGCGGTAGCACCCCACCCATTGTTCCCGCACTTTTCTTCCGCTGCATCCTTAGGGAAAATGGGGGTGTTACAGTAATCGGGTAATATATAAAATCCATACCCTACCCACATCTGATATGATTTATTTCGGTTTCGGGTAATAACCTACCTATTACCCGATTATCTCTACTATACCCGTGCCCGATACCCGATTACCGGGTACCCGACGGGTTACCCGACCCTACGCGTAAAGTTGACGTCCCTAATAATCATATGGTATAAAAACTGAAAATGTATAAATAAATAATAAATTCAGGATTAAAATAAAAAATAAATAAAATAAAAAATAGAAAATAATAAAATCTAAAATAGATAAAATAAAGAATGCAAAATAATATAATCCAAAATAGATAAAAATAAAATATAAAATTTCAAATTTCAAATCTTTCAAATATTTTTAAAAATGAACATTGTGGGAATTTCATATAAATTAGAAATTACATATATTTCAAAAACTTAAAATATATATTGAATAAATAATTAAATGCAAAAATCTAGAATTAGTAAATTAAGAAATACAAAATTATACAGATAAAATAAAAAATACAAAATTTCAATTCAAATCTTTAAAATATATTTAAAAGTGAATGTTAATATAAATTGAAAATTCCATATATTTCAAACGCATAAAATCAATAATGAATAAATAAATAAATGTGAAAAAACTAATAAATTTAAAAATATAAAAATCTATAAAAAAAATTAGAAATTTAAAATGGAGACACCCGGTTAAATTTATGATGACTTGTTTACTAATGATTTAATATATATAGATAATCTGTAAATTTTAAAAAGAAAAGAAATGGAAATGGGCTTGGCTCGGACATTAAAATACGCGGGCCAAGCGTTAAAATAATAATAAAAATAATAATAGTAATAATAATTATAATAATAATAGTAATAATAATAATAATAATAATAATAATAATAATAATAATAATAATAATAATAATAATAATAATAGAATAAATTATAATAATTCTAAATCCGACCGCGGAGGAGGGAACTGGCACTGGACTCTAAATTAAATGATTAAAATATTAATAATAATAATAATAATAATTATTATGATTATTATTATATCCGAAATAGAAATTATAATATTTGCAATAGAAATATTTATTAATTACACATAAGCCGTAATTATTGTAAAGTGCAAATTTAACAATTATTATAATAAATATAAAAGGACCAAGTGTTAAATTAACTGTTAATTTACCAGTTAAATTAACAATTGTTATATTATAATAATATAAAAGGACCAAGTGTTAAATATAAAAGGACCAAGTGTGAAATTAACGGGCCAAGGGAACGGACCAAGGGACTAAATGAAAGGACCGGATTTTAAATGAACGGACCAAGCATTTGAAATTGAAAACTTATGGAACAAAAAATAGACGGACCAAGGGAATAGACCAAGGAACTAAATGCGCGGACCAAGTGTAATGCGCAGACCAAGCATTTCAACTTAAGGGAAAGTGCTTTACTCAGACATTTAAATTAACGGTCCAAGCATCTTCACGGACCAAGCGGTTTGCTGTTGCTTGGTCCGCGCAGACGCTAGGCCCGGCTATTTAATAATGCGCGGACCAAGCTTAATATTCCGAGTCAAACAGTCCTAATTAATATCATTTAGGATAATCCTTGATCAAGTTTGGCCCGGGCATTTTATTTGGCCTGCATCCGGGCCAAGTATCCGAGCCAAGAGGCTTTCCGTCTTTTCGGGTAAAAAACTGACCTCTATAAAGTGGCGGGCAAAAAAAGTTACTGTAAATCTCTGACCGGCCACAGTCATCATTTACCCATATAATTATCATATCCTTACCCTACCTTACTATCCAAAAATAAGCAGACTCTACCCAACCCAACTTTCATAAAGAAAATCTTATTTTTTACTGTAAAAAAATAAATAAAACATTCATGTAATACGCAAAAGTAAAAAATGCATTATAAATTTCAGTTGAAAATTTAAAAGAATATTTAAAATTAAAGAAATCTCTAAAGCAACATACTATTACTAAATCAGTAGAAAATTCATCATAAATCCTTTTAGTGCCAAATCTTAAGTGCTAACGGAGTATATATTTATTTGGATCGGGTCGGGTAATCAGGTAGGATACCCGGGTAATATATAAAATCCGTACCCTACCCGCATCCAATATTATTTATTTCGGTTCCGAGCAATACAATACCCGTTACACGATTGCATCTACCCTACCCGTGCCTGTTAACCAATTACCCGACTCTACGGGTAAAGTTGACATCCCTAGATAAAAACGACGAAAGAGATATGAGAAAGGGATGGGTATTTTAGTACAAATTGAATCTGCTCTTTAAAATGTTGGTTACCAAACAACTAAAAATTGCATATTTCTTGGTCAAATATGCTAAAATTGAATCTGCTATCTAATCTACTCTCTCATCCAAACAAACCCAATTAGAAATTTGGAAGATGAAACATTATAAATAATATATGTAGTAATAGGAAAAATATACTTCCTCCGTTCCTAAATTATTGACACATTGGGTGTTTTGTTACTGTTCATTAAGTAACTTTGATTCGACTTTTTAATATATTTATATGAGATAAAATATAGTCAAGTGGGATCTTGTTGGATTCATCTAATCGCATAAATTTAGAATATCAAATTTTCATAATTTTTAGTTGTATGAAATTTGAGTTATTACGGATTAAAAATGTGCATTGGAATGCGTGAAATGTGGGTCCGTGGTAAATATTAAGGAACCGAGGTAGTACTAAATAATCCTTTTCCTTTTCAAACAGGCTGAAATAGCCTCTTTTTTTTTTTTTTTCTATTTTCTGTCCCAATAGTACCTCTAATTTTACTAATAAAATCCAATTTGGCCCTTTTTCTCATTAATCCTATATTATATAGATAATGTGGCAAGTTTCTTAATTACACCCACCATATTTAAAATAAAGACCCCGGCTATTCAAACTCCCCCAATTGCTACATCACCCCATTGCTAGATTCACCCCATCTAAAAATTCACAAAACTTACCCAATTCTAAATACACACCCTCCTAAATTACCTACTTACCCTCAACTTAAAAATGAATAAACTTAAGAATCTAAAATACTTCATCCATCCCCGCTAAACATACACCCCACCAAAAAAAACCCATCCCAACACCCCAAATCGTTCGTGAGTTCGTGTTCTTGTTCTGCGTTGTTCATTGGTGTTCTTATTATGTGAAGAAGAGCTTGGTCGAGCAGAGAGTGAGCGGTGTAGTAGTTCGGTGGACACTTTTGCAAGAAGCAAATCCTTTTCCATCGATATACTAAGAGGTATTCTTCATTATCCATTTACATACATTTTAGGGTTTATGTCCATTTGTTATAGATTTCAGTTTTAGATGTTTCAAACTTACAATTTGATTTAGGAATGGTATATTGTTGTTCTTGGGTTTAAAAATTGCATATAAGTGGGATTTTAAGCCCTTCGAATTGGGGAATGTTGGGACGGGGGTGCTGTTCGGCACTGGTTTGCCGAACAGTGTGAGGGCTGCACGACGCCGAGCGCCGTGCAGCAAGCATGGTGCTCGGCACCTCGTGCCGTGCACTGGGGTTGCCGTGCGGCACTAGCTTATACCTGTTCGGCACCCACTGCCGAACAGGTCTGTTACCACCATTTTTTTTTGTTTTTTTTGTTTTTTGCTTCTTATGTTCTTATCTATTACACATGGTGTTTATAGTTCTATTCATATTTTGATAATTGGATAGGTTTTGCAATTGTATTGTTTTGATTTGGTTCAACTTTTATTAGTTACGCCAACCTGATTACAAGTTATTATATGACCTATTTTTCTTTTATCGTTGAAGTCACTTACTGCTCTGTGTATTCTTGCTCATGTCCAATCTTTGTAATAGGTTATAATTATGTATTGAGCCTCTGGAATTTTCAGATTTATGCATTTATATATGTTCATGCAGGTTCTCATTCCAGCTTTGTCCTCTCAATTGGTGTTAGCTGATAATGCTAATGACTTGTTGAAAATTAAAGCTTGTCCATTTTCTTTTGCACCGCTCTTATGGTAAGGTGTTCAGTAACATAATAGCTTCATTTGGATTTCAAGGTTTTTGTATCCCAAGTGTCATATTTTATTTGTACAACACTATTTTAGATCATGGATAAATATTTTCAGTTGATCAACCTTAATCAATCCATTCAGTTTTTGTGCTTAGAATGTCAAGGTTTTGATCGACCCTGGCCTACAAGTTTCTGATGGTGTTGTTCTATTCACTGTAAAGGGTGAGCCATGCTTGTAATATCCATGTTGCCTTTACCTTGTCAGCACATCCACTTAATCATTCCTCACTTGAATTGCCCAGTGTTTGTGAACTTTAATTTATTATGCTAGGTTGGCTAGTGATGACTAAATGTCATGGTTTGGGGATGAAAGAATGAGCAGTTGAGCATATATCATTTTGTTTCATTTATGGTTATATGGACTGTTGCTGAACAGGAGTGAATTGTGGAAGATGTCCCAGAATTATTCCTTAGATATCATTTTAATTATCTCCTCGTTATGCCTTATCCTATTTTCTTTGTGTTTACAGCTTCGTAGTGTTACCAATTAGATATGTTATATTTATTATAAAACAACATTTGTTTGTTTTGTTTTAAATATGCAAGGAATGGAGAAACTCCTGGAAGTTCAATTTGCGATTGGTGATGAGGTGGCCTGTCTAGCTGTTGCGGAACTCATTTCCTGAAGGATGCAAAATCCATTCAGCTGGAAGGAAGGGCAAGAACTCATTGTTGATTTTGAATATAATCTTATATGTCTTGCTATTCTCTTAGAACTCATAATTCACAAAAAGGCACTGATACATTTAATTGGATATAATGTTATATGTCTTGCTATTCTCTTAGAACAGACCATGAAGTGAACTTATTCTAGTTAAAGATGGTTTTGTTGTGTTTTTCTTGTGTCTCATACTTTCATTATTGTCCTCCTAATGTATATTGATAGTCCAATTTATGTTTGTGTTTTTAGCAACTCTGAAACTCCATGTGGATCAGGCACGACATGCATATCTCATTGGTAACAAGGGTCAAGGCCTTTGCCAAGGAGTTGAGCATCACAGGATAACTGCACGGAAGAGAAGCTATTCATGTGCTCAAGTGTGAGCTGTTGGTGATGAAGAATGCAGCCAACTATTCATATGCTTAAACCTTCCTTAAAAAAATATTTATATGGTTGCTGTAAATATGTTGTATCTGTAAATGGGAAAGCTAGAACATAATAATTGCAAAGATGTTAAATAAATAGAAGAATAGGTAGATGGAATTGTTGTATGGTTGGCCAATGATACGACCATATTATAATTTGGTGTGGCTTTGCCATTGAAACCACGTTGTTCAATAAAAATAATTAATTTGACTTTTTATGTATATTCTTTATGCTTGCAAACTTGAAACCAACCTCCAAACGTAAAAATAGAGAAACAAAAAGACAAATGTCATGCATGCAAGTCATTATGGATTAACAAGAATTCTTGCATATTGCTACCACACATATCCGACTTCAATAAGTCTTGTATTATATTGCAATGGGTGAAGGATATGACTGGGTTTAAAAATATGAAATTAGAACAAAAAATGGAAACAAACCTATATGGACGCTACTGTTCGGCTGACCTGACCGCACACCGTGAAGGCCGTTCGGTCGGTCCGGCCGCGCACCATGAAGGTCGTTCGGCCAATCCGACCGCGCACTGTGAAGACCGTTCGGCTGCTCTGGCCGCGCATCGTGTTTTGCGTACAGCCGACCAGGGCCGAACAGCTGTGCGTGAAAATGAAATTTTCTCAATTTTAAAATGCTTATCTCTCCACTCCAGTGTGTTTTTTTCTCCTCTATTTGTTAGGTGATGATTCTACACCACTTATACTTTGGTTTGTGCTAATTATATCAATTATTCATTCAATTTTGATGGAGATGAGGTTTCTGTAAAGGAATTGAAGGTGAGGGTAGAAGTAAATAATTTGTATTAGGGTTTTGATTGAGTTATGGTTATGGGGTGTATGTAGTATATTGGAGAGTATGTGAGTTTTATTTAATCTTTTAAATAATTCTTATTTAGGGGTATTTTTGGTATGGTAAAATTCGGGTGGGGTGATGTTAGTAAATTGGAGTGTACAAATAGCCCCGGTGTTTAATAGATTTGACCTAATCCAAACCTTAAATCTATTCATGGTCGTCGTTCTTGACCTGAAAACTGCTGAAACTAAACCAGCAACCCCAAAAACTAAACCTCGCAGCCTAAACATCGAACTCATAGAGTGCAGAACTTTCAAATGGATAAAACTAAACCTCGCAGCCTAAACATCGAACTCATAGAGTGCAGAACTTTCAAATGGATAGGAAGGCAGAGAAGATTTGGAGAAAAGAGATTATTGAAATGGAGATGGAATAAATGTCAAACTTCTGCTCAAAATTAATTGCAAAGATCGTATATTGTTGGTCATCACCGGATTATTAACTCACACTACATATCTGTAACACCCCGGATTTGATAACCCGGGCCGGGATGCCACCGCCACACCTCCCTAGCAAGACACGGTTTCTCCGAGCTTGCTACAGAGAGCAAGGCTATGGTTTTTCAGAATTTAAAATATTCAAACAACCCATTGTAATATAACTTAAAATTAATAATATCAAAGTTGCAGCGGAGAATAATATTTTAATACATGTATTGCAGCGGAATTTAAATATAGGGCCGACATGGTCAAAACACGGGTTAAAAATGCCCGTTCATGCAAGTCGTAACCAAATGCAGGAATTTAAAATAGAGATTTCCCCAAATGTTCCCATGTATGCAGATGATGATGCATAATCCTTATACTTTGTAAGAAAGGGGAAAAAACGGTTTGGGTCAGCAAAACGTGCTGAGTAAGTTAACACCTAGCATGATTTAGGGGTTTCAAAGCCTTTAATTAAATTTAATAAAAACATGCTTGTAGGTAATACACAATTTAAGTTAATCATCCACTAATAAATAAATGGCATAATTTAAAACAAGGATTTCCACGTGATCATAATTCAACTTACATGGTAAAATAATTTGCAAGGCATAATTTAAAAAAAGAAAATATTCAAGTCTTTAAATTTCTCATGACGTCAGGATTTGGTATTTTCAGGATTTCACTCTTTCACTTTTGTTCGATATGATCTAGTATAATTTGTTCTTGGGGAATTGAACCCGCAAGAATTTAAACGCATCCTAGGGAAACGAACCCGTAGGAATCAACACACGTCCTGGGGAATCGAACCCATAGGAATCAACACACATCCTGGGGAATCGAACCCGCAGGAAAACAAACAATCGCCCTTGGGGAATCGAACCCGCAAGAACTCAAATACATCCTAGGGAATCGAACCCGTAGGAATCAACACACATCCTGGGGAATCGAACCCGCAGGAGAACATACAATCGCCCTTGGGGAATCGAACCCGCAAGAACTCAAATACATCATAGGGAATTGAACCCATAGGAATCAACACACATCCTGGGGAATCGAACCCGCACGAAAACAAACAATCACCCTTGGGGAATCAAACCCGCAAGGTAATAACACATTTCGCAAATTTCACAAGTTTCTCAAAATATAACTTTACACAAGTCGCTGTCTTACTCCGTAATTATTTAAAAATTCATTTTAAGTCCGAAAATTCTGAAATTTCACCAGTAACTTGAAAACACAGAGACAAACAAGTTTCGTGTTTTAAGTTTCTCGATCCGGGTTAAGGAAATAAGCCAAAAATCAAGTCTTTCACTAAAGTAGTATGCTGTCAGGTTTCAGATTTTGACACAGCTTCAAAACTCGACATTTTGACACATCAAATGGACTCCAGAAATTCTGAAATTTTATATGCACATACTAGACATGATTTTCTACAACTTTAATTTAGATTGTGAAGATCAATTCGGACTAGAAAATATAGAAACATGCACATCAATTTCGGACATCTACACTGTCAGATTTTCGAAAATGTTTTACAAAGCAGTTAATGTTCGGATCATTTTGGGGTAGCAAACGTTGATGAAAATGGCTGAACGTTTGACACCACATAGTTTAATGTGTTAGAATCAAAAGTCTAGTTTTGAGTTTTTGGGTTTGAACTCTCGAAAAAGGGGTTTTGGTCCGATTTCAAATCTGTCACCGTTTCAAGATCAACTCTCAAGGCAGGTTGGTTCTCAGCCGTTTTCGGATACCAAAACGCAATGAAAAATTATGAAAATTTTACACAAACTAGATCTATGTCTTAGGAACGTTATTCATGTTTTAAGTTTTTCCGTTTGAGCAGTTTTAAGTGTTCGAAAAATTCGCACCAAATCGCTGCGCCGTGGGTTTTTCGTGTTGACAGATTTTTAAGTTATTAAATCCCTATGTTTGGTTGCATTTTAAGTCACCCAAAACCAAGTAAGCATTAACTTACAGTGGGGATGATGTCTAGGAGGTCACAGGGTCGTCCGGAATCCGCGGGATGTCACGAACGAATCTCCTCTAGTCGGTTTCCTCTTCCAACGTCCACGAACCGAATCCGCAAGTAAAAATCCTTAGTTAGATTCGATTTTTGGATTAAAAAATGTGTAGATAAACTCAAAAACTACTTACCAACGTCCTAGGGGTCTGTCTTCTCCTTCTCAAGTCCTTCTTGTTCGGATTTCGTCGTCGGAACTTCAAGAACACAAGGGATTTCGGGGTTTTCGACTTTTGAAGGAGTTTAAGAGAATGTGAGGAGAAGAGGGCTGCTCTAGGGTTGTGTGTGTCGAATTTAGGGTTAGGGAGCAGCCTAATGTCGTCCCCAATATCCTTCCATAGCCTGGGATTGAGTTTCCATCGCCGGGGGTCGAAAATATGGCACGAAGATCGTCGGAACGCGTTGTTGCCGTTTTCTGGGGGGGCTCACGCGGTGGTGGCGCTGATAGGCTAAACGCCGCGGGCCAGCGCGCGGCCTCTGCCGGGACCTCGGTCCGGGCGGGTCCGTGCGATCCGATCGGGCCTTTTCTCCTCTCTTTCGGACTTCTGTGCTCCTACATTTTCGGGCTTGATTTTTCGGGTCATTCTCCGATTATAAATTCTTATCTTAAATTTATCTCGTCTCGAATTAATCCCGTATTCGAAATCTTGAATCCTTCGCGTTTGGATTCGTCGGCTTCTAATTCGTCGTCTTTTGACTCCCATGCAACAATTTATCTAATTAAATTATTTCCGACCTCACGGGTTCCTGGAATTAAAATTCTTTTCTTTCTTGAATTTAGTTCCAATTCTTTTGACTCGATTCATGGAATGTCTTCGGGCTTTCTTTCCTTCTTTTATTCCATTTTGAATTTTTGAATCTATCGGCGTTTCATTTCCGAGCAATAATTTATTGTGATAAATTATTTTCTTCTTCTCGGAGATATTTCGACCTTGATTGGATTAAGAGATAAATTTTATTCCTTTGGACGCCGATAAAAATCCCGGGTATTACAATATCAATCAAGAGAAAGATAAAACTGTGGTGGGAATTTTGCTTTGAAAGGATGGGATTCCAACTAATTTAATCGCATATAGTATACTTTGTCCAGGATAATAAAATTCCACCAATCTATCCAAAACACATTCAATAAAAAAATCGCTTTTTTTTATGTTGTTGTGTTTCTTTCCTGTCTTTTGCTCTTTAGTCTCTTCATCTGTGTTGTTTTCTTTTTGTTTTCTTCTTTTGTATTTTTGTGTGATGTTTGTGTATTTCTCCGGCCATAAAATTGACTTATGCAAAAAAAATAAAAAATAAAAAATAAAAAAATCACTTCTTGAATTTTGATACGCATAACTCCTCAATTATCAAACCCTAAACATAAGAACCCTGGTTAAACCTAGAACCAAATTGCGTAGCAAACGAAGCACAAGGCAAGGAGCAAAACCCTAACAAATTACTCCCTTCGTTCATTTTTACATGTCCTTTGGACACAAAATTCACATACCAAAAAAAGCAATCATTATTCAAAATTTTTCACTTTAATCCATACTCCATAAAAAGTGGATTTAAAGTTTAAAGATAATGCGTAGTATTCTAGAAGTAATATTTATAAAAGTATAAGGGTGATATTGGAAATTATGATATAAATATGTAAAGTGACAACTATTTTGGAATGATTTTTCGTTTCAAAAAAGACAACTAAAATAGAACTGAGGGAGTAGAAAATTACTCCGTCATTTGGCGAGGCTCAGAATCGGAGCCATCAAGTTTCAGAATCAGAGGTGATTTTCAGAATTCTAGATCGGATTTAGGGAACAGGGTAGCTTGCAGACTCGTGAATGAACATATTTAGGGGTTGGATCAGGTTTAAGATTTGGTATTGGGCTGGGTCAAATATATTTTAAATATAATGGGCATAATTAACGAATTTGATTGCCACATTATCTATAAAATATAGGATTAGTGAGAAAAATTATAAAATTGAATTTTATTAGTAAATGTAGAGGATCGAGGCAAAAAAATAGAAAAGTGATTATTTCGGCTTACTTGGAAAGAAAAATGACTATTTAGTACTCCCACTTATTGTGTCACATTTTGACTTTTGACACTGTTCATCGATCAAGTTTGACCTAATATTATCGCAATTATATAAATAAAAAACTATAGTCAAGTTCGGTCTTGTTGAAATCGTCTAATCGTGTAGTTTTAGAATATATATTTTATATAATTTTTACTTATACACAATTGAAGATATGAATGGTTAAACAAGTGCACTGAATTACGTGTCCAAAAGTTTTAAGACAGAAATAACAGATGGAGTATATTTTTCCTATAGTAATAAGAAAAAAGAAGAAAGAAGTTAAGGATTGAATAGTTTAGTTGTTAATAACAATGGTATATAATAATAATAATAATAATAATAATAATAATAATAATAATAATAATAATCCCTCCGTCCCACTAATAGTGTCTCATTTCTTTTGGTCACGGTATTTTATGTGGTATTTAATGTAGGGGTAGATTAGTGTTTACAGTGGGGGTAAAGTAGGAATTGATATGATATGATTGTAATGTATTTGAATTTTAGTTGATTTATTTATGTGTGATGTGATAGTTATGTGTTTGAAATTTTAATATATTTATTTATTTATGTGATGTGATGGTAATAGATTTGGTAATTAAAGTACGTAATTATTTCCTAAAAGGAAAATTAGACAATTGTAATGGGACGAACCAAAAAAGTAAAATTGAACAATTGTAATGGGACGAACCAAAAAGGAAAATGGGACGGAATTAGTGGGACGGGGGGAATAATAATAATAATAATAATAATAATAATAATAATAATAATAATAATAATAATAATAATAATAATAATAATAATAATAATAATAATAATAATAATAATAATAGTGGGTAATTGGGATGGAGACTTAGCCCAAGTGGTTAAGTCCCTCGACTTCCAACAGAATGTTGGAGGTTCGATTCCCCACCAGCCCCTTATCCCTCTCTTTTATTCCCCTTTGTAGTTTGTGTGGCATAGACTCCCACCACTCATTTCCTAGCCTGTGTAATGTGTAATTCAAATTTGTGTAATATAAACATTAGAACATACTACTATATAGGTTGTTCCGAAAAAAAAATACTTCCTCTGTTTCTATAGGTTTGCAACATTGAAGTTTTTTGCATTATTCACAGTTTAACTTTGTATCAAATTTTTACCATAGTTATAGAAAAAAGTCATAGTCAATTGCGATTTTGTTAGATTTGTCTAAACTTATAGTTTTAGAATATCAACTTTTGTATAATTATTAATTGAATAAGTATAATTTAAGTATCATCATTTAAAATGTGCATCGGGATACAGGCCAATTCCCAATGATGTGAACCCAAAAAACGGAGGAAGTAGAACATACTGTAAGTATGGGAAAGGCAAAACTGGTTGAAGGATGTAAAAGACACCTGAAATAAGTATCTGAGATGGGCAATGAAGGAATGATCAATCTTGGTCAGTTATCCCTTTCACCGTTTATGTATTCAGCATGGATTTTCTCCATGATCCTATCCTTCCCTCGTGACCTTCATTGTAATACCCGAGAAATCGACGTCGAGAATTTAAATCCAAAAATTAAAGAATTGGATTTAACTATCGCAACCGAAATAATTCCGAGAGAGCGGAATTAAATATTTTCGGACGATAGCAACTCGAAGAGAGTTATCGGAGTATCCAACAAGCGGATAATCCAAATATGATTTTTAAAAGATCAAAAATCATATAATATTAAAAAAAAAGGGGGGGCACAGCCTGGTGGCCGCGCGGTGGCCGCGCGGTGGCGCGCCACCAGCGCGCCGCCCTACAGGGGCGGCAGTTCAATGCATTCAACGCGTTTCTCACCTTGTTTTTCGAGGTTAGTGATTCCAATTGATCCAAATTCAATTTCCAGACCTTAAGAGATGTATTAAGACTCCATTGGATGGATTTTTGATGTATTAAAGAGTTTAAAAAGTCATCAAAGATGATACATTGAAACAAGGAGGATGCAATTACCAAGGTTTGAATGGAGGGGATGAATGGGAGTTATGATGGCTCCAAATCCGAGTGTTGACTGTAATAATTCCCTTCCACCTTCCCTAGAGACATCAAGACACTCTTAGGAACACTAAACTCCCCTAAATATATTCAAAATCAGTCCAAAAACACTCCCCATTGCACACCTCCGAAAATCAGATTTTACATGAGAGTGTTGGTGAGTTTGAGTGTTGTTCTTCCGGATTCAAAGAGTTTGGACGAATCTTTCCACACCCAATCCATTCATCATCTAGGTAAGGATGTTCCTTAGTCATTACTTCAGTTTTGATTCGAGTTCTAGCCTTGGAAACTAAGGATCTTGGTCATTGAATCAAAAATAGGGTTCGTTCGGTAGATCTTGGAAGAGTGGGACTGTGTTGGTTGATTTTGGAGCAATCAAGGAGGAGATCTTCGACTCTAATCTCTTTATATGTAAGTTAATGATGTGCATGTCAATGTTTAGAGTGTTTGGTTGAGTATTCTTTGAGATATGGTTCGAATTCCATCTTGTGCCAAATCTGTCTTTTAGGGTTTCTTCCGAGTAGGTTTTCTTGTTGTGCTTTTCTCGCCTAGATCCGTTCATTTTTGGAAGAACTTGTCTAAATGAAAAATGTTCCTAACACTTTAAAGATGATGTCTGTAAATTTTCATAATTTTTGGACTTGATTTGATCGACGAAAACGAATCTGGTATTTTCTGCTACATGTGGTGACAGATTTAAATTCCGAGCATGTTCAGTTTTGTGGTTCCTATTTCTCCTACCTATGGTCGTTTTTGATGGTCGACTTCTTCATGAAAATTGTTCATCTATGTGTCTAGTTTACTCCTATTAAATTTCAGAATTTTTGGAACAACCTTCGAATTGTTATGGATTTTTAAGTAAGCTGTGGTCGGATGAACAGTGGTCTTTGCACCCTTTTGAAAACAAGTTTCTGAAATGATTTTTTTTGAGTGACTTAGAGTCCGAATTTGCTAAGGCCTATTTCTGAGAAAAATGTTTATTTTGATGTCGCCTAGCACCTGTAAAATTTTCAGAATTTTTCACAAAGTTTTACTACATTTCCTAATTCGATTTTGAAAACTGCCACAGTGTAGTCTTACCGGTAAATCTTGTTTTCGTACGTTTCGGTAGTTTTTGAGTCGATTGCTACTCTTTGATGAATCCTATGAATTCTGGAAATGTAGATATATGTTGTAATGATTAAAATGTGGTTTTTGAAACTTTGTGAGTTTTGATCGAGTTAGATGTTCAATTTGGAGGGTAAGTGCACTTGGCGTGGGCTCGTTGGGCCGCCCCCTCTTTTTGGTGGCCAAAACGGCGCCAAGGAAATTATGTTGCGTGATTGTATGAGTCTATACTCCTAGGTGTATCCGTATGGGTTACCTAGGGCTCCGGAGTGTGTCTGTATAGGGTCCGCTACTTTCACCTGCCTTGCGGGTTCGATTCCCCAAGGTGTATGTTTTTCCTGCGGGTTCGATTCCCCAGGATATTGTTGACTCCTATGGGTTCGATTCCCTAGGATGTATATTGAGTTCTTGCGGGTTCGATTCCCCAAGGACGGATGTCCTCGATCATAATGAACAATGGTAAACGAAGGTGTTTGAGCTCTTGCGGGTTTGATTCCCCATAAATGGTAAAAGAATGTGTTTGAGCTCTTGTGGGTTTGATTCCCCAAGAATGGCTTTTTCTCGATAAAAATGAATAATGATATATTATTCGTATGGCAAAGTGTAAACTCTTCCGGAATTATTTTCACTCGTCATTCCTTTTTAAATTACAAATTCTATTTTTAAATCTCTCTTCTAAAAACTTTAAAATTCGTTATGCTATACATTAACTTACTCAGTACCTTTGTACTGATAGATACGTTGTCTCTATTTTTTTTTCAGATATTGAAGATTAGCGCATCGCATTTACATTTGGGATGGGAATTTCCGAAGACTTGTCGCACTTGTTTTTAAATTATTTTACGAATTCCAAACTCATGTTTGGCCGTGTTTGGCCCTTAGCTTCCGCACTGCTTTAAATTATGTATGTTAGACTTAATTCTGATTTAAACCTTCGGGCATCTATTGAATGGTTTTTAAATTATTTTTAAGTATTGGTACAACTTAGCCTTAGCATCTTCTCAAGTGAGCTCGAAATGGTTCGCGTCTTGCTTGGGAAGGTGTGGCGGTAATGCCCTGGCCTGGGAAATCAAATCCGGGGTGTTACATTCATAGCATAACTTTCTGACGTGCCACTCTTTCTCACATTATGATTCACTTTGGCCAAAAGTGCCATATCAGCAACTTTCAATATCTCAAAATCCTCAAGACCAAATGCTTGGGTAACAGATGCTAAAACATGATCATTCATGGATAAGTCCTGATCTTTTACACTCGTTCTGTTGCATATGCTTTCTCACGTTTCCAATAGAGTACATTAAATCTATCAAAAAGTGAATGGTAATGCAAACACAAAGTTCATCCATGAAAGAATCAAACTCTTGATATTTGAATGTAAAGCAAGGTTCATAACAAATTAAAAATCAATGGCCCAATCCCTTCACAGAAGGTTCCCACATTTCTCAAATTTTATGAACAAAATAGTTCCCACAGGGAGCTTAACCCATTCCATAGGATAGGACTATATCCTATCTGATAAGGAACCTTGGCTCGGTGTACAGCCTTCCGAATAGGAGTCTTTGCTTGTGCTGTTGTATTATCTGCACTTCCCGAGCATCACCTTGTCTTTCTTCCTGTTGATCTTTCTCCTTGCTAGATAACGCATCAATTACAATAAATGACAGAGAACCCAACTGTTCCTTGCTTTTGAGAAGAATAAACAACTTTCTATATGGTAGCACCATTCCCATTGCTGCTCCTATCTGCAGCATTCCGTTTCCTCCATGAATATCAATCCCATTATGTATGTAACTTTCTTAGCTCTAATGTTGCCAACTGGAGGCCAACCTTATTGCAACATATAGTTATTGGAAACCAAGATCAATAAAGGAATTAAAAGTCCTAAAATGTTAAAAACTTACTTGACAAAAGGTGAAGTCATCTACTCATCCGACTTTATGATTGACGTCTCTCTCTCTACAGAAAATTATATAGAAAGTCTGTAATAACATGGCATATACTATGATACAGAATTGCAGAAAATGAAAAGGGGGAAAGAAAAAAAAAACAAAAAACAGTTATGGCATAAATTATTTGACGGATCTATGGTCCAAAAAAATCTTTTTGGATTGGACAATAAAACGAAAAATTCCTTATTATAATTCTCTATGGAAGTTATTATGCAGTTGATAGAAATGTAGTTAGGCACAATGATCACCCAATTAAATGGTTGGGCAAAATTTAAAGATTCAAGTGAAAACAGTGGCTCATTTTTTAAGAAAACAACTTAGAATTTTCAGTTTCAAGATTAGTTATTTACCCGGTTAACCCCACGAGACGGGCATGGAGAGCCTTTTGAACATGTTTCAGGTTTCATCCTCCAAGCATACAATCTACATTCTCGGGGACATGCTGCACCTCAATCAGCAAGGGAAAGTTAAACTACGGATAAGTAAGGGCAATTCAGAGTTTTGTTGTAACAAACACCTGAGGGTAAGGACTTCGGACTGAGACAGCATAGATGAGATACAAACATCAAGAGTAATGTCGTATTTGTCCACAAATTTGGAGGTCTCTGTAGTACCAAGGATCACCATTTTGGAGCATGTTGATGACAGAGATCCCCTGTAGTCGAAATTTCTTATTTCAATTAAGAGAAGTAGAAAAATATGAATCGAGTGAAATTAAAGAAGAAGGGGCGTATCAAAGTAATTACAGGCCGAAGTTAACACTCCATATATTGGATTGGATCAGATATCAGTCCGTGAGACCATAAGCTCCGCTCTGAACTGAAATCCAAAGAATTCGAGCACATGATTGACTAAACGTTGAACTCACTGCAATTCCTGTCACGTTGAAAATCCTAAACTTTTTTCAAGCATTACTTCGGCTACCTGAGGAATGTATTCACCTGAGAAAAAAATAAAATAAACATGGATCATAAGCATTTGATAATTTCTGCCTTTGTACGTTGGAACTTGAGGAACTATTTTCGCAAGGAAACCAAGTTGTCCCTAGCTGAAATATGAAAGGACAAAGATGAAAATTGCAGCCAACGTTTTAGAATTTCAAGGAGAAAAAGCCAAAGCATGGACAATTAGCCCATTACGCAAGGGAAATTAAAAACACAGAATGGGAATCCAAGCTGACTCAAGTAATAAATCTTTTTTCTATTCCCAACTTGTGCAACAATGAAAAAACATCAACACGTGTAGTTTATTTCAATTAATTATAAGGAAAAAAATGAACAAATAACTCAAAACCATGCATGTGATCTGGTCATTGACACCGTGACAAGACGAAGAATTTGTAGAGTGAAAAAATCCCACTCTAATTGGTGACTCCAAATATAAAACATTTGCTTCTGCACATTACTTAAACCAAAGGGAAAAGGCTCAGAAACCAAACATTTCTTAGAAAGTTAAATATGCCAACATTAAGCAACCTACCTCTAAACAGCTATATTCGTTTATGGCAAGACAACTCCCACTTGGCCTAAAAACGAAACCTGCAGACAATCAAATGACACCTATTAGTTGAAGATATAAGAAAAGGGACAATGTGGAGAGAAAATTAACCTCCATTTAGCCACAGAACAAGAGGTTTGGAAGCAAGATCAACCTCATCTTCAACAAAGTCATAAAAAAAAAGGCTTCTTACCTGACCAACACAGACATAGCCAAAAAAACAGGTGAAAACTAACTTGGGGCTGGACTGGCAACCCAAATATCCTGTCAGCAGCTGAGAGTGAGAAGGTAAAGAAGAGTCGTCCCACTTGGTGGAACAACACATTTGTATGAAAAAAGCTTAAGCTTAACAACTTTATATGGTTTCCATGACTTAAGAATTCCAGGGTACAGAGCATTAACAACTTAATGGGCTCTAATAGTTTCACCACAAACAAAAAATGTAGTACTTAATTAAAATGCAAATACACTCATTCATTAAGTACAATTATAACAAGTACACTCAAATATGATAAAAATAAAATATAAAATTACACCACAAAGCAAGCAAAAATGAAAGGACACAACAACAATAACAGAAGCACAACAACAACAACGCCTCAACATTCATTAGCCATTGAGACATAACAACAACAACAACAACAACAACAACAACAAAGGAACAACAACAACAACAACAACAGAGAGCCCCATTAACAACGGGAACAACAACAACAGAGCTCCAATAGCAGCAGTAGCAGCAACAGCAGCAACAACAACAACAACAACAACAATAACAACAATAACAGAAGCACAACAACAACAATGCCTCAACAACATCAGCCGTTGAGACATAACAACAACAACAACAACAACAACAAAGGAACAACAACAACAACAACAACAACAACAACAACAGAGCCCCAATAACAACAACGAGAACAACAACAACAGAGCCCCAATAGCAGTAGCAACAGCAACAACAACAACAACAATAGAGGCACAACAACAACAACAACAACAGCAACAACAAAAAATGCACAAAACACCACCAAACACAGCACACAAGAGCAACAAGCCACTTACACACATTTTAGCACCAACTAATAACAAACAAAAAACACGGGCACACAATAGGAACACGCAGCAAAGAACTTAGGGACACAACAACCTAAAAAAATTGCCAACACAAACACATAACAACAACAAACAACGAAAATAGGCACACAACAATAGAAAAAAAATTGCCAATGCAACAAACACCATACTTTATCGCACCAACAAGTAATAACAAACAAACAATACGGGCAAACAATGACAGCAAGCATCAAAGAACATAGGCATACCTACATTGTAGCACCAATAAATAACAAGCAAGCAACACAGGGACATAAAAAGAAAAAAGGTACATAGAGCACACAACAATAGAAAACAATTGCCAATACAACCACATTACAGCTCCAACAACTACAAATGCGTACGATAAACACACACACACACACACACCACAGCGAAGAACACAAGCACTAACAAACAAAAATTACAACATATCCATATTTTAGCACCAACAAGTAAAAAGGTAACACAAAACACACAACAAGAACAACAAGAAGAAGAAATGAGCATAAACACAACAATGATCTACATAATACCAGACAACTTAGCTGCAAAAAAGATATATACATGTAATAACATTGGCAAAAGTAAATACATAACCAAAATAAGTTATTTCACCACAAGTAGGCAAACAAGCATATAAGCAATAAAAACAAAAATTAAGTTATCTCTAACAACCAATAGGCAATCAATATGTAAATAGCACCGAGGTAGTAGTGTTTAAGGAAAAACATTTAACAATCACTTATCTAGCGAAATAAAAATTATATAACAACCCACTAAATTAGTTCAACATTGAGATAATTGGTACCTGACCATGTCGAAATTATCACTCAAAAAATGGTACCTCACCATGTCGCATCACCTAAGGTGTAAATTCCATATTTCAAAAATTCCATGTTTTATCCCTCACCATGTCGAAATTATCAAAGATTCCGAATCCTGAATAAGACCAAAAAATGGTACCTCGAAAATTTTACAAGCCACTAAACTAGTTCAGCATTGAGATAATTGCCAACCAAATGACGGTTGCCGAGGTGGTGGTAAATATGAACACATCACAAGTAACCAATACCATACCTTTAGCAGTACTCTATCCTTGTTGATGTAGCTTTGTCATTCCTCAATTGACGGATAACCTTGTGCAAAAGCAATGCCCTGTTAAAAAAGTACAAGTGGAAGTACAAAATCAAAACCAGCGGAGACAAGACATTAAAAGTAGACAGAAATTATTGACTAAATCTTATCAATTGTTAGGGCCAAATACTGGTCTCTTCTTTATGTTGGGTGGTTTTCCTAAGAACAATTTGAAGTATTTAAAAAACAATAAAAAAAATTAGTGAACAGTGAATAATAATAAAGATCATTAAAAATAAATAAATTATCATATAAAAACTTCGAACCTTTAGGCAGTCCGATAGATAAAGAAATCAACTCCACTAGTCATCCGGGTTGATGACTGTAGTTTCTCAACTTTTCTTTGTGACTCTTGTAGCAATTTCAAACCATTTTTGTCTCCCTACAAAAAATTATATAGGAAGTCTGTAATAACATGACATATACTTCTATGATACAGAAATACAGAAAATGAAAAGGGAAAGGAAAAATAAAACAGTTATGGTTTCCCCAGAACGTGTATACATAAATTATTTGAGGAATCTATTTTCCTAAAAAAATCTTTTTGTATGGGATGGGACTATAAAACTAAAATTCATTATTATAATTCTCTATGATCATCCAAATATATTTCAAAATATGAGATGATGGAAGTTATTATGTAGTTGATAGAAATATAGTTAGGCACAATGATCAACCAATTAAACGATTGGGCAAAATTCAAAGATTTGAGTGAAAACAGTGGTTCATTTTTTAAGAACACAACTTAGAATTCTCAGTTTCAAGACTAGCCATTTATTTGCTGCAGACCAGCCACCGGTTAACCCCACGAGACGGGCATGGATAGCCTTTTGAACATCCTTCAGGTTATCCTCCACGCATACATCTACATCTACATTCTCGGGGACATCCTGCACCTCAGAATCAATCAGAAGGGGATAGTTAAAACTACAGATAAGTAAGGACAATTCAGAGTATGGTGGTAACAAACACCTAAGGGTAAGGACTTGAACACTAAGGTGTAAATTCCATATTTCAAAAATTCCATGTTTTATCCCTCACCATGTCGAAATGATCAAAGATTCTGAATCTTGAATAAGAACAAAAAATGGTACCTGGAAAATTTTACAAGCCACTAAATTAGTTCAGCATTGAGATAATTGCCAACCAAATGACAGTTGCCGAGGTGGTGGTAAACATGAACACATCATAAGTAACCAATACCATACCTTTAGCAGTACTCTGTCCTTGTTGATGTAGCTTTGTCATTCCTCAATTGACGGATAGCCTTGTGCAAAAGCAATGCCCTGTTAAAAAAGTACAAGTGAAAGTACAAAATAAAAAACCAGCGGAGACAAGGCATTAAAAGTAGATAGAAAATATTGACTAAATCCTATCAATTGTTCGGGACAAATAGTGCTGCTGGTCTCTTCTTTGTGTTGGGTGGTTTTCCTAAGAACAATTTGAAGTATTTAAAAAACAACTAAAAAAAATAAATAGTAACAGTGAATAATAATAAAGATTATTAAAAATAAATAAATTATCATATGAACACTTCGAACCTTTAGGCAGTCCGATAGATAAAGAAATCAACTCCACTAGTCATCCGGGTTGATGACTGAAGTTTCTCAACTTTTCTTTGTGACTCTTTCAAACCATTTTAGTCCCCCTACAGAAAATTATATAGAAAGTCTGTAATAACATGACATATAATTCTATGATACAGAATTACAGAAAATGAAAAGGGAAAGGATAAAAAAATAATTATGGTTTCCCCCACAACGTGCATACATAAATTATTTGAGGAATCTATTTTCCAAAAAAAATCTTTTTGCATGGGATGGGAAATAAAACAGAAATTCATTATTATAATTCTCTATGATCATCCAATTATATTTCAAAATATGAGATGATGGAAGTTATTATGCAATTGATAGAAATGTAGTTAGGCACAATGATCACCCAATTAAACAGTTGGGCAAAATTTAAAGATTTAAGAGAAAACAATGGCTCATTTTTAAGGACAAAACTTAGAATTCTTAGTTTCAAGACTAGTTATTTACTTGATGCAGACCAGCCACGGGTTAACCCCACGAGACGGGCATGGATAGCCTTTTGAACATCCTTCAGGTTATCCTCCACGCATACATCTACATCTACATTCTCGTGGACATCCTGCACCTCAGAATCAATCAGAAGGGGACAGTTAAAACTACAGATAAGTAAGGAAAATTCAGAGTATGGTGGTAACAAACACCGAAGGGTAAGGACTTGAACACTAATGTGTAAATTCCATATTTCAAAAATTCCATGTTTTATCCCTCACCATGTCAAAATGATCAAAGATTCCGGATCCTGAATCAGAACAAAAAATGGTACCTGGAAAATTTTACAAGCCACTAAATTAGTTCGGCATTGATATAATTGCCAACCAAATGACAGTTGCCGAGGTGGTGGTAAACATGAACACATCACAAGTAACCAATACCATACCTTTACCAGTACTCTGTTCTTGTTGATGTAGCTTTGCCATTCCTCAATTGACGGATAGCCTTGTGCAAAAGCAATGCCCTGTTAAAAAAGTACAAGTGAAAGTACAAAATCAAAACCAGCGGAGAATAGGCATTAAAAGTAGACAGAAAATATTGACTAAATCTTATCAATTGTTAGGGCCAAATAGTGCTGCTGGTCTCTTCTTTGTGTTGGGTGGTTTCCTAAGAACAATTTGAAGTATTTAAAAAATAATAATAAAAAAAGAAAATAGTGAACAGTGAATAATAATAAAGATCATTAAAAATAAATAAATTATCATATAAATACTTCGAACCTTTAGGCAGTCCAGTAGATAAAGAAATCAATTCCACTAGTCATCCGGGTTGATGACTGAAGTTTCTCAGCTTTTCTTTGTGACTCTTGTAGTAATTTCAAACCATTTTAGTCTCTCTACAGAAAATTATGTAGGAAGTCAGGAATAACATGGCATATACTAATATGATACAGAACTACAGAAAATGAAAAAATGAAACAAAAAAAAAGAAAAAAACAGTTACGGTTATTCCCACAACTTTGTATACATAAATTATTTGAGGGATATATTTTCCAAAAAAATCTTTTTGTATGGGATGAGACTATAAAACTGAAATTCATTATTATAATTCTCTATGATCATCAGATTATATTTCCAAATATGAGATTGTAGTTATTATGCAGTTGATAGAAATGTAGTTGGGCACATTGATCACCCAATTAAATGGTTGGGCAAAATTTAAAGATTCAAGTGAAAACAGTGGCTCTGTAACACCCCGGATTTGATTTCCCAGGCCAGGGCATTACCGCCACACTTTTCTAAACAAGACCCGACCCAAGTCGAGCTCATCTAGAAAAATGCTAAGGCTAAGTTGTATCAAATTTTCAAAACAATTTAAAATCCATTCAATCATGCCCGAACTAAAATCAGAGTATCTCATGCATCACAGTAATAATCAGTGCGGAAGCTAAAAACAAATAAAAACGAGGGCCAAACAGACGGCCAAAACCAAAGTCCAAAGTCCAGTATCAAAGTTCAGTGTAGAAATTTAAAATAACAGTAAAATGCGACAAGTCCTTATTCTTGGAAAGTCCCATCCCAATGCGCCAACACTTACTCTGCGAAAAATAGGAAATAACAATTTATCAGTACAAACGGTACTGAGTAAGTTAACGTATAGCATAACAAAATCTAAAGATTTAGAAGAGTAATAAAAAGTTAGGAATTTAATCTAACGAACAAGTAAAAATAATTTACGGGAATTTCTTTTTATACTTTACCACACCATTGTTCATTTTGATCGAGGACATCCAAAACATTACCCGCTTGGGCGCTTATGTCCACAAGCTGCCGGTATCGACGATCCAGGGCCTTAGCCATTTTGGGATCAATTACCCGCTTGGGCACTTATGTCCACAAGCCGACGGTATCCACAATGTGAGAGCAGCGGACCCTATACAGACACACTCCGGAGCCCTAGGTAACCCCTACGGATACACCTAGGAGTATAGACTCATACAATCACGCAACATAATAATATTTCCTTGGCGCCGTTTTGGCCACCAAAAAGAGGGGGCGGCCCAACGAGCCCACGCCAAGTGCACTTACCCTCCAAATTGAACATCTAACTCGATCAAAACTCACAAAGTTTCAAAGCCACATTTTAATCATCACAACATATATCTACATTTCCAGAATTCATAGGATTCGTAAAAGAGTAGCAATCGACTCAATAACCACCGAAACGTACGAAACCAAATTTCACCGGTAAGACTACACTGTGGCAGTTTTCAAAATCGTATTAGGAAATGTAGTAAAACTTTGTGAAAAATTCTGAAAATTTTACAGGTGCTAGGCGACATCAAAATAAACATTTTTCTCAGAAATAGGCCTTAGCAAATTCGGACTCTAAGTCACTCAAAAAAAATCATTTCAGAAACTTGTTTTCAAAAGGGTACAAAGACCACTGTTCATCCGACCACAGCTTACTTAAAAATCCATAACAATTCGAATATTGATCCAAAAATTCTGAAATTTAACAGGAGTAAACTAGACACATAGATGAACAATTTTCATGAAGAAATCGACCATCAAAAACGACCATAGCTAGGAGAAATATGAACTACAAAACTGAACATGCTAGGAATTTGAATCTGTCATCAAATATAGCAGAAAATACCAGATCCGATTTCGTCGACCAAATCAATTCCAAAAATTATGAAAATTTACAGACATCATCTTTAAAGTGTTAGGAACATTTTTCATTTAGACAAGTTCTTCCAAAAATGAACGGATCTTGACGAAAAACGCTGAACAAATAAACTACTCGGATAGAAACCCTAAAAGACAGATTTGGCACAAGATGAAGATTGAACTATATCTCGAAGATTACTCAACCAAACACTCTAAAAATTGACATGCACATCATTAACTTACTTCTCAAGAGTGTAGTGTCAAAAACCTCTTTGGTTGAATCCTCAAACTCGACCGGAACAGACTCAAACCTCCAAGATCTACCGAACGAATCCTATTTTGAGGTGTTTGGATAAAAGCTTGATGTTAGGGCCTAGAGTCCGAAGTAAAGAACAAGGAATTGGTTTAGCAACCTTACCTAGACGTAGGAGAAGGGATTGGAATGCTTCCAACTCGTCCAAAAACTCAGGAACAAGAAGATCACTCTCAAAGAACTCTCAACTCTCCAAAGAAATCTGATTTTCGGAATGGTGCAAATGGGAAGGTTTGGGGGTTGAATGAGGTTAATTGGGGCTGTGCTCCCACTTCCAAAGAGTTCATAATGGACCTAGGGAAGGTAGGGAATGAGTTATTGGTAGTTTACCTCGAAAATATGCAGCCAACACCCCTCCAAACTCAATCCATTCACCTAACACTACTTATCCAATAAGTTCATGCATTTCTCATCATATCCAGCAATGTAGGGCTTCTAGAAGCTTCTAGGTTCGTCCAATGGTGTCTCAAAACATCCACAAACATCTGGGAAGGAGTTGGGATAGATTCAAAGCATCCAAAATCGAACTTAATGCAAAAACCAAGCCAAAAACGCGTAGCAGCGTTCGAACCGCTGCCACTGGGGTGGTGGCGCGCTGGTGGCGCGCCACCGCGCGGCCACCGCGCCACCCCAGGTAGCGAATTTCTCTTCCTTTTTTTTTTTTATATAATATGATTTTTTTGATCTTTTAAAAATCATATTTGGATTATCCGCTTGTTGGATACTCCGATAACTCTCTTCGAGTTGCTATCGTGCGAAAATATTTAATTCCGCTCTCCCGGAATTATTTCGGTTGCGATAGTTAAATCCAATTAATTAATTCAATTAATTAATTTTTCGGATTTAATACTCGATGTTGATTTCTCGGGTATTACAGTCTACCCTCCTTAGAAATCAACTTCGTCCTCGAAGTTGGGTCACACTTCGGAAAATTAATAATTGGCACAAAGAAATTATTGAGGCTCGCAATTTAAAATTCTTACCTCAGCTCGCGACGACTTTGCGCGGGGTGTCACATCCTCTCCCCCTTAGGACTGCAGTTATGCCCCCATAACTGCTCCTGAGTCGCTTCGGAAAAGGTTGGGATATCTCTGCTTCATATCCGCTTCTAATTCCCACGTCGCTTCCTCGGTGCCATGATTCGACCATAGGATCTTCACCATCCTCACAGTCTTGTTTCTTGTGACCCTTTCCTTGACATCAAGCACCTCGATCGGATACTCCTCGTATGTCAAGTCGTCATCTAGCTCAATCACGTCGGGTTGCAACACGTGAGTTGGGTCGTGCACATATTTCTTTAATTGAGAAACATGGAATACGTTGTGCACTCGCGACAACTCTGGTGGAAGTGCCAAACGATAAGCCAAGGTACCTACGCGATCCAAAATCTCGTACGGACCAATGTAGCGAGGACTTAGCTTCCCTCGTTTACCGAATCGCATCACCCCCTTCATGGGCGATACTTTCAGCATGACCTTGTCTCCCACCTCAAATTCCAACTCTTGCCGCCTAGTGTCGGCGTAACTCTTCTGCCTATCTTGCGCGGCTTTCATTTTCTGTTGAACCACCTTGATCTTGCTATTCATATCCTCAATGAGCTGCGGTCCAACAACTGCCGAATCATCATCCTTCGTCCAGCACAACGGACTACGACACTTCCGTCCGTAAAGCGCTTCGAACGGTGCCATGCCTATGCTAGCGTGATAACTGTTGTTGTACGAGAATTCAATCAACGGTAAGTGGTCTTCCCAACTTCCCTTGAATTCGAGTACACACGCTCTCAGCATGTCCTCAAGCGTCTGAATCGTGCGCTCAGTCTGACCGTCCGTCATTGGATGAAAAGCTGTGCTCATCTTGATTTGGGTTCCTAAGGCTTCTTGTAGTTTAGTCCAGAAGTTGGAGACGAATCTACTATCTCGGTCTGAGATAATATCGTGCGGTACTCCGTGCCTTCGGACCACATTCTCGATGTATGCCTTAGCTAGTTGATCCATCGACCAATTTTCCTTCATTGGTATGAAAATGGCGGTCTTCGTCAACCGGTCAACTATTACCCAAATCTTATTCATTCCTCGGGGAGATCTTGGCAACCCTGAAACAAAATCCATGGAGATGTTGTCCCACTTCCAGCTTGGAATCTCCAATGGCTTTACCAATCCTAGCGGTTTTTGCCTCACTGCCTTCACTTTCTGGCAGGTTATGCATTTAGCCACAAAATCTGCAACATCCTTCTTCATCCGCGGCCACCAATAGATTTTCTTTAAGTCTTTGTACAACTTATCCCCACCAGGGTGGACTGAATAAGGTGTACTGTGGCCTTCTTCCATAAGCTTCCTCTTCAATTCCTCGCACTTATGAGGAACGCACCATCTTCCTTTAAAACGAACACTTCCGTCTTCATGGATCGTGAATCCTACCGCCTTTCCTTCACTTATTTTTCCTTTGATCCTCTGGAGATTCTCGTCGTCCGGTTGGGCTTCTCGAATCTCGTCTAATACGGTAGATTCAACAGTTATGGCGTTCACTGTCTCCACCACGGTTCCATAATGGACTAGTTCAGTATCTAACTTAGCTAAGTCCATATACAGTCCCGAAGGTAGAATGAGCGTGTTCGCCGTGTGTCTCGTCTTGCGACTCAACGCATCCGCTACGACGTTCGCCTTGCCTTCATGGTAGGCTATATCCAGATCGTAATCCTTGATCAGCTCGAGCCATCTCCTCTGCCTCATATTTAACTCTTTCTGAGTAAATATATACTTGAGGCTTTTGTGATCTGTAAACATCCGACAAGTTCGTCCATATAGATAGTGTCGCCAGATCTTAAGAGCGAACACTACCGCTGCCAGTTCCAGATCATGTGTCGGGTAGTTTACTTCGTGCATCTTGAGTTGCCTAGATGCATAAGCAATCACTCTACGGTTTTGCATTAGCACGCAACCAAGACCTTCTTTCGAGGCGTCGCTATACACCTCATAATCCTCAGTCTCTGATGGCAACGCTAAAACCGGTGCTGATGTGAGTCTTCCCTTAAGCTCACGGAATGACTGCTCACACTCAGCTGTCCAATCAAATTTCAATCCTTTCTTCAGCAATTGGGTCATCGGTCTCGCAATTTTAGAAAAGTCCTTCACGAACCTTCGGTAGTATCCGGCTAGACCTAGGAAACTTCTTACCTCGGTCTGGTTTGTTGGTGCCGGCCATTCAGACACTGCTGATATCTTCGCCGGGTCGACTGATACTCCTTTAGCCGATACTATATGACCTAGAAAAGCGACTTCATTCTTCCAAAACTCGCACTTAGACAGCTTCGCGTAGAGTTGATTCTTCCTCAAAAGTCCGAGTACTTGGTGCAAATGACTACTATGCTCTTCCTCATTCCTCGAGTAAACTAGGATGTCGTCGATGAATACGACTACACATGTGTCTAGTAACTCTCGGAAAACGCTATTCATGAGGTTCATGAATACTGCGGGAGCATTAGTCAGACCGAAGGACATTACAGTGAATTCGTAGTGTCCATATCTTGTTCGGAAAGCTGTCTTGGGTATATCGTTCTCGGCGATACGCAATTGGTGGTATCCCGACCTTAGATCAACCTTTGAAAATACCAACGCTCCTTTCAGTTGATCGAAGAGATCTTCGATCCTAGGTAGCGGGTACTTGTTCTTAATCGTCACTTGATTAAGACCTCGGTAGTCGATGCACAATCGGAGTCCGCCGTCCTTCTTTTTCACGAACAGGACTGGAGCTCCCCACGGTGATGTGCTCGGCCGAATATATCCCTTAGATAACAACTCCTCTAGTTGTTCTTTCAGCTCCTTCATCTCAGCAGGCGCCATGCGATATGGTGCCTTTGACACCGGTTCGATTCCGGGCACGAGATCGATCGTGAACTCCACTTCTCGCTCAGGAGGCATTCCTGGAATATCCTCCGGAAAGACATCTGGGTATTCGTTTACGACGGGGATACTATCGATCTTGTTCTCCTCGCCTTCCAGATTATGCACGTAGCACGCGTACAGTTGGTATCCCTTCTGCATGAGATTGCAGAACTTTAATGCATTTACTATCTTGGCACCCTTCTTCTGAGGCTGCATATAGTAAATGACCTTCTTTCCGCGACTCTTCGCCAACGAGATCTTCTGCTTCTGGCATTCGATGATAGCCTTGTACCTCGTCAACCAGTCCATTCCCAAAATGATATCGAAATCCTTAAGGTCAAATTCTATGAGATTCGCAAAGAATTCAGTGTTCTTGATTACTATCGGGATCCCGTCATATCGTTTGGAACACGATACTACCTTACCCGATGGTAATTGGATTCCTAAGTTAATGTTATTCGGAGCTGGTAGATCTAACGCAGATATAGTTCTCGTGGAAATCAAAGAGCAACTCGCTCCTGAGTCAAATAAGACCTTGACAGGTACGCTTAAAGCAGTAAACGTACCTTCGATCACGTCGCCTTGAGCAGCTAAGTCCGCTTGATTTATCACGTTCAGGCGTCCTACTGGCCTCCCTTGATTCCCATGCTGGTTTGGATTCTGAGGTGGCCTCTGTGCCTGCGGGAATCTCTGCCCTTGGTTGTCCTGCTGGTTTGGCCCGGCTGGCCTGTTGCCCTGAGGACGGTTTATCAGGTCCAACCTCTTGTCAATGCGGTCCTCCCTCGTCCGGCATTCCTTCTTCATGTGACCTTCTCGGCCACACCGGTAACAATGCCCCGGTCTTGGGCATTCACGCACCAAGTGCGGAAGGTTGCATTCCCGGCATCTGGGTATGAAGGCGCCCTGGTTATCCGGCCTCCAACCTCCTTGGCCTCCTCGGTTGAGTTCTCTGTTGTCCGGCTTCCTTTGACCATCATTCCTTCCTTGGTCATTCCCCCTTCTGAAGTGATTCCCAGAGTTGTTGTTCCGGTTCCTCTTATCGAAAGTGTTTAGGCCCTTGCTCGCCTCTCCATGATCCTTGCGCTTCAGCTGTTGTACTCGTGCAATTGCCACTGCACGATCGTAAACAGCTTGCAGAGTAGTGTGCTGTCCGCCAACCAAGATCTCTCTGATGCTGAGATTCAGCCCCATCTCGAATTTCTGGGCTTTATCAGCATCGGTTGGTACCAGCCTTGGAGCGAATCGGACGAGCTCTTTAAACTTCGCATAGTATTCTTGAACTGTCTGAGTGCCTTGTCGGAGATTTATGAATTCCTCATATTTAGCAGTCTTTATGCTGAGGGGATAGAACCTTTCCCTCATCATCTCCTTAAACTCTTCCCAGAAGTAGGCATGTTCACCATCAGCAAGTCCTTCTTGGTGGTTTTGCCACCACTCGTCAGCTTCTCCTCTCAGGTAGTACACAGCCACACCAACCTTTTCATTCGCGGGACACCTGATGGCAGTAAGCAGTTTATCAAAAGTCCTCGGCCAATCCTCCAACTTCGCGGGATCCTCCTGTCCCTCGTAATGAGGCGGCTGGTAAGGGTTCACCATCGCCAGATAATTTATGCGAGCTGCTGGGGGTGGTACTGCTGCTTGAGCTCGGTTGACTTCAGCATTTCCTAGAGCAACGAGGACTTGCTCACCTGTCCTCAACCTCTCATCAAGTGCGTTGGGTACGGGGTTAGCTTGAACTCCCGGATTCGGCGGGTTCGCATCCGCTGGAGCATTAACGTTCTCATGCACTGGGATCTCAGCTCTAGGTCTCCCTCTGGGCGGCATTCTGATGATCAAGCACGCAGAGGTTAGATTCGCGGTTAGATGAAAGTTAATAGTCAAGTTAGACTAGGGTTAGAACTTAGTCTCATAGGTTCTAAGTGTTAAAGATCACTGACATGGGCAAGAAAGGAAAGAGAAAACTAAATACGAAATTCCACTAGATGATAACGATTTAATAACAAGGCTACTACATCAAATACTACGAGGTCACCACTACAGAAAATGTGGTACCATCAAGATAATCAATATGCGGTAATATTAGGTACGGAAATGATAGGAAACTAGTAGCGAAAAGCGGTAAAAGTCCAACAAGATAGAACGCATGATAAAGTCTAGATCAAGTAGTCGGGAGAATAGCCAAGCATCCGGCGATCAGCCTCGATCTCCTCGTCGGTATCAAGAGGCAGTGGAGGGTTCTCCACAACCTCCTCGGGGTCCTCCTCTTCCTCCTCAACGTTGATGAACTCATCGGGGTCAAACTCCTCCTCCTCTTCCATCTCGGGTTCGGGGTTAAGGTGGTTTTGCAGCCCAACAATGACCTCCTCCAACGCAAAGATGCGTCCCTGTAGCATATGCACGTGGTGTCGGCAATCCTCGAACTCGGCCGCAAGAGCATCATGGCGAGCAGCCATCTGGGTACTCCTAATGGTCATAGCCTCCATCCTCTCCTCTATAGCCACAATCCTATTTCTATCGTTTGCGGCATCCCTAGAGATATGGCGAAGTTCGTGCGTGATATCCGACATGGAGCACAATAAACGCATGATGGAATCTTGTAACCTCGGGTCGGCCATCTAATCATGCAAATTTTTACATTAAGGGATATGCCACACATAAAGAATAATTTGTTAATGCACATGCTACCCCCCAAAAATAGTACTAAGTTTTTAAGACTTGTCGAATTTGCAAGATATACTTTTTCCATGGGTTTCAAAAATAAAATTCCCTTTTTCCATGGAAATAATACTTAAAATGCTTAAAAATAATATTAAATAATTTGGGCCTCTATAGTGGGCCGAAAAATAATAGCTTTAAAATCTTCGAGCTCTGATACCACTTTGTAACACCCCGGATTTGATTTCCCAGGCCAGGGCATTACCGCCACACTTTTCTAAACAAGACCCGACCCAAGTCGAGCTCATCTAGAAAAATGCTAAGGCTAAGTTGTATCAAATTTTCAAAACAATTTAAAATCCATTCAATCATGCCCGAACTAAAATCAGAGTATCTCATGCATCACAGTAATAATCAGTGCGGAAGCTAAAAACAAATAAAAACGAGGGCCAAACAGACGGCCAAAACCAAAGTCCAAAGTCCAGTATCAAAGTTCAGTGTAGAAATTTAAAATAACAGTAAAATGCGACAAGTCCTTATTCTTGGAAAGTCCCATCCCAATGCGCCAACACTTACTCTGCGAAAAATAGGAAATAACAATTTATCAGTACAAACGGTACTGAGTAAGTTAACGTATAGCATAACAAAATCTAAAGATTTAGAAGAGTAATAAAAAGTTAGGAATTTAATCTAACGAACAAGTAAAAATAATTTACGGGAATTTCTTTTTATACTTTACCACACCATTGTTCATTTTGATCGAGGACATCCAAAACATTACCCGCTTGGGCGCTTATGTCCACAAGCTGCCGGTATCGACGATCCAGGGCCTTAGCCATTTTGGGATCAATTACCCGCTTGGGCACTTATGTCCACAAGCCGACGGTATCCACAATGTGAGAGCAGCGGACCCTATACAGACACACTCCGGAGCCCTAGGTAACCCCTAAGGATACACCTAGGAGTATAGACTCATACAATCACGCAACATAATAATATTTCCTTGGCGCCGTTTTGGCCACCAAAAAGAGGGGGCGGCCCAACGAGCCCACGCCAAGTGCACTTACCCTCCAAATTGAACATCTAACTCGATCAAAACTCACAAAGTTTCAAAGCCACATTTTAATCATCACAACATATATCTACATTTCCAGAATTCATAGGATTCGTAAAAGAGTAGCAATCGACTCAATAACCACCGAAACGTACGAAACCAAATTTCACCGGTAAGACTACACTGTGGCAGTTTTCAAAATCGTATTAGGAAATGTAGTAAAACTTTGTGAAAAATTCTGAAAATTTTACAGGTGCTAGGCGACATCAAAATAAACATTTTTCTCAGAAATAGGCCTTAGCAAATTCGGACTCTAAGTCACTCAAAAAAATTCATTTCAGAAACTTGTTTTCAAAAGGGTACAAAGACCACTGTTCATCCGACCACAGCTTACTTAAAAATCCATAACAATTCGAATATTGATCCAAAAATTCTGAAATTTAACAGGAGTAAACTAGACACATAGATGAACAATTTTCATGAAGAAGTCGACCATCAAAAACGACCATAGCTAGGAGAAATATGAACTACAAAACTGAACATGCTAGGAATTTGAATCTGTCATCAAATATAGCAGAAAATACCAGATCCGATTTCGTCGACCAAATCAATTCCAAAAATTATGAAAATTTACAGACATCATCTTTAAAGTGTTAGGAACATTTTTCATTTAGACAAGTTCTTCCAAAAATGAACGGATCTTGACGAAAAACGCTGAACAAATAAACTACTCGGATAGAAACCCTAAAAGACAGATTTGGCACAAGATGAAGATTGAACTATATCTCGAAGATTACTCAACCAAACACTCTAAAAATTGACATGCACATCATTAACTTACTTCTCAAGAGTGTAGTGTCGAAAACCTCTTTGGTTGAATCCTCAAACTCGACCGGAACAGACTCAAACCTCCAAGATCTACCGAACGAATCCTATTTTGAGGTATTTGGATAAAAGCTTGATGTTAGGGCCTAGAGTCCGAAGTAAAGAACAAGGAATTGGTTTAGCAACCTTACCTAGACGTAGGAGAAGGGATTGGAATGCTTCCAACTCGTCCAAAAACTCAGGAACAAGAAGATCACTCTCAAAGAACTCTCAACTCTCCAAAGAAATCTGATTTTCGGAATGGTGCAAATGGGAAGGTTTGGGGGTTGAATGAGGTTAATTGGGGCTGTGCTCCCACTTCCAAAGAGTTCATAATGGACCTAGGGAAGGTAGGGAATGAGTTATTGGTAGTTTACCTTGAAAATATGCAGCCAACACCCCTCCAAACTCAATCCATTCACCTAACACTACTTATCCAATAAGTTCATGCATTTCTCATCATATCCAGCAATGTAGGGCTTCTAGAACTTCTAGGTTCGTCCAATGGTGTCTCAAAACATCCACAAACATCTGGGAAGGAGTTGGGATAGATTCAAAGCATCCAAAATCGAACTTAATGCAAAAACCAAGCCAAAAACGCGTAGCAGCGTTCGAACCGCTGCCACTGGGGTGGTGGCGCGCTGGTGGCGCGCCACCGCGCGGCCACCGCGCCACCCCAGGTAGCGAATTTCTCTTCCTTTTTTTTTTTTTTTTTATAATATGATTTTTTTGATCTTTTAAAAATCATATTTGGATTATCCGCTTGTTGGATACTCCGATTGTAACACCCCGGATTTGATTTCCCAGGCCAGGGCATTACCGCCACACTTTTCTAAACAAGACCCGACCCAAGTCGAGCTCATCTAGAAAAATGCTAAGGCTAAGTTGTATCAATTTTTCAAAACAATTTAAAACTATTCAATCATGCCCGAATTAAAATCAGAGTATCTCATGCATCACAGTAATAATCAGTGCGGAAGCTAAAACTAATAAAAATGGGGCCAAACAGACGGCCAAAACCAAAGTCCAAAGTCCAATAGTAAAGTCCAAAGTGCAGAAATTTAAAGTAATCATAAAATGCGACAAGTCTTTATTCTTGGAAAGTCCCATCCCAATGCGCCAACACTTACTCTGCGAAAAATAGGAAATAACAATTTATCAGTACAAACGGTACTGAGTAAGTTAACGGATAGCATAACAAAATTTAAAGATTCAGAAGAGTAATAAAAAGTTAGGAAATTAATCCAACGAACGAGTAAAAATAATTCACGGGAATTTCTTTTTATACTTTACCACACCAATGTTCATTTTGATCGAGGACATCCAAAACATTACCCGCTTGGGCGCTTATGTCCACAAGCTGCCGGTATCGACGATCCAGGGCCTTAGCCGTTTTGGGATCAATTACCCGCTTGGGCACTTATGTCCACAAGCCGACGGTATCCACAATGTGAGAGCAGCGGACCCTATACAGACACACTCCGGAGCCCTAGGTAACCCCTACGGATACACCTAGGAGTATAGACTCATACAATCACGCAACATAACAATATTTCCTTGGCGCCGTTTTGGCCACCAAAAAGAGGGGGCGGCCCAACGAGCCCACGCCAAGTGCACTTACCCTCCAAATTGAACATCTAACTCGATCAAAACTCACAAAGTTTCAAAACCACATTTTAATCATCACAACATATATCTACATTTCCAGAATTCATAGGATTCGTAAAAGAGTAGCAATCGACTCAAAATCTACCGAAACGTACGAAACCAATTTTCACCGGTAAGACTACACTGTGGCAGTTTTCAAAATCGAATTAGAAAATGTAGTAAAACTTTGTGAAAAATTCTGAAAATTTTACAGGTGCTAGGCGACATCAAAATAAACATTTTTCTCAGAAATAGGCCTTAGCTAATTCCGACTCTAAGTCACTCAAAAAAAATTCATTTCAGAAACTTGTTTTCAAAAGGGTGTAAGTACCACTGTTCATCCGACCACAGCTTACTCAAAAATCCATAACAATTAGAATATTGATCCAAAAATTCTGAGATTTAACAGGAGTGAACTAGACACATAGATGAACAATTTTCATGAAGAAGTCGACCATCAAAAACGACCATAGCTAGGAGAAATATGAACTACAAAACTGAACATGCTAGGAATTTGAATCTGTCATCAAATGTAGCAGAAAATACCAGATCCGATTTCGTCGACCAAATCAATTCCAAAAATTATGAAAATTTACAGATATCATCTTTAAAGCATTAGGAACATTTTTCATTTAGACAAGTTCTTCCAAAAATGAACGGATCTAGGCGAGAAAAGCACAACAATAAAACATACTCGGAAGAAACCCTAATTGACAGATTTGGCACAAGATGAAAATTTAACTATAACTCGAAGAATACTCAACCAAACACTCTAAAAATTGACATGCACATCATTAACTTACTTCTCAAGAGTGGAGTGTCGAAAACCTCAATGGTTGAATCCTCAAACTCGACCGGAACAGCCTCAAACCTCCGAGATCTACCGAACGAATCCTATTTTGAGGTGTTTGGATAAAAGCTTGATGTTAGGGCCTAGAATCCGAATTAAAGAACAAGGAATTGGTTTAGAATTCTTACCTAGACGTAGGAGAAGGGATTGGAATGCTTCAACTCGACCAAAGCCTCAAGAACAAGATGGATAACTCTCACCAACTCACAAACACTCAAGAGAAGACTGATTTTCGGACTAGTGTGAATGAGGGATTTTGGGGGCTGATTGAGGGTAAAGAATGGGATGTTAAGGTTCCCAATGGTGGCTTAAAGGCCCTAGGGACTATGAAGGACGAAGTAATGGCAGTCCCCCTTGGAAAACACTCCCCCAAAACTCATCCAAACCACCTAATCACTCCTTGGTGCAAGAGTCATCCTAATGCATGCATTCTACCAACTTCACAGCCATAAAATGGTTCTAGAAGCTTCTAGATTCGTCCATTAGAGTCTCAATACACTCACCAACATCTGAGAAAGGGATTTGGATAGATTCAAGGCATTAAGATCGAACTTAATGCCAAAACATGCATGAAAACGCGTAGCAGCGTTTGAAACGCTGCTACTGGGGTGGCGGCGCGCTGGTGGCGCGCCACCGCGCGGCCACCGCGCCACCCCAGGCAGCGATTTTTCTCTTCCTTTTTTTTTTTTTTTTTATAATATGATTTTTTGATCTTAAAAATCATATTGGATTATCCGATTGTTGGATCTTCCGATAACTCTCTTCGAGTTGCTATCGTGCGAAAATATTTAATTCCGCTCTCCCGGAATTATTTCGGTTGCGATAGTTAAATCCAATTAACTAATTCAATTAATTAATTTTTCGGATTTAATACTCGATGTTGATTTCTCGGGTATTACAGTCTACCCTCCTTAGAAATCAACTTCGTCCTCGAAGTTGGGTCGCACTTCGGAAAATTAATAATTGGCACAAAGAAATTATTGAGGCTTGCAATTCAAAATTCTTACCTCAGCTCGCGACGACTTTGCGCGGGGTATCACATCCTCTCCCCCTTAGGACTGCAGTTATGCCCCCATAACTGCTCCTGAGTCGCTTCGGAAAAGGTTGGGATATCTCTGCTTCATATCCGCTTCCAATTCCCACGTTGCTTCCTCGGTGCCATGATTTGACCATAGGATCTTTACCATCCTCACAGTCTTGTTCCTTGTGACCCTTTCCTTGACGTCAAGTACCTCGATCGGATACTCCTCGTATGTCAAGTCATCCTCTAGCTCAATCACGTCGGGTTGCAACACGTGAGTTGGGTCGTGCACATATTTCTTCAGTTGAGAAACATGGAATACGTTATGCACTCGCGACAACTCTGGTGGAAGTGCCAAACGATAGGCCAAAGTACCTACACGATCCAAAATCTCGTACGGACCAATGTAGCGAGGACTTAGCTTCCCTCGTTTACCGAATCGCATCACCCCCTTCATGGGCGACACTTTCAGCATAACCTTGTCTCCCACCTCAAATTCTAACTCTTGCCGCCAAGTGTCGGCGTAGCTCTTCTGCCTATCTTGCGCGGCTTTCATTTTCTGTTGAACCACCTTGATCTTGCTATTCATTTCCTCAATGAGCTGCGGTCCAACAACTACCGAATCGTCATCCTTCGTCCAGCACAACGGACTACGACACTTCCGTCCGTAAAGCGCTTCGAACGGTGCCATGCCTATGCTAGCGTGATAACTGTTGTTGTACGAGAATTCAATCAACGGCAAGTGGTCTTCCCAACTTCCCTTGAATTCGAGTACACACGCTCTTAGCATGTCCTCGAGCGTCTGAATCGTGCGCTCAGTCTGACCGTCCGTCATTGGATGAAATGCTGTGCTCATCTTGATTTGGGTTCCTAAGGCTTCTTGTAATTTAGTCCAGAAGTTGGAGACGAATCTACTATCTCGGTCTGAGATAATATCATGCGGTACTCCGTGCCTTCGGACCACATTCTCGATGTATGCCTTAGCTAGTTGATCCATCGACCAATTTTCCTTCATTGGTATGAAAATGGCGGTCTTCGTTAACCGGTCAACTATTACCCAAATCTTATTCATTCCTCGGGGAGATCTTGGCAACCCCGAAACAAAATCCATGGAGATGCTGTCCCACTTCCAGCTTGGGATCTCCAATGGCTTTACCAATCCTAGCGGTTTTTGCCTCACTGCCTTCACCTTCTGGCAGGTTATACACTTGGCTACAAAGTCGGCAACATCCTTCTTCATCCGCGGCCACCAATAGATTTTCTTTAAGTCTTTGTACAACTTATCCCCACCAGGGTGGACTGAATAAGGCGTACTGTGGCCTTCTTCCATAAGTTTCCTCTTCAATTCCTCGCACTTATGAGGAACGCACCATCTTCCTTTAAAACGAACACTTCCGTCTTCATGGATCGTGAATCCTACCGCCTTTCCTTCACTTATTCTTCCTTTGATCCTCTGGAGATTCTCGTCGTCCGGTTGGGCTTCTCGAATCTCGTCAAAAACGGTAGATTCAACTATTATGGCGTTCACTGTCTCCACCACGGTTCCATAATGGACTAGTTCAGTATCTAACTTAGCTAGGTCCATATACAGTCCCGAAGGTAGAATGAGTGTGTTCGCCGTGTGCCTCGTCTTGCGACTCAACGCATCCGCTACGACGTTCGCCTTGCCTTCATGGTAGGCTATATCCAGATCGTAGTCTTTGATCAGCTCGAGCCATCTCCTCTGCCTCATATTTAACTCTTTCTGGGTAAATATATACTTGAGGCTTTTGTGATCTGTAAACATCCGACAAGTTCGTCCATATAGATAGTGTCGCCAGATCTTAAGAGCGAACACTACCGCTGCCAGTTCCAGATCATGTGTCGGGTAGTTTACCTCGTGCGTCTTGAGTTGCCTAGATGCATAAGCAATCACTCTACGGTTTTGCATTAGCACGCAACCAAGACCTTCTTTCGAGGCGTCGCTATACACCTCATAATCCTCAGTCTCTGATGGCAACGCTAAAACCGGCGCTGATGTGAGTCTTCCCTTAAGCTCACGGAATGACTGCTCACACTCAGCTGTCCAATCAAACTTCAATCCTTTCTTCAGCAGCTGGGTCATCGGTCTCGCAATTTTAGAAAAGTCCTTCACGAACCTTCGGTAGTATCCGGCTAGACCTAGGAAACTTCTTACCTCGGTCTGGTTTGTTGGTGCCGGCCAATCAGACACTGCTGATATCTTCGCCGGGTCGACTGATACTCCTTTAGCCGATACTATATGACCTAGAAAAGCGACTTCATTCTTCCAAAACTCGCACTTCGACAGCTTCGCGTAGAGTTGATTCTTCCTCAAAAGTCCGAGTACTTGGTGCAAATGACTACTATGCTCTTCCTCATTCCTCGAGTAAACTAGGATGTCGTCGATGAATACGACTACACATGTGTCTAGTAACTCTCGGAAAACGCTATTCATGAGGTTCATGAATACTGCGGGAGCATTAGTCAGACCGAAAGACATTACGGTGAATTCGTAGTGTCCATATCTTGTTCGGAAAGCTGTCTTGGGTATATCGTTCTCGACGATACGCAATTGGTGGTATCCCGACCTTAGATCGACCTTTGAAAATACCGACGCTCCTTTCAGTTGATCGAAGAGATCTTCGATCCTAGGTAGCGGGTACTTGTTCTTAATCGTCACTTGATTAAGACCTCGGTAGTCGATACACAATCGGAGTCCGCCGTCCTTCTTTTTCACGAACAGGACTGGAGCTCCCCATGGTGATGTGCTCGGCCGAATATATCCCTTAGATAACAACTCCTCTAGTTGTTCTTTCAGCTCCTTCATCTCAGCAGGCGCCATGCGATATGGTGCCTTTGACACCGGTTCGATTCCGGGCACGAGATCGATCGTGAACTCCACTTCTCGCTCAGGAGGCATTCCTGGGATATCCTCCGGGAAGACATCTGGGTATTCGTTCACGACGGGGATATTGTCGATCTTGTTCTCCTCGCCTTCCAGATTATGCACGTAGCACGCGTACAGTTGGTATCCCTTCTGCATGAGATTGCAGAACTTTAATGCATTTACTATCTTGGCACCCTTCTTCTGAGGTTGCATATAGTAAATGACCTTCTTTCCGCGACTCTTCGCCAGCGAGATCTTCTGCTTCTGGCATTCGATAACAGCCTTGTACTTCGTCAACCAGTCCATTCCCAAAATGATATCGAAATCCTTAAGGTCAAATTCTATGAGATTCGCAAAGAATTCAGTGTTCTTGATTACTATCGGGATCCCGTCATATCGTTTGGAACACGATACTATCTTACCCGATGGTAATTGGATTCCTAAGTTAATGTTATTCGGAGCTGGTAGATCTAACGCAGATATAGTTCTCGTGGAAATCAAAGAGCAACTCGCTCCTGAGTCAAATAAGACTTTGACAGGTACGCTTAAAGCAGTAAACGTACCTTCGATCACGTCGCCTTGAGCAGCTAAGTCAGCTTGATTTATCACGTTCAGGCGTCCTACTGGCCTCCCTTGATTCCCATGCTGGTTTGGATTCTGAGGTGGCCTCTGTGCCTGTGGGAATCTCTGCCCTTGGTTGTCCTGCTGGTTTGGCCCGGCTGGCCTGTTGCCCTGAGGACGGTTTATCAGGTCCAATCTCTTGTCAATGCGGTCCTCCCTCGTCCGGCATTCCTTCTTCATGTGACCTTCTCGGCCACACCGGTAGCAATGCCCCGGCCTTGGGCATTCACGCACCAAGTGCGGAAGGTTGCATTCCCGGCATCTGGGTATGAAGGCGCCCTGGTTATCCGGCCTCCAACCTCCTTGGCCTCCTCGGTTGAGTTCCCTGTTGTCCGGCTTCCTTTGACCATCATTCCTTCCTTGGTCGTTCCCCCTTCTGAAGTGATTCCCAGAGTTATTGTTCCGATTCCTCTTATCGAAAGTGTTTAGGCCCTTGCTCGCCTCTCCATGATCCTTGCGCTTCAGCTGTTGTACTCGTGCAATTGCCACTGCACGATCATAAACAGCCTGCAGAGTAGTGTGCTGTCCGCCAACCAAGATCTCTCTGATGCTGAGATTCAGCCCCATCTCGAATTTCTGGGCTTTATCAGCATCGGTTGGTACCAGCCTTGGAGCGAATCGGACGAGCTCTTTAAACTTCGCATAGTATTCTTGAACTGTCTGAGTGCCTTGTCGGAGATTAATGAATTCCTCATATTTAGCCGTCTTTATGCTGAGGGGATAGAACCTCTCCCTCATCATCTCCTTAAACTCTTCCCAGAAGTAGGCATGTTCACCATCAGCAAGTCCTTCTTGGTGGTTTTGCCACCACTCGTCAGCTTCTCCTCTCAGGTAGTACACAGCTACGCCAACCTTTTCATTCGCGGGACACCTGATGGCGGTAAGCAGTTTGTCAAAAGTCCTTAGCCAATCCTCCAACTTCGCGGGATCCTCCTGTCCCTCGTAATGAGGCGGCTGGTAAGGGTTCACCATCGCCAGATAATTTATCCGAGCTGCTGGGGGTGGTACTGCTGCTTGAGCTCGGTTGACTTCAGCATTTCCTAGAGCAACGAGGACTTGCTCAACTGTCCTCAACCTCTCATCAAGTGCGTTGGGAACGGGGTTAGCTTGAACTCCCGGATTCGGCGGGTTCGCATCCGCTGGAGCATTAACGTTCTCATGCACTGGGATCTCAGCTCTAGGTCTCCCTCTGGGCGGCATTCTGATGATCAAGCACGCAGAGGTTAGATTCGCAGTTAGATGAAAGTTAATAGTCAAGTTAGACTATGGTTAGAACTCAGTCTCAAAGGTTCTAAGTGTTAAAGACCACTGAAATAGGCAAGAAAAGGAAAGAGAAAACTAAATACGAAATTCCACTAGATGATAACGATTTAATAACAAGGCTACTACATCAAATACTACTAGGTCACCACTACAGAAAATGTGGTACCATCAAGATAATCAATATGCGATAATAATAGGTACGGAAATGATAAGAAACTAGTAGCGAAAAGCGGTAAAAGTCCAACAAGATGGAACGCAAGATAAAGTCTAGATCAGGTAGTCGGGAGAATAGCCAAGCATCCGGCGATCAGCCTCGATCTCCTCGTCGGTATCAAGAGGCAGTGGAGGGTTCTCCACAACCTCCTCGGGGTCCTCCTCTTCCTCCTCAACGTTGATGAACTCGTCGGGGTCAAACTCCTCCTCCTCTTCCATCTCGGGTTCGGGGTTAAGCTGGTTTTGCAGCCCAACAATGACTTCCTCCAACGCAAAGATGCGTCCCTGAAGCATATGCACGTGGTGTCTGCAATCCTCGAACTCGGCCGCAAGAGCATCATGGCGAGCAGCCATCTGGGTACTCCTAATGGTCATAGCCTCCATCCTCTCCTCTATAGCCACAATCCTATTTCTATCGTTTGCGGCATCCCTAGAGATATATCCGACATGGAGCACAATAAACGCATGATGGAATCTTGTAACCTCGGGTCGGCCATCTAATCATGCAAATTTTACATTAAGCGATATGCCACACATGAAAATAATTCGTTAATGCACATGCTACCCCCCCAAAAATAGTACTAAGTTTTTAAGACTTGTCGAATTTGCAAGTTATACTTTTCCATGGGTTTCAAAAATAAAATTCCCTTTTTCCATGGAAATAGTACTTAAAATGCTTAAAAATAGTATTAAATAATTTGGGCCTCTATAGTGGGCCGAAAAAAAATAATAGCTTTAAAATCTTCGGGCTCTGATACCACTTTGTAACACCCCGGATTTGATTTCCCAGGCCAGGGCATTACCGCCACACTTTTCTAAACAAGACCCGACCCAAGTCGAGCTCATCTAGAAAAATGCTAAGGCTAAGTTGTATCAATTTTTCAAAACAATTTAAAACTATTCAATCATGCCCGAATTAAAATCAGAGTATCTCATGCATCACAGTAATAATCAGTGCGGAAGCTAAAACTAATAAAAATGGGGCCAAACAGACGGCCAAAACCAAAGTCCAAAGTCCAATAGTAAAGTCCAAAGTGCAGAAATTTAAAGTAATCATAAAATGCGATAAGTCTTTATTCTTGGAAAGTCCCATCCCAATGCGCCAACACTTACTCTGCGAAAAATAGGAAATAACAATTTATCAGTACAAACGGTACTGAGTAAGTTAACGGATAGCATAACAAAATTTAAAGATTCAGAAGAGTAATAAAAAGTTAGGAAATTAATCCAACGAACGAGTAAAAATAATTCACGGGAATTTCTTTTTATACTTTACCACACCAATGTTCATTTTGATCGAGGACATCCAAAACATTACCCGCTTGGGCGCTTATGTCCACAAGCTGCCGGTATCGACGATCCAGGGCCTTAGCCGTTTTGGGATCAATTACCCGCTTGGGCACTTATGTCCACAAGCCGACGGTATCCACAATGTGAGAGCAGCGGACCCTATACAGACACACTCCGGAGCCCTAGGTAACCCCTACGGATACACCTAGGAGTATAGACTCATACAATCACGCAACATAACAATATTTCCTTGGCGCCGTTTTGGCCACCAAAAAGAGGGGGCGGCCCAACGAGCCCACGCCAAGTGCACTTACCCTCCAAATTGAACATCTAACACGATCAAAACTCTCAAAGTTTCAAAACCACATTTTAATCATCACAACATATATCTACATTTCCAGAATTCATAGGATTCGTAAAAGAGTAGCAATCGACTCAAAATCTACCGAAACGTACGAAACCAATTTTCACCGGTAAGACTACACTGTGGCAGTTTTCAAAATCGAATTAGAAAATGTAGTAAAACTTTGTGAAAAATTCTGAAAATTTTACAGGTGCTAGGCGACATCAAAATAAACATTTTTCTCAGAAATAGGCCTTAGCTAATTCGGAATCTAAGTCACTCAAAAAAAATTCATTTCAGAAACTTGTTTTCAAAAGGGTGTAAGTACCACTGTTCATCCGACCACAGCTTACTCAAAAATCCATAACAATTCGAATATTGATCCAAAAATTCTGAGATTTAACAGGAGTGAACTAGACACATAGATGAACAATTTTCATGAAGAAGTCGACCATCAAAAACGACCATAGCTAGGAGAAATATGAACTACAAAACTGAACATGCTAGGAATTTGAATCTGTCATCAAATGTAGCAGAAAATACCAGATCCGATTTCGTCGACCAAATCAATTCCAAAAATTATGAAAATTTACAGATATCATCTTTAAAGCATTAGGAACATTTTTCATTTAGACAAGTTCTTCCAAAAATGAACGGATCTAGGCGAGAAAAGCACAACAATAAAACATACTCGGAAGAAACCCTAATTGACAGATTTGGCACAAGATGAAAATTTAACTATAACTCGAAGAATACTCAACCAAACACTCTAAAAATTGACATGCACATCATTAACTTACTTCTCAAGAGTGGAGTGTCGAAAACCTCAATGGTTGAATCCTCAAACTCGACCGGAACAGCCTCAAACCTCCGAGATCTACCGAACGAATCCTATTTTGAGGTGTTTGGATAAAAGCTTGATGTTAGGGCCTAGAATCCGAATTAAAGAACAAGGAATTGGTTTAGAATTCTTACCTAGACGTAGGAGAAGGGATTGGAATGCTTCAACTCGACCAAAGCCTCAAGAACAAGATGGATAACTCTCACCAACTCACAAACACTCAAGAGAAGACTGATTTTCGGACTAGTGTGAATGAGGGATTTTGGGGGCTGATTGAGGGTAAAGAATGGGATGTTAAGGTTCCCAATGGTGGCTTAAAGGCCCTAGGGACTATGAAGGACGAAGTAATGGCAGTCCCCCTTGGAAAACACTCCCCCAAAACTCATCCAAACCACCTAATCACTCCTTGGTGCAAGAGTCATCCTAATGCATGCATTCTACCAACTTTACAGCCATAAAATGGTTCTAGAAGCTTCTAGATTCGTCCATTAGAGTCTCAATACACTCACCAACATCTGAGAAAGGGATTTGGATAGATTCAAGGCATTAAGATCGAACTTAATGCCAAAACATGCATGAAAACGCGTAGCAGCGTTTGAAACGCTGCTACTGGGGTGGCGGCGCGCTGGTGGCGCGCCACCGCGCGGCCACCGCGCCACCCCAGGCAGCGATTTTTCTCTTCCTTTTTTTTTTTTTTTTTTTTTATAATATGATTTTTTTGATCTTAAAAATCATATTGGATTATCCGATTGTTGGATCTTCCGATAACTCTCTTCGAGTTGCTATCGTGCGAAAATATTTAATTCCGCTCTCCCGGAATTATTTCGGTTGCGATAGTTAAATCCAATTAACTAATTCAATTAATTAATTTTTCGGATTTAATACTCGATGTTGATTTCTCGGGTATTACACCGATAACTCTCTTCGAGTTGCTATCGTGCGAAAATATTTAATTCCGCTCTCCCGGAATTATTTCGGTTGCGATAGTTAAATCCAATTAATTAATTCAATTAATTAATTTTTCGGATTTAATACTCGATGTTGATTTCTCGGGTATTACAGGCTCATTTTTTCAGAACACAACTTAGAATTCTCAGTTTCAAGACTAGTTATTTACTTGCAGCAGACCAGCCACCGGTTAACCCCACGAAATGGGCATGGATAGCCTTTTGAACATCCTTCAGGTTTCATCCTCCACGCATACATCTATATTCTCGGGGACATGCAGCAACTCAGAATCAATCAGCAAGGAACAGTTAAAACTACGTTTACGTAAGGACAATTTAGAGTATGGTGGTAACAAATACCTGAGGTCTCTGTAGTACCAACGCTCATCATTTTGGAGCTTGATGATGACAAAGATCCCCTGTAGCATTCACTGGCGTATCAAAGTAATTCAGACCGAAGTGAACACTCCATACATTGGATTGGATCAGATATCAGTCCGTGAGACCATAAGCTCCGCTCTGAATTGAAATCCATAGAATTCGAGCACATGACTACCAAGATGCACTGAAAAGTAAATAATTATTAATTCTGAACCATTAAAATTGACTAAACGTTGAACTCACAACAATTCCTTTCACATTGAAAATCCTATGCTTTGTTGAATTCAAGCATTAGTTCTGCTACCGGAGGAATGTATTGACCTGAGAAAAAAAAAATAAACAGGGATCATTACCATTTGATAATTTCTTCCTTTGTACTGTTGGAACTGGAGGAACCATGTTTGCAAGAAAACAGGAAAGATGAAAGATGAAACATGAAAGGACAAAGATGAAAGATGCAGCCAACATTTTAGAATTTCAAGGAGAAAAAGACAAAGCACTGACAGTTAGCCAATTATGCAAGGGAAATTTAAAACACAGCCTTGGAATCCAAGCTGACTCAAGTATAAATCTTTTTCCTATTCCCAACCTGTGCGACAATGAAAAAGCATCAACTAAAGTAGTTTATTTCAAGTAATTACTGGAAAAAAAGGAAATTAACAAATAACTCAAAACAATGCATGTGATCTTGTCATTGACACCTTCACAAGAGGAGAATTTGTAGAGTGAAAAAAAAAATCCCACTCTAATTGGTGACTCCAAATACAAAACATTTGTTTCTGCACATTAATTAAACCAAAAGGAAAAGGCTCAGAAACCAAACATTGCTCAGAAAGTTAAATATGCCGACATAAAGCAACCTACCTCTAAACAGCTATATTGGTTTATGACAACTCCCACATGGCCTAAAATCTAAGTGGCTCATTCTCATAAATGCTCCAATCCCTCAAAATGAACAACCAAAGTCAGTAGACAATCAGATAACATCTATTAGTTGAAGAAATAAAAAAGGGACAATGTGGAGCGAAATTAACCTCCATTTAGCCACAGAACAAATGGTTTGGAAGCAAGATCAACCTCATCTTCAACAAAGCAGTAAAAAAACGCTTCTTACATGACCAACACATACATAGCCAGAAAACAGGTGAAAACTAACCAGGGGCTGGACTGGCAACCCAAACATCCCAGGGGATGGACTGGCAACCCAAACATCCCGCCAGCAGCTGAGTGAGAAGGGAAAGAAGAGTCGTCCCACTTGGTCGAACAACACACTTGTGTGAAAAAAGCTAAAGCTTTAATAACTTTACAATGGTAAACACTGAACAATAATAAAGATCAATAAAAAAATAAATAATCATATAAATACTTCGAACCTTTACACAGTCGGATACGTAAAGAAAACAATTCACTAGTCATCCGACTTGATGGCTGAAGTTTCTGAGCTTTTCTTTGTGACTCTTGTAGCAATTTCAAACCGTTTTAGTCTCTCTACAGAAAATTATATAGGAAGTCTGTAATAGCATGGCATATACTTCTATTATACAGAATTACAGAAAATGAAAAGGGAAAGAAAAATAAATCAGTTATGGTTTCCCCCACAACGTGTATACATAAATTATTTGAGGAATCTATTCTCCAAAATAAATCTTTTTGTATGAGATGGGACTATAAAACTGAAATTCATTATTATAATTCTCTATGATCATCCAATTATATTTCAAAATATGAGATGATGGAAGTTATTATGCAGTTGATAGAAATGTAGTTAGGCACAATGATCACCCAATTAAACGGTTGGGCAAAATTTAAAGATTTAAGTGAAAACAGTGGCTCACTTTTTAAGAACACAACTTAGAATTCTCAGTTTCAAGACTAGTTATTTACTTGCTGCAGAACAGCCACCGGGTAACCCCACAAGACGGGCATGGATAGCCTTTTGAACATCCTTCAAGTTATCCTCCACGCATACATCTACATTCTCGGGGACATCCTGCACCTCAGAATCAATCAGAAGGGGATAGTTAAAACTACAAATAAGTAAGGACAATTCAGAATATGGTGGTAACAAACACCTAAGGGTAAGGACTTGAACACTAAGGTGTAAATTCCATATTTCAAAAATTCCATGTTTTATCCCTCACCTTGTCGAAATTATCAAAGACTCCGAATCCTGAATTCCATGTTTTATCCCTCACCATGTCGAAATTATCAAAGATTCCGAATCCTGAATAAGAACAAAAAATGGTACCTGGAAAATTTTACAAGCCACTAAATTAGTTCAGCATTGAGATAATTGCCAACCAAATGACAGTTGCCGAGGTGGTGGTAAACATGAACACATCACAAGTAACCAATACCATACCTTTAGCAGTACTCTGTCCTTGTTGATGTAGCTTTGTCATTCCTCAATTGACGGATAGCCTTGTGCAAAAGCAATGCCCTGTTGAAAAAGTACAAGTGAAAGTACAAAATAAAAAACCAGCGGAGACAAGGCATTAAAAGTAGATAGAAAATATTGACTAATCCTATCAATTGTTCGGGACAAATAGTGTTGCTGGTCTCTTCTTTGTGTTGGGTGGTTTTCCTAAGAACAATTTGAAGTATTTAAAAAACAATTAAAAAAAAGAAATAGTAACAGTGAATAATAATAAAGATTATTAAAAATAAAGATTATTAAAAATAAATAAATTATCATAAAAACACTTCGAACCTTTAGGCAGTCCGATAGATAAAGAAATCAACTCCACTAGTCATCCGGGTTGATGACTGAAGTTTCTCAACTTTTCTTTGTGACTCTTTCAAACCATTTTAGTCTCTCTACAGAAAATTATATAGGAAGTCTGTAAGAACATGGCATATAAATCTATGATACAGAATTACAGAAAATGAAAAGGGAAAGGATGAAAAAACAGTTATGGTTTCCCCCACAACGTGCATACATAAATTATTTGAGGAATCTATTTCCCAAAAAAATTCTTTTTGCATGGGATGGGACATTAAACAGAAATTTATTATTATAATTCTCTATGATCATCCAATTATATTTCAAAATATGAGATGATGGAAGTTATTATGCAGTTGATAGAAATGTAGTTAGGCACAATGATCACCCAATTAAACAGTTGGGCAAAATTTAAAGATTTAAAAGAAAACAATGGCTCATTTTTTAAGAACACAACTTAGAATTCTCAGTTTCAAGACTAGTTATTTACTTGATGTAGACCAGCCACCGGTTAACCCCACGAGACGGGCATGGATAGCCTTTTGAACATCCTTCAGGTTATCCTCCACACATACATCTACATCTACATTCTCGGGGACATCCTGCACCTCAGAATCAATCAGAAGGGGATAGTTAAAACTACAGATAAGTAAGGACAATTCAGAGTATGGTGGTAACAAACACCTAAGGGTAAGGACTTGAACACTAAGGTGTAAATTCCATATTTCAAAAATTCCATGTTTTATCCCTCACCATGTCGAAATGATCAAAGACTCCGAATCCTGAATAAGAACAAAAAATGGTACCTGAAAAATTTTACAAGCCACTAAATTAGTTCAGCATTGAGATAATTTCCAACCAAATGACAGTTTCCGAGGTGGTAGTAAACATGAACACATCACAAGTAACCAATACCATACCTTTAGCAGTACTCTGTCCTTGTTGATGTAGCTTTGTCATTCCTCAATTGACGGATAGCCTTGTGCAAAAGCAACGCCCTGTTAAAAAAGTACAAGTGAAAGTACAAAATAAAAAACCAGCGGAGACAAGGCATTAAAAGTAGATAGAAAATATTGACTAAACCTTATCAATTGTTCGGGACAAATAGTGCTGCTCGTCTCTTCTTTGTGTTGGGTGGTTTTCCTAAGAACAATTTGAAGTATTTAAAAAACAATTAAAAAAAAAAGAAATAGTAACAGTGAATAATAATAAAGATTATTAAAAATAAATAAATTATCATATGAACACTTCGAACCTTTAGGCAGTCCGATAGATAAAGAAATCAACTCCACTAGTCATCCGGGTTGATGACTGAAGTTTCTCAACTTTTCTTTGTGACTCTTTCAAACCATTTTAGTCCCCCTACAGAAAATTATATAGAAAGTCTGTAATAACATGGCATATAATTCTATGATACAGAATTACAGAAAATGAAAAGGGAAAGGATAAAAAATAATTATGGTTTCCCCCACAACGTGCATACATAAATTATTTGAGGAATCTATTTTCCAAAAAAAATCTTTTTGCATGGGATGGGACAATAAAACAGAAATTCATTATTATAATTCTCTATGATCATCCAATTATATTTCAAAATATGAGATGATGGAAGTTATTATGCAGTTGATAGAAATGTAGTTAGGCACAATGATCACCCAATTAAACGGTTGGGCAAAATTTAAAGATTTAAGTGAAAACAGTGGCTCACTTTTTAAGAACACAACTTAGAATTCTCAGTTTCAAGACTAGTTATTTACTTGCTGCAGAACAGCCACCGGGTAACCCCACGAGACGGGCATGGATAGCCTTTTGAACATCCTTCAAGTTATCCTCCACGCATACATCTACATTCTCGGGGACATCCTGCACCTCAGAATCAATCAGAAGGGGATAGTTAAAACTACAAATAAGTAAGGACAATTCAGAATATGGTGGTAACAAACACCTAAGGGTAAGGACTTGAACACTAAGGTGTAAGTTCCATATTTCAAAAATTCCATGTTTTATCCCTCACCTTGTAGAAATTATCAAAGATTCCGAATCTTGAATTCCATGTTTTATCCCTCACCATGTCGAAATTATCAAAGATTCCGAATCCTGAATAAGAACAAAAAATGGTACCTAGAAAATTTTACAAGCCACTAAATTAGTTCAGCATTGAGATAATTGCCAACCAAATGACAGTTGCCGAGGTGGTGGTAAACATGAACACATCACAAGTAACCAATACCATACCTTTAGCAATACTCTGTCCTTGTTGATGTAGCTTTATCATTCCTCAATTGACGGATAACCTTGTGCAAAAGCAATGCCCTGTTAAAAAATTACAAGTGGAAGTACAAAATCAAAACCAGTGGAGACAAGGCATTAAAAGTAGACAGAAAATATTGACAAAATCTTATCAATATTTAGGGCCAAATACTGCTGCTGGTCTCTTCTTTATGTTGGATGGTTTTCCTAAGAACAATTTGAAGTATTTAAAAAACAATAAAAAAAAAGAAAATAGTGAACAGTGAATAATAATAACAAATATCATTAAAAATAAATAAATTATCATAGAAACACTTCGAACCTTTAGGCAGTCCGATAGATAAAGAAATCAACTCCACTAGTCATCCGGGTTGATGACTGAAGTTTCTCAACTTTTCTTTGTGACTCTTGTAGCAATTTCAAACCATTTTAGTCCCCCTACAGAAAATTATATAGAAAGTCTGTAATAACATGGCATATAATTCTATGATACAGAATTACAGAAAATGAAAAGGGAAAGGATAAAAAATAATTATGGTTTCCCCCACAACGTGCATACATAAATTATTTGAGGAATCTATTTTCCAAAAAAAATCTTTTTGCATGGGATGGGACAATAAAACAGAAATTCATTATTATAATTCTCTATGATCATCCAATTATATTTCAAAATATGAGATGATGGAAGTTATTATGCAGTTGATAGAAATGTAGTTAGGCACAATGATCACCCAATTAAACGGTTGGGCAAAATTTAAAGATTTAAGTGAAAACAGTGGCTCACTTTTTAAGAACACAACTTAGAATTCTCAGTTTCAAGACTAGTTATTTACTTGCTGCAGACCAGCCACCGGTTAACCCCAAGAGACGGGCATGGATAGCCTTTTGAACATCCTTCAGGTTATCCTCCACGCATACATCTACATCTACATTCTCGGGGACATCCTGCACCTCAGAATCAATCAGAAGGGGATAGTTAAAACTACAGATAAGTAAGGACAATTCAGAGTATGGTGGTAACAAACACCTAAGGGTAAGGACTTGAACACTAAGGTGTAAATTCCATATTTCAAAAATTCCATGTTTTATCCCTCACCATGTCGAAATGATCAAAGATTCCGAATCCTGAATAAGAACAAAAAATGGTACCTCGAAAATTTTACAAGCCACTAAATTAGTTCAGCATTGAGATAATTGCCAACCAAATGACAGTTGCCTAGGAGGTGGTAAACATGAACACATCACAAGTAATCAATACCATACCTTTAGCAGTACTCTGTCCTTGTTGATGTAGCTTTTCCATTCTTCAATTGACGGATAGTCTTCTGCAAAAGCAATGCCCTGGTAAAAAAGTACAAGTGAAAGTACAAAATCAAAACCAGCGGAGAATAGGCATTAAAAGTAGACAGAAAATATTGACTAAATCTTATCAATTGTTAGGGCCAAATAGTGCTGCTGGTCTCTTCTTTGTGTTGGGTGGTTTCCTAAGAACAATTCGAAGTATTTAAAAAACAATTAAAAAAATAAAGAAAATAGTGAACAATGAATAATAATAAAGATCATTAAAAATAAATAAATTATCATATAAATACTTCGAACCTTTAGGCAGTCCAATAGATAAAGAAATCAACTCCACTAGTCATCCGGGTTGATGACTGAAGTTTCTCAGCTTTTCTTTGTGACTCTTGTAGCAATTTCAAACCATTTTAATCTTTCTACAACAAATTATGTAGGAAGTCAGGAATAACATGGCATATACTACGATGATACAGAACTACAGAAAATGAAAAATTGAAACAAAGAAAAAGAAAAAAAAAGTTACAGTTATTCCCACAGCTGTGTATACATAAATTATTTGAGGGATATATTTTCCAAAAAAATCTTTTTGTATGGGATGAGACTATAAAACTGAAATTCGTTATTATAATTCTCTATGATCATCAGATTATATTTCAAAATATGAGATGATGGAAGTTATTATGCAGTTGATAGAAATGTAGTTAGGCACAATGATCACCCAATTAAACAGTTGGGCAAAATTTAAAGATTTAAGAGAAAACAGTGGCTCATTTTTAAAGAACACAACTTAGAATTCTCAGTTTCATACCAGTTATTTACTTGATGCAGACCAGCCACCGGTTAACCCCACGAGACGGGCATGGATAGCCTTTTGAACATCGTTCAGGTTATCCTCCACGCATACATCTACATCTACATTCTCGGGGACATCCTGCACCTCAGAATCAATCAGAAGGGGACAGTTAAAACTACAGATAAGTAAGGACAATTCAGAGTATGGTGGTAACAAACACCTAAGGGTAAGGACTTGAACACTAATGTGTAAATTCCATATTTCAAAAATTCCATGTTTTATCCCTCACCATGTCGAAATGATCAAAGATTCCGAATCCTGAATAAGAACAAAAAATGGTACCTGGAAAATTTTACAGTTTCAAGACTATTTATTTACTTGCAGCAGACCAGCCACCGGTTAACCCCACGAAATGGCATGGATAGCCTTTTGAACATCCTTCAGGTTTCATCCTCCACGCATACATCTATATTCTCGGGGACATGCTGCAACTCAGAATCAATCAGCAAGGAACAGTTAAAACTACGTTTACGTAAGGACAATTCAGAGTATGGTGGTTACAAATACCCGAGGTCTCTGTAGTACCAAGGCTCATCATTTTGGAGCTTGTTGATGACAAAGATCCCCTGTAGCATTCACTGGCGTATCAAAGTAATTCAGGCCGAAGTGAACACTCCATACATTGGATTGGATCAGATATCAGTCCGTGAGACCATAAGCTCCGCTCTGAATTGAAATCCATAGAATTCGAGCAATGACTACCAAGATGCACTGAAAAGAAAATAATTATTAATTCTGAACCATTAAAACTGACTAAACGTTGAACTCACAGCAATTCCTTTCACATTGAAAATCCTATGCTTTGTTGAATTCAAGCATTAGTTCTGCTACCGAAGGAATATATTGACCTGAGAAAAAAAAAAAACAGGGATCATTAGCATTTGATAATTTCTTCCTTTGTACTGTTGGAACTGGAGGAACCATTTTTGCAAGAAAATAGGAATGATGAAAGATGAAACATGAAAGGACAAAGATGAAAGATGCAACCAACGTTTTAGAATTTCAAGGAGAAAAAGGCACAGCCTTGGAATCCAAGCTGACTCAAGTACAAATCTTTATATATTCCTAACATGTGCAACAATGAAAAAACATTAATGCATGAAGTTTATTTCAATTAATTACATGGAAAAAAGGAAATGAATAAATAACTCAAAACCATGCATGTGATCTTGTCTCAGACACCATCACAAGAGGAAGAATTTGTAGAGTGAAAAAAACCCACTCTAATTGGTGACTCCAAATACAGAACATTTGCTTCAGCACGTTAATTAAACCAAAGGGAAAAATCTCAAAAACCTAACATTTCTCAGAAAGTTAAATATGTCGACATTAAGCAACCTACCTCTAAACAGTTATATTCGTTTATGACAAGACAACTCCCACTTGGCCTAAAATCTAAGTGGTCCATTCTCAGAAAATGCTCCAATCCCTAAAAATGAACAACCAAAGCCTGCAGATAATCAAATCACATCTGTTAGTTGAAGATATAAAAAAGGGACAATGTGGAGAGAAATTTACCCTCCATTTAGCCACAGAACAAGAGGTTTGGAAGCCAGATCAACCTCATCTTCAACAAAGTAGTAAAAAAAGGCTTCTTACCTGACCAACACATACATAGCCAGAAAACAGATGAAAACTAACCTGGGGCTAGGCTGGCAACCCAAATATCCTGTCAGCAACTGAGTGAGAAGGGAAAGAAGAGTCGTCCCACTTGGTGGGACAACCCACTTGTGTGAAAAAAGCTAAAGCTTAACAACTTTACAATGGTTTCCATGACTTAGGAATTTCAGGGCACAGAGCATTACCAACTTAAAGGGCTCTAAAGGCTTCACCACGAACCTACTTTATTAAAAAGTTCAAATACACTCATTCATTAAGTACAATTATAACAAGCACACTCAAATATGATAAAAATAAAATATAATAGTACACAACAACAACACCAACCAAACACAGGCACACAATAGCAACAAGCCACTTACCCACATTGTAGCACCAACAAATAACAAACAAAAAACACGGGCACACAATGGGAACACGCAGCAAAGAACTTAGGGACACAAACACATGACAACAACAAACAACAAACATAGGCACACAACAATAGAAAAAAATTGTCAATGCACCAAACACCACACTTTATCACACCAACAAATAATAACAAACGAGCAACACGGGCACACAATGATAGCAAGCATCAAAGAAAATAGGCACACCTACATTGTAGCACCAATAAATAACAAGCAAGCAACACGGGCACATAAAAACAAAGAAGGTACACAGTGCACACAACAATAGAAACAAAAAAGGTACATAGGACACACAACAATAAAAACAAAGAAGGTACATAGGGCACACAACACCACCAAACACAGGCACACAATAGCAACAAGCCACTTACCCACATTGTAGCACCAACAAATAACAAACAAAAAACACAAGCACATAATAGGAACACGCAACAAAGAACTTTGTAATACCCGTAAATTTTAGAATATAAAATATAGGAATTAATCCAATAGGAGAGAAGGTTTCGTTTCCGAAAACCCGTAGACGCGAAAATGCTCGGAAGTCAAAGGACGACGAATTAGAACCCGACGGACCAAAACCGACGGTCTTAGGATTTCAAGCACGTAATCGAATTGAGACGGAATAAATTTATGATGAGAAGCATAATCCGGAAATGACCCGGAAAAATCGAGCGCGAAAACGGGGAAGGATAGAAGTCCGAAAGAGAGGAGAAAAGACCCGACGGATCGGATCGCACGGACCCGCCCGGACCGCAGTCCAGGCGAGTCTCGCGCGCTGGCCGGGCGGGGTTTGGCTAGAAGGCGCGCCAACCCCGCGTGGCCCTACAGGTTTTGGCAACTCGCGCGTTTTCGGCGATTTCTTACCATAATTCGACCTCCCGACTTTGGAAGGCGAATTTTGGACGGGGGAAGGGAATAAGGGCGACCTAGGGCTGCCTCCCTTGCCCATTCTCCAGTCACCAAGTCCCCAAGTCACTCTCAAACCCTCCCAAGCCAAAAAGCTCTCCCGACGAACTTCCGACGGACCTCCGACGACTTTCCGACCACCACCGACGACCGTAGGAACGAGTAGATCAAGGATCACAGTCCTTAGATCATTGGTAAGTATTCTCTTAAGTCCTCATTCCCGTTTTTCCTCTCGAATCCCCAATCTAACTCTTGATTTGTTGAATTCAAATACGTTCGTGGCCAAAGTCGGGAACTTTGCACTTCGTAGATCCGTTCGTAGGATTTTGGACGAGCCGAGCGACCCTAGGACGACTCAAGAACTTCACTACTGTAAGTTGAGCCTTCCATATCAATACGGGTGATTTCGGGGCGTCCGGTATAGGCGTAATGTAACGAAACGTAAAAATCGAACTTAAAAACCCCATCTTGCGTAGTTTCTGTAATCGGCCTAAAACCCATATTTCGAGGATTCAATCCGAAAAACTCAAAACTAGACTTTTAATCCTAACACATAAATCTAGGTTGTGTAAAAATTTCAGCCATTTTCGTTAACGTTTGCTATTTTAAATCGCATCGAAAAGAGACTGCTTTGACAAAACGTGTGGAAATCTGTCTATGAAAATGTTCGAACTTAGTGAATTTATTTCTATAGTTTCTAGTCCGATTTGATCTTTACAATCTAAATGAAAGTTGTAGATAATCATGTCTAGTATGTGCATATTAAATTTCAGAATTTTTGGAGTCCATTTGATATGTTAAAAAGTCGAGATTTTGAACTGTGTCAAACCTGAGTTCGGACAGTTTTCTGATTGCATGATAAAATCGATTTTTGACATGTTTCCTCAACTTATTTCGAAAAAGTTAAAACACGAAAGTTGTTCGTTAGGGTGTTTTGCATAAAGTGTGAAGATTTCAGAAATTTCGGGCTTGAAACGGATTTTTAAATGAGAAAGGCGCAAACTGTGACGCCAAGATACGTTTAAATCGAAGAGTTTTGAAATTTCGAAACAAACGGTCAAAGATTTGAAACACGATACATCTACACTTTTGAAAAACCCCGATACATTAAATCTAAACGATACATGAGATACTTGGTGGAGGGTGAGTGCTCTGCAGGGTGCCCCTCTAGCCTTTTCTCTTCGGGCCTATAATGGACGAGAGAATTTGATGAAATATTACGCCAGTTGGCGGGAGATACATGGCCTACTCTCTCGGGTTGTCCGTATGGATTTCTCGAGGCTCCGGAGTGTTACTGGGTATGGCAGATACGGCTGCGGCCGCCGGATCACCGGCTATACAAGATACTTACGACACGGCTGCGGCCGCCGGATCACCGGCTATACAAAACACTGAGAAATGGTTACGTAACGGGGGAAATAAAAGATTTAATATTTTTAAGTATTTATTTATTTTTGCATGTCTTAAATTATGCATTTAAATTATGTCTTTAAATTTCATGGCATGACTAAATTATTATTGTGGATTAGATGCATGTTTAAATACACAATTAAAATTATTATTTCCTTTAAATTTCGTGAATGCATGATAGGAGTGAAATTTTAAATTATCTAATTAAATCCCTTTATTGCTATGTTAGGATCGACTTACTCAGTATTTTATATACTGATAAAATTGTTGTTTTCTCTTTTCTTTCAGAGTACGGAGATAATGCATAGCATGTGCATTGGGGGATGGATTTATTAAACATTGTTTATTTGCTTTTTACAATACTTGCATAACGGGCATGTAAATCCCGAGTTTTGGCCATGTCGGCCCATTTTACATTTTTCCGCTGCGATACATTATTACTACTATGTGTGTGGATGATACTTATTATTTTTACATAGATTCCGGACTTGTTTTTAAATCTTTTTGCAATACCTATAGCCTTGCATCTCTTTAGCAAGCTCGGATAACCCGTGTCTTGCTAGAGAGATGTGGCGGTGACATCCCGGCCTGGGTTATCAAATCCGGGGTGTTACAAGTTGGTATCAGAGCCCGGAATATTTTTAAGCTACTATTATTATTATTTTAAAATACTTTGAACTAAGTATTATTTTTAAATTTATTATTATCATTATTATTTTTAAGACTACTAGTATTATTATTTTAGCCCAAAATTTGAGCCCAAAAATTTTCTTACCCAAGTAATATAATATTTTGAGCCCAAAAGGGGGTTAAATTATTTTGACCCAATATTTATAATTATTTATTTTAAGCCCAACCATTTCGACCCAATACCCACGTTTTTACTTTTTAAAGTCCAAACTATTATTTTGGCCCGATATAGGCCCAACTTTTTTTTCACCCATGATTAAATACACTAAGATTAATTTTTGGGGGGATTGCATGTGCATATTCATATAGATTCAAATTCCCGCATGTCATGATTTATATCCGAAACATACTCTAACTCTAACCTCCTTGTTGACACTAGATGGCCGAACCCAACATGAACATGGTCAACTTGATGGTGAAACTGACTAACGCATATTTAGAGTCCCAACAACATGTCAACTATTTCAAGACTCGAGTAGGACAACTAGAGGGCCAAGTGGCCCATCTGGGGCATCTTAGGGAGACCGATCATCATAACATAACCCAGCTGCAAAATCAAGTCGCCGAACTCCAAGCCCAAATGGCCCAACTCCAAGACAAGGGTGACGACTTGGAGGAACAAATAGGAAACGTAGCCTGGGAGTTGACTACCTTGGCCAATGAGATTGACGGGGGGGTCCTTCAGAACCCGGGACCTCACCCTAATGCCGCAGCACCGATTGACGTATCCAGCGACGAGGACGATCCCATCGAGGATGTACCTGCCTAGTCACCCTATACTTAGGAGTCCATACTGATGCACTACTATCTATATTCTTTTTTTAGTACCAACACTACTATTTCTTTCCTGTTACGAATGCTTGTAATCAGCTGAAAAATTTTCTCTTGAGTAATAAATTTACAAGCATTTATTTTATACGAAGTACAAGTATATTTAAAGTATTCTTTACATTTTAATTAAATTATTCCTCTTCGAATACCTTGTTAAAACCCGATCAACAAACGAACAAGTTAATAATAATCAATGACCTATAGATAACAACTAAACAAAAATACAAGTAGTAAATATATATATGAATATACTATGTATGGAGATAACGGACAAGGGTATCTCCAACCCTAAACCCTAAACCCTGAACCCTAGGGTCTGAAAAAAAAAAAAAAAAAAAAAACAAAGCAGTAAGTAGAACCAACCCCGAATAACAACAAACAATACGCTAAACTCCAACAACCTATACTAACAGGTTCCAACAGACTGATACCTGTTAATATCGTCATTTATTTAGTCAAACTATTTCTTAAGTATTACATAATACTCCAACAAAAGAATCTAAACTCTCTTGTTCTTGCAACAGCATGGCACCGAGAGGAAGAGCACGCGCTCAGCCCACTACTCCAAACACCAACGAAACCCCTATGCAACCAGATATGCCCATACCCGGCGAAGGGGTACACGCTCAAGAGGAGCCGGCAAACCCCATGCCAAACAACATGGACGCGCGCCTACGGACTCTAGAAGAGGTTCTCATCGCGATAGGGAACGCGCATGTGAACCAAGGCCAGGCCGCTGCGGTACCTCCACCCGAGGCCCGCATTAACTACCTAGCTATGGTGAACTCGTATCGTCCGCCGAACTACGCCGGAGAAGAGGACCCGGCCAAACTTGAAGAATGGATCCGAACATTCGACAAGCTACTAAACGCGGTGAAGTGCCCAATTGGCGAGAAGGTGCCTGTGGCATCGTACTATCTCGGAGGGGAGGCGGATGACTGGTGGCGTGCCATGCAAGATAAGCTAGCTGAGGACGAAGAACCCTATTCTTGGGAAGAATTCATGAGTCTGATCAGGGATCGCTTCTATCCCATGAGCACAAAGTCCGCCATGTACGAGGAATTCTTATCACTGAAGCAAGGAGGGCAAACAGTCCAAGAATATTACACCCGTTTCAAGGAGTTGGTGCGTTTCGCACCGAGACTCGTGCCGACAGACGTGGAGAAGGCACAGAAATTTGAAATGGGGCTAAACTTGGCTATACGAGAGGTGATCACTGGCGTCCCATACCCAGACCTACAATCGGTGTACGATCGTGCGGTAGCTGTTGCAAGGGTGCAACAACTAAAAAGGAAAGTGAGTGGAGAACCCAGCCGAGGATCTCAGGGTCAGGATAAGAGGGGTAGAGACAACCGTTCCGGAAACAATGCTGTAGGGAACAACTTTCGGGGAGATCTGAACAGACCCCCTCAAAACAACTACAGAGGATATGACGATAGAACCCTTTTCCGGGGTAACCCAGTACCACCTTGCCCGAGATGCGGCAGGCCTCATTTGGCCAGAGGGTGCCCCCAACAGGGCGCCTGCTACAGGTGTGGTCGCAACGGCCACATGGCGAATGAGTGCCGCACTCGACTGGAAAACATCACCAAGAGAGAGGATTTAGGCACGGGGCCAACTCAGCCTCGCAACCAGGATGGACGGAATGGAAACAACCAGGGGTATAGACCCCCTCAGAACCAGAATCTCAATCAGAATCAACGTCCCCCACAGAATCCAAATCAGCAACAGAATCAGAACCCGAACCGGGATCAGCAAGGCAACCCGGGACGTCCAATGGGGCGATTGAATGTCATCAATGAGGCAGATGTGCCTATGCAAGGGGACGTAATGGGAGGTACGTTCCATGTCTTAAGTACACCCCTTAGAGTTCTATTTGATTCAGGAGCTAGTTGTTCGATAATATCATCTAGAGTCTTACCTGAACTAGATCTACCTAAGTGCGAACTGATTAACTTAGGGATTCAACTTCCATCGGGAGAGGTAGTATCATGCTCTAAGCGATATAACGGAATTCCGATAGTTATAAAGAACGTAGAGTTTTTCGCGAACCTAGTAGAATTCGAACTACAGGATTTTGACGTCATACTAGGAATGGATTGGCTAACCCAATATAAAGCCGTGATCGATTGCCAAAAACAAAAGATCACGTTGTCAAAGAGTCGGGGAAGGAGAGTCATCTTTTACTCCCAAACCCCTAAGAAGTCTACCAAGATAGTTAACGCCATGAAGCTATGTAGCTTAATGCGTAAAGGGTACGCGTTATATGCATGCTACATTCATAACCTTGAGGCCGAAGAGGTCAAGGTGGATAACATTCCGGTGGTGAGAGAATACCCGGATGTATTCCCGGAAGACGTTCCCGGCATGCCGCCTGAGAGAGATCTGGAATTCACTATAGATCTTATTCCGGGAACGGAGCCTGTCTCGAAGGCTCCTTACCGTATGGCGCCGCTGGAAATGAAGGAACTAAAAGAACAACTCGAGGAGTTGCTAGAAAAGGGCTACATAAGGCCGAGCACGTCCCCATGGGGAGCCCCGGTCTTATTCGTGAAGAAGAAAGATGGAGGTCTACGACTATGCACCGATTATAGAGGACTTAACCAAGTCACGGTCAAGAACAAGTACCCCTTGCCCAGAATCGAGGATTTGTTCGACCAACTGAAGGGAGCTTCAGTATTTTCAAAGATCGACCTACGATCCGGATATCACCAGTTAAGGATCGCCGAAAAGGATATCCCAAAGACGGCATTCAGAACTCGCTACGGGCACTACGAATTCACGGTGCTATCATTTGGGCTGACGAACGCCCCAGCGATGTTCATGAATCTCATGAACAACGTGTTTCGGGAATTATTAGATCAATGCGTAGTGGTGTTCATAGATGACATCCTGATCTACTCGAAAAGCGAGGAAGAGCATTCCGAACACTTACACAAAGTGTTAGGGATCTTACGAGCCAATCAGCTGTATGGCAAGCTGTCCAAATGCGACTTCTGGCTAAAAGAAGTGGCATTTCTGGGACACATCGTATCCGCCAATGGAGTGGCAGTAGACCCAGCAAAGATTTCGGCAGTGACCGAATGGGTGCCACCGAAGAATCTAACCGAGATAAGAAGTTTTCTCGGATTGGCAGGGTACTACCGGAGGTTTGTAAAGGATTTCTCAAGGATCGCTCGCCCATTGACGCAGCTGTTAAAGAAAGGGGTGAAATACGACTGGACCAGTGAGTGTGAGTCCGCATTCCAAGAATTGAAGAAACGGCTTACTACAGCACCGGTGTTGACATTACCATCGGAAGATGGAGACTTCGAGGTGTACAGCGACGCCTCGAAGGAAGGATTGGGATGCGTGCTAATGCAAGATCAAAGGGTTATAGCATATGCATCACGTCAACTAAAGCCACACGAAGAGAACTACCCGACGCACGACTTGGAGCTAGCCGCAGTCGTGTTCGCTCTAAAGATATGGAGGCATTACCTCTATGGGCGAAAGTGTCGGATGTTCACCGACCATAAGAGTCTCAAGTATATATTCACGCAAAAAGAGCTGAATTTGAGGCAAAGAAGGTGGTTGGAACTGATTAAGGATTACGACCTGGAAATCGCGTACCACGAAGGAAGGGCCAACGTCGTGGCCGATGCCTTGAGTCGAAAGACTCAACACGTGGTGAACTCACTCGTGGTACCGGCCGAGTTGTACAGAGACTTGGCGAAATTAAGTCTGGAGTTGGTACACTCCGGCGAAGTAAGTGAGGTCGTCAACACGATGGTAGTAGGATCTACCATACTTGATGAGATACGACTAGCACAACAGGGTGATGAAAAGCTGTAGGAAATTAGGAAGAGCATTGCTGAAGGAAAGGTAATGGATTTTAAAATCCATGAGGACGGAAGCATCCGCTTCAAAGGAAGGTGGTGCATACCACGAAAATGCGAGGACCTGAAGCTAAGAGTAATGGAGGAAGGCCATAATACCCCATATTCGGTCCACCCCGAAGGCGAGAAGCTATACAAGGACATAAAGAAGAACTATTGGTGGCCGAACATGAAGAGAGAAATAGCCGAGTTTGTGGCGAGATGCCTTACCTGCCAGAAGGTCAAGGCCGTACGGCAGAAACCCTTAGGATTAATGCAGCCATTGGAAATCCCAAGTTGGAAATGGGATAGCATTTCAATGGACTTCGTTTCGGGGTTACCACGTTCACCGAAGGGGATGAATAAAATCTGGATGATCGTGGATAGGTTGACAAAAGCTGCCATATTTATCCCCATGAAGGATACCTGGTCCATGGACCAATTAGCAAGGGCATATGTCGACAACGTGGTACGACGACATGGAGTACCACATGACATCATCTCAGACAGAGACAGTAGATTCGTCTCACATTTTTGGACGAAACTACAAGAAGCCCTCGGTACGAAGATAAAGATGAGTACCGCGTTCCACCCCATGACGGATGGACAAACGGAAAGGACGATCCAAACTTTGGAAGACATGCTGAGGGCATGCGTATTAGAGTTTAAAGGAAGTTGGGAAAATCACTTACCCTTGATCGAATTTTCCTACAACAACAGCTACCATGCTAGCATTGGCATGGCACCTTTCGAGGCACTGTATGGACGCAAATGCCGAAGCCCATTGAGCTGGGAAGAGGGCGAGAGGACTATGGTAATTGGACCGCAACTTGTTGAGGACATGGCTCAACAAGTCAAAATAATCCAAGGAAAGATGAGAGCCGCGCAAGACCGGCAAAAGAGTTATGCCGACGTGAGACGGCAAGATTTGGAATTCCAAATAGGCGATAAGGTCATGTTAAAGGTATCACCGATGAAGGGTGTGATGCGCTTTGGCAAGCGGGGAAAATTAAGCCCACGGTACATAGGACCCTACGAGATCCTAGAAAGAGTGGGGAATCTTGCATACCGATTGGCACTACCGCCACAATTCGCTCGTGTCCACGACGTGTTCCACGTCTCGCAACTGAAGAAATACGTCCATGATCCGACCCACGTACTCCAACCGGAGGAAATTGAGCTGGACGATGACTTAAGCTATGAAGAAATTCCGGTGCGAATACTCGACAAGAAGGAGAGGGTAACAAGGAATAAGACCGTGAGGATGGTTAAGGTTCTTTGGTCTAACCACGAAGCCGAGACGGCAACGTGGGAGCTGGAAGCAGACATGAGGGAGCGTTACCCAACCCTATTCCAAGACAGTGCAGCAACAGTTATGGGGACATAACTGTAATCTTAAGAGGGGGAGGATGTGACGACCCGAGTATTTCTGAATATGTTGTGCGAATACTTTGTACCCCAAATAAACAAATTCAAATTGTTTTGAACTACATAATGACTTGATCCCTTCACGGGGTACGTAGGCAACTCGGAAATTTCAATTCTGGGTTCAGTCAAATAATAACAAACAACGACACACAATAATACAATCGCTTAATCAAACAATTCCCGAACTCGCGAGAGGGGGAAGTACAACTTCGAGGACGAAGTTGGTTCTTAAGGGGGGTAGACTGTAATACCCGTAAATTTTAGAATATAAAATATAGGAATTAATCCAATAGGAGAGAAGGTTTCGTTTCCGAAAACCCGTAGACGCGAAAATGCTCGGAAGTCAAAGGACGACGAATTAGAACCCGACGGACCAAAACCGACGGTCTTAGGATTTCAAGCACGTAATCGAATTGAGACGGAATAAATTTATGATGAGAAGCATAATCCGGAAATGACCCGGAAAAATCGAGCGCGAAAACGGGGAAGGATAGAAGTCTGAAAGAGAGGAGAAAAGACCCGACGGATCGGATCGCACGGACCCGCCAGGACCGCAGTCCAGGCGAGTCTCGCGCGCTGGCCGGGCGGGGTTTGGCTAGAAGGCGCGCCAACCCCGCGTGGCCCTACAGGTTTTGGCAACTCGCGCGTTTTCGGCGATTTCTTACCATAATTCGACCTCCCGACTTTGGAAGGCGAATTTTGGACGGGGGAAGGGAATAAGGGCGACCTAGGGCTGCCTCCCTTGCCCATTCTCCAGTCACCAAGTCCCCAAGTCACTCTCAAACCCTCCCAAGCCAAAAAGCTCTCCCGACGAACTTCCGACGGACCTCCGACGACTTTCCGACCACCACCGACGACCGTAGGAACGAGTAGATCAAGGATCACAGTCCTTAGATCATTGGTAAGTATTCTCTTAAGTCCTCATTCCCGTTTTTCCTCTCGAATCCCCAATCTAACTCTTGATTTGTTGAATTCAAATACGTTCGTGGCCAAAGTCGGGAACTTTGCACTTCGTAGATCCGTTCGTAGGATTTTGGACGAGCCGAGCGACCCTAGGACGACTCAAGAACTTCACTACTGTAAGTTGAGCCTTCCATATCAATACGGGTGATTTCGGGGCGTCCGGTATAGGCGTAATGTAACGAAACGTAAAAATCGAACTTAAAAACCCCATCTTGCGTAGTTTCTGTAATCGGCCTAAAACCCATATTTCGAGGATTCAATCCGAAAAACTCAAAACTAGACTTTTAATCCTAACACATAAATCTAGGTTGTGTAAAAATTTCAGCCATTTTCGTTAACGTTTGCTATTTTAAATCGCATCGAAAAGAGACTGCTTTGACAAAACGTGTGGAAATCTGTCTATGAAAATGTTCGAACTTAGTGAATTTATTTCTATAGTTTCTAGTCCGATTTGATCTTTACAATCTAAATGAAAGTTGTAGATAATCATGTCTAGTATGTGCATATTAAATTTCAGAATTTTTGGAGTCCATTTGATATGTTAAAAAGTCGAGATTTTGAACTGTGTCAAACCTGAGTTCGGACAGTTTTCTGATTGCATGATAAAATCGATTTTTGACATGTTTCCTCAACTTATTTCGAAAAAGTTAAAACACGAAAGTTGTTCGTTAGGGTGTTTTGCATAAAGTGTGAAGATTTCAGAAATTTCGGGCTTGAAACGGATTTTTAAATGAGAAAGGCGCAAACTGTGACGCCAAGATACGTTTAAATCGAAGAGTTTTGAAATTTCGAAACAAACGGTCAAAGATTTGAAACACGATACATCTACACTTTTGAAAAACCCCGATACATTAAATCTAAACGATACATGAGATACTTGGTGGAGGGTGAGTGCTCTGCAGGGTGCCCCTCTAGCCTTTTCTCTTCGGGCCTATAATGGACGAGAGAATTTGATGAAATATTACGCCAGTTGGCGGGAGATACATGGCCTACTCTCTCGGGTTGTCCGTATGGATTTCTCGAGGCTCCGGAGTGTTACTGGGTATGGCAGATACGGCTGCGGCCGCCGGATCACCGGCTATACAAGATACTTACGACACGGCTGCGGCCGCCGGATCACCGGCTATACAAAACACTGAGAAATGGTTACGTAACGGGGGAAATAAAAGATTTAATATTTTTAAGTATTTATTTATTTTTGCATGTCTTAAATTATGCATTTAAATTATGTCTTTAAATTTCATGGCATGACTAAATTATTATTGTGGATTAGATGCATGTTTAAATACACAATTAAAATTATTATTTCCTTTAAATTTCGTGAATGCATGATAGGAGTGAAATTTTAAATTATCTAATTAAATCCCTTTATTGCTATGTTAGGATCGACTTACTCAGTATTTTATATACTGATAAAATTGTTGTTTTCTCTTTTCTTTCAGAGTACGGAGATAATGCATAGCATGTGCATTGGGGGATGGATTTATTAAACATTGTTTATTTGCTTTTTACAATACTTGCATAACGGGCATGTAAATCCCGAGTTTTGGCCATGTCGGCCCATTTTACATTTTTCCGCTGCGATACATTATTACTACTATGTGTGTGGATGATACTTATTATTTTTACATAGATTCCGGACTTGTTTTTAAATCTTTTTGCAATACCTATAGCCTTGCATCTCTTTAGCAAGCTCGGATAACCCGTGTCTTGCTAGAGAGATGTGGCGGTGACATCCCGGCCTGGGTTATCAAATCCGGGGTGTTACAAACTTAAGGACACAAAAACCTAAAACATTTGCCAACACAAACACTTAACAACAACAAATAACGAACATAGGCACACAACAATAGAAAAAGTTCGTCAATGCACCAAAAACCACACTTTATCGCACTAACAGATAATAAAAACAAGCAACACGCGCACACAATGACAGCAAGCATCAAAGAACATAGGCACACCTACATTGTAGCACCAATAAATAACAAGCCAGCAACACAGGCACATAAAAACAAAGAAGGTACATAGGGCACACAACAATAGAAACAATTGCCAATAAAACCACATTACAGCTCCAACAACTACAAGTACGTACGATAATCGCCCACACACACCACAGCGAGGAACACAAGCACTAACAAACAACAATTACAAATATATCCATATTTTAGCACCACCAAGTAAAAAGGTAACACAAAACACAAAACAAGAACAAGAACAATAAGAAATGAACATAAACAACACAATGATCTACACAATACCGGACAACTTAGAGCAAACAAGATATGTACATGTAATAACATTGGCAAAAGTAAATACATAACCAAAATTAAGTTATTTCACGACAAATAGGTAAACAAACATATAAGCAACAAAAACAAAAATCAAGTTATCTCTAACAACCAATAGGCAATCAATATGTAATAGCACTGAAGTAGTGGTGTTTAAGGACAAACATTCAACAATCACTTAATCTAGAAAAAGCACAATTATATAACAAGAACACACCCACATATTTTATATGAAAATAAAAATTAATCAACAGACAAAATAAATAAAAAGATTCACTGCAAGCAAAAGGTCGAAAGAAAATGAAAAAATAGACATAACAGTCCCCTTCCAATTTCACTCCAAAAATCATTCGAAAAGAAGATATAATATAATATAATATAATATATCAAGCAATGTGCGGTGAAGATAAAGGTTACATTCATTTTTGTCTATGTAGATTAAATTAAATTAAGTATGGAATTCTATTCCAGAGACTAAACTAAAACGTGTTAATGATCTCATTTCTTCCTAAAATGACCAAAAAAGTGTTCATTCCAAAAGAAAATGTTTAAAGGTTAGAGTGTTGAAAATGGCATATCAAGCAGGGACTATGATTTCGTATTTGCAAAATGTGGTTCTTATCAAAAGAATGTACTATATGTATATAACCCGATTGTATTCTTCTGCGTTCTTGCAATCAAGCAGGAGCTGAGATTTGAGAATGAAAATAATTAAAATATCCGGCAAGAAGCTATATCTAAAAAAGGTTCATTACCTCAGAAACATCATCATGCATGACATTTTACCATTCCCACTGAACGTGAATATGTATCCAAATGCTAGAACGGCAGCACACTGATGACCAAATACGAAGACTGGTATTTATAGGCCAAATTAAAAGAAAGAAACTTATGGAAGATAATCTACAAGATTTGAGAATAATTACCTATTCCAAAATACAGTTCCAAGCTACTGCTGCCCCATCTTGCAAAACAACAATATACTCCTATGACATCCCATATCAAATGGCCATTACAAGTTGTTCTGGAAAAGATGCCAGAGAGCAGAGCCTATGCTGGCAAGGGCCAAAAAACTGATCCTGATCTGTCAGATTTTGCAATTGCAACCCAAGATCCTCGTCCTCTGTAAACAGCACAAATTAGGACTTCTGGGATTATAATACTAATCAAATAAGAATTATCATAAAGATGTGTTGGTTATCTGCATCGGCGAGAAACAAATAAAAGACATATCTGCATGACTGCATCTACTCAAAATTTCTCTATACTTATTTATACAGAGAACAATGTTCAAAGAAGTTGCAAGAATATCAGACAGACACTCACTAAGAACTGCAACCCCTTAAATGAGTTATGGTGACTGCATACAAACAAATGACAGCATGATAAACCTAACTACACAGCTGAGAAAAATTAAGCCAACTAACACAAGTTCTGGAGCAGTAAATCACTAAATTGAACAACTAACTGGTAGCAGGTTCATGAATAATGGGAACAAGCATAAATAAACTTCAGATAGTGGTCTTCCTAAACAAGCTTTAAGGTAGGACATCAGTTTTTACGAACCCCGGTCATCTAGTCTTCTAGTTTTGGTTGTTGCTTCATCAAATAAAGCAAGAACGTGGCTTCCGGCTTCGGATATCTTTGCTGAAATTTTCAAACTTTAGTGCTACTCATGAATCTTCCACGAGAAACAAAATGATGGTCAAATAACCTGGTAAAGGTAGCAGATCAACAGTGTTATGAACAATTCATCATGGCTTATATTAATATGATGAAGATTATCAGCCAGACACATTATTGAAAGAAATTTTCATAACTTATTGAAGAGGTTAAGAAATTATGCTTCCTGAAGCAGGGTAGAAAATTTTCTGAAACAAATATTTGTGGCGCTGTGTTGTTTTTTCAATTCAATAGCATGAGAATAAATATCTAATCCGGTAATATCAGAAGTGATCAAATCACAATTATCTCTGGGATACTGAAAGAATAAAGCATCAATTATTTTATAAAAACCGTAAGAACTTATGTTTGCTGCCGTACCGCCTTTCTTCCTGACCATTTTACCCAACCGTCTCTTTTCAGTCAATTTCGTACACTCCTTTATCAACACTTACAATTTCTTCCTTCTCTTTTTTCCTGCACAAGAAAAGAAGGCCATGTGAAATGTTTTTTTCAGATGTAATCTAACCAACTGAAATTGCACAAATGAAAAAACAAATAAACATGAGGAATCAAATAAGAAAAAAGAAGGAACCAAAGGAAACTTGGTGGACTTAGGTCTTCGAATCGAGGATGATGACAAAATTTCAAGTACTGAAATCGAAAACATAAAACATTTTAGACGAATATAACTAAAATCGAGGATGATGACATAAAACTAACTAAATAGTCAAAGTGCTCAATCAATACGTTTTAGACGAATATAACTACTGCCCCTACTGCCTACAAGTACCAGTAATTGATGAAACAAGAAGAAAAAAATATCAAGTCTTACTAGAAGAAGAAGAATCAAAACACGATGAGGACTGTCCTACTTCCATGATTGGATGCAAATGATCGGCAACACGATGAAAGAAATCCCATAAATTATGCTTCCTAATTCCTTTCCAATGCTCAACACAAACTAACTACCCCAGCACACCATAGTACTAGCTTACTACATATTTCCTTCTTTTTCCAGTTAATGAGGTTTATTTGCACAACTATTTGCGGGCTAAATCAAATCTGAATGCCCAAAATCATCTGACAAAACTCTTTAAGTTAATGAGGGAGAAAGAGCATACCTTGTGGAAATTGAAGATCAAATCCAGTTCACACACCTAAAGACAAAAAACAAATACACATCAATTGCCAATTAATAGCTGAGTTGATTTATTAAATAACAGTACATTCGGTTTGATTTGAGGCCTCACACTTCCAAAGTAGCGGTCTAGTATCTCAACATAATGGTGAATAATTTCAAGGATTTCCAACTCATTGTCATCCTGATCAATAAACATGCAGAAATAAAGGCTAGCATACCTGAAGAATAAAGGATAATATTAATCATGATACCATTTAAAGAAAATAGGAAAGCGCTTATAGAGAAAACCACATATAAGAGATTTCAACCCAAAACCATATAAGATTGAAACTCTAATCAAATAAAAAATAAAAAAATATTCACTGAATTGCTGTGCAAGTTTGCAGTGCTCTGTTTTTGCCGAAGTCTTAGACAGGCAACGACAAACCTGAAAAATACAAGTGTCAAATAAAAGGCAACTACATGTTAGACTAAATCAAAAACTGAACTTCTTTGTAAAGAGAGCAAACTTATAAAATGAGTTACAAACCCACCAACTTATCACCTGATTCCCTTAATCAGTCAAACTTGTCTGATGTGTAACTAACAAACACTCACTATGTAATATTGCTCTACTGAAATTGCTTTTAGATTTTGATTAGAAATATTTCAATGTTTGCCAAAATCAAATTAAAGACAGAAGGACATGCTGGGAGATAACAATTATTCAAGCAAATTGCAAGAATGGAATAGAAAACAAAACACATCATATATGTTTTAACATAAAACTATCTGTCTATCTCTGATTATCCCAAAAGTAACTTAAAAGTTTAAGTGATCCAAGTGGCCAAAAACAAAAAATACAAATGGCTAATAAACAGTAGTATTGGAAAACAAAAAGAAAATGGTTCAATATGATAGGAATAAGGAAAGCAAACAAGAAAAGAACAAGAAGACCAGGAAACATCTAATACCCCATAAGTTAGAGTATGTATATTGAGATACTACTACTTCAAAAGGTACTCAACAATACTACAAACAGGTATTCTTACTATATAAAGCAATACCTGCTGTAACTTCAATTCCATCAGTTATGATGTTCTCAGGGTGACCTAGAGTCCTACTTCCGAGCTTACATAATCGTTGGAGATCTTCAATCTCATTTAAGTAATTAACATTTTTCACATAAACATTTATCAAACTTCAACTATGAACTCTATAAGATGCTTCAGTCTGAGGATATGTCCAAGGGAAATAAGGGTTCCAAGTGTCTGTCGATGTCCAGTGCACTTAGATATGTGCTCCATACAGGCCATGGCCATAAAAATTGAACACACTTGCATAAAAAAAAAAAGTGCTATTCACATATTTAGGCAAAACAAATGAGTTCATTGTATTCAAGTATTCAAAAATAAAAGAATGAATCTCTCTTGAGGTTTACGATACCATATAATCAACCATTTTCATTCTAAAATATCAAACTAAGAATTAGACTGCTTGCATACTTTACAAGAAAATTGAATGATATCAAAGACAACCTGGCAACATTTAAAAACGTATCTACATCAATGAAAAATATAATATACACAGACGTAGGGTAAACATTTACCAATAACTCCACAACACCCACAGAAACAACTATGGGAGGTGCTTCAGGCAAGTTGCCAGGAAATCGACAATGGGAACAAGCTTCACTTCACCACTGCAAATTTAATGAATTCATTATCACAATTCACAGAATTATAAGAAATGCAATCAACCACTGCAAGCATTCGAATTGAAGGATGTGAACTTTGTTGGTCTACAGTCCAAACAACTAAGGGATCAATCCTTTTGCACATTTTAGAAAATGAAATAGGTTAACAAATTCGAAGACATACCTGTATATTGGGTCGAATTGCAGAACCGAGACCAAAGATCGGGGTGGCCGGAACAGCGTTGCGTTGTTTCCTCTTACGGCGAGCCCCAACGGATGCCGACGACAGCGGGCCCTGCGCACCACCTAATGGGTCCCCGGATACGGGTGTGGGGTGCGACTCCGTACCCAATGCCGTGGATGAGCAAGGGTTCACGATTTGGCTCGATCGAAGGTGGAGCGACTCGCTCGACGAGTCTTGGGGGCGGGATGGGGCAACACTGGAGTGGAGGTGGTCATGAATAGGGGAGTCGCGCAAGGAGGCCTTAGGTGAAAATGGGGAAAGGGAGGAGGCAGGAGGGAATAATTCGCTGTAAATGGAAGACGACTTACATTGAAATGGTTTAAAGCCCTAATTTCACTCCGCGGCGGAATAAATCTGTCTCCGTTTCAGTCGCCGGTAATCCGTCGCGGAATCCGTAGGCCGATGGTGACGGGCACAATGTGTCGCCGAAAACGGTCGCCGATCACCTCTGATATTAACCCTAGAAAAATTGACGAAACCCTTTCCGGTGGAGGAAAAATAAAGAAGAAAATTCAAAACAAACCACGACTTCTACTTACGCCATCTTGATAATTGATGATCTTTTCATCCTCCCACGAATGGAAGATCAAACAAGAATCGTAATGGCGACTGGCGAGAGAACAAATGCCCAACGAGAGAGAGAGAGAGAGAGAGAGAGAGAGAGAGAGAGAGAGAGAGAGAGAGAGAGAGAAGAGAGTAGAGAAAGAAGTAATGACTAATGAGCGAGAGGGGGGCAGGCGCATGTGAAATAAAGCGGAGGGGACGCTCGAAAATGTAATCCAACTGTCAAAAGTGGAGCTCTTCCTTCTGACCGTTGGCAGGCACTTCACCGCTAATTTAAATTTTAAATGATTTTTCAATACAACAACCACTTAAAACTCGGATATACTGTAGTTAAATATTTTAAATAATAAATAACTTTTCTTAGTTCATCCAACAAGAAAACTTATAAGTTCGTATTAAAATCATACTACTACATTAATAATTGTTGTACTGTATAAGAATGAAATTCAAACGAATTAGAATGAAGACGACGAGGAGTTCTTGACTAGGCTAAATTGGGCCGGTGGCTTTGCAATCATTATTGGGCCGGCCCAATATTATTTGGACTCATTTTCTCTGCCAATTTGATGGATGGCTTTATTTATAAGATACTCACTCCATCCCATTTGAGATGTCACATTTTTTTTGGGCACGATTTTTTTTTACTATAATGAGTTATTGTGTTAAAGTGAAGTAAATAGTTGATGTGATATTTGTTTGGAGGAGTAAAAATTTTTTAAATAAGGAAATATAAAAATTGAAGTGGGACAGACCAAAATAGAAAATGAAACATTTGAAATAGGACGGACAAAGAAATTTATTGCTCCCGCAAAGTCGTTTATTAGAGTCAATAATAATATTTTAAAGTTTTAATTTAGACATCTAAACCCTTTTTTTTCAAAAAAGATACACCTCAATTATTAAAACTTAAAAAATATATTCTTCTTCACTAAGTACGATTAAGTTTGATTTTTTCATTAAATAAAAATAATCTATTATTTTATAATAAAATGGAACTAAATAGTAAAATAAAATATATTCCATCTTCTATTGATATTTAGGTGGTATAACCAAACAAAAGATATTATAAATTTCGATGATGAAACATTATAAATAATAATAATAATAACAATAATAATAATAATAATAATAATAATAATAATAATATACTATAACACCCGTAAAAATTTTAAATAGAAATTTAAATTTTAATAAATGAATATTCAAAATTTCTCATTAAAAAAATAAAATAATAAATAATAAAAATAAAAAGTTAGAAGATGAAAGGAAATGATAATCATTTTCGAAGTGCGAATTTATCAATCTTAGTTGATAATTAAATTTAAGGAGTTAAAAAGTTATAGGTATGAGATTATTAAATTAGTGTATAAGTATTAATTTATAAATTATCAAGAATTTAATTGAGTCCCCCAGTTTATGTATACGAGTTGGATTAAACATTGCCAAAGGCAAATTAAGTTAAACCAAATTATCCAACGAGGGTATCGGATAGAAATATAATTTAATGGCCAAAATAGACGAGCTTATGAAATATTGGACACTAAATAAATATTATTGGACATGAGTAAGTGATGAACTGAATAATCATGGTCGGAATAAAACACTTAGCCAATTAAGTTATGGAATTCAAAGACAAACCAATTTTTAATTAGCAAAACATTTAAGTATTATTTTCCAAGACCTCGACCAATTTGCCTAAGGAGACTAACTACTAATAGAGTTAAACCCATTGATTTGTGTATAAGAAATTGGATTAAATACTAATACACTTGAGTATTGTGACAAGGAAATCCACTACTAGGTAATTTAAATCCATTAATTCACTAAACTATATTATCATAGTAAGATTAACTGTTAAATTAAGATATTATTAATTAAGTTCTTCACGAATAAGAATTTAAATTCTAAAATCGCATATTAGGCAAGCGTCAGGAATTTTTGAGTTAATGTTGCATTAAATAAATTCGGACTCAAATTATATTATAAATTAATCGATAAGGTTAAATTAAGAATACTTGACCAATTGAATATGAATTATCTAGTGACCCATTTAACAATTAATTGTCCGGATTAAGGGATTTGAAGTGGTGAATCATAATGGTGGTAAATTAATAGATGGACTAATCCATTAAATAACACAAAAAAAAGGAATTAGGCTATAAAGTTAAGTCCTTGTAATTAAATTAAAACACTTAACCCATTTAATTATGGGGAATTGCCCCGACAGATAATTTGCGATTGTCCCGAATTGAAGAATATGGAGTCCCAAATTACTCGACTAATTATACCGGATAATTAAATTATTAAGTCCATTACTTAGGTTAATTAGTCAATTAAGTCCATGATTAAAGTGAATTAAGTCATGAAAGTTGGGCTAGTCAATTAAATCTAGTGGACCAATAATTTGAGCAATGGGCAATTAAATTGTATTAGGCCCAACCCAAAACCTAAGCCCATTGGCCCAATGCCCCAAACAAAACCCTAACCCTAATCTAAAGTCATCCTGCCGCCGCCGCCCCTCTTTCCGGCGCCGCGCTCGCCGCCGACGAGCCTCCGGCCACCCCGCACACGTCCACCACCAAATCTTCCTCCATGTTCCATTTCCGGCCACCGCTTCACCACCACATCCTCCCTTCGGCCACAATCCGGCCACCACCTCCCTCGGCCTGCCGCCGCTACCACCACCAAAATCATAATCATCTCCGGCTACCACCAGATCTCCCCCACCCTTCTCCATCTCGCCACCACCACCGCGAGCCTCTCTCCATTTCCGGCCACTCCCAGGGTCTCCACCACCGCCGACCACCCTCCATCCACCATAGATTCATCAATAATAACAAACCCAAAAAAACAAACCAAAATAGAAAAAGAAAGAAAGAGAGAATGTAATACCCGAGAAATCGCCATCGAAAATTTAAATCCAAAATAAAAGAATTGGATTTAATTATTAAAACCGAAATAATTCCGAGAGAGCGGAATTAATTATTTATCGGAAGATAGCAACTCGAAACGAGTTTATCAAATTGTCCCAACGATCACGGATAATTCCCACATTATGATTTTTTATTTTTTTTGAAGATAAGAAATCTTAATATATATATATATATATATAAATTACTGTAGCACGCGGGGCTACTGTAGCAGCCGCACACTTGTCGGATTAGGCCACCAAATCCGCGATTTCTTGTCCCTTTAATGGCCAAAACACATCCTTAAACAAGGGGAGGGACTCAATGTCGTTATTATATGATCCTAACACCCCATTATCATCCATCCACATCCTTGTTTCATCCCAAACTCTCCCAAAAACCAAAAACACAAGTTCTTACCTTCCGACGACTTTCCGACGATTTTCCGGCAACCAAATCCGACCGAGGAAGTGTGTAGATCAAGGATTGCAGGCTTTGGATTGTTGGTAAGATGTAAATCAGGTTTCGTTATTATTTTAAGATCATAACCATCATTCTAACTTGCGGATCTCTACTTGCAAACACGTTCGTGGCCAAAGGAGAAGAAGAACGTGTTGCGTAGATCCGTCCGTGGCGATTTTGGACGAATCGATCGACCCTAGGACGTTCAAGAACTCATTTACTGTAAGTCAATACCTTCCATATCAATATGGGTGGTTTAAGGGCGTCCGAAACATTGGATCTAAAACAAAACGTTGAAATCGAACCTAAAAACCCCAATCTACGTGTTTTCTGAAATCCGACCAAAATTCCTACTTCGAGTATGCAAACCGAAAAACTCAAAACTAAGATTTTGACCTAAGATCTTAAGCTATACTGTGTAAAAATTTCAGAGATTTTCATCGAGTTTTGATACCCCAAATCGTGTCGGACATATTCTGCATTTTTAAGAAATTTTCAAAAATTGACAGTTCACTTAACCGAACTTGATGAGCATATTTCTACCATTTCTAGTCTGAACTAATCTTTGTGATGTAAACAAAAGTTGTAGGTAATCATGTCTAGTATGTGTCCATAAAATTTCAGAATTTTTGGAGTCCATTTGATGAGTCGAAAAATCGGATTTTGAAACTGTGACGAACCTGAATCCTGACAGCTTGTTGTTTGCGTAGAAAACTGGATTTTTGACATGCTTCCATTCTTACTTCCGAAAAACTCGAAGCATGAAAGTTGTTCGTTGGGATGTTTTTGAGATACTGTGAAAATTTCAGATCAATCGCCTTTGTATTGAATTTTTAAACTGAAAAGGCGCAAACTGTGACATCAAACGGTTTTAACTTGTGAGATCTTGAAATTTCTAAACAAACGATCGAAATCTTGTTATATCTTTGAAAATTCCGTTACACTAAAGTTGAAACGATATCGGTTACATTGATTAAATAAAATTAGGGGGTGAGTGCTCTGCAGGGTGCCCTCCAACTATTCACTTCGTGCATTTATGGACGATAGTGACCCCGCGCGAAATATGAGAACTATTGCCAAAACGGCATCTTATTTTGGGCCTACCCTCTCGGGTGTATCCGTATGGGTTACCCGAGGCTCGACGGAGTGGTACTGGGTATGGCGGATAGGCTGCGGCCGCCGGGCTACCGGCTAAATGAAAAATGACGAAATTGGCTGAGGCCGCCGGATCACCGGCTAAATGACACTTACGAAATTGGCTGCGGCCGCCGGATTGCCGGCTAAATTAAATATTGTTGAGATGGTGGCGTAACGGGAAAATTAAAAAACTTAGATTTTAATTATTTACTTATGTCACTATTCATGTTTTTAAATCATGTTTTAAATAATTACTCATGCTTAAATTATTATTATGAATTTAAATGTATCTTTAAAGCATGCAAATTAAATTCTTATTTTTTTTTTAAATCGGTAAATAAAATGTTTTGTATGCATGACTAGAAGTTTAATCTTAATTATTAAAATCTAACCCCTTTATTGCTATGTTAGGATTGACTTACTCAGTATTTTATAATACTGATAAAAAAAACGTTGTTCATTTTTTTTCTATTACAGAGTACGGAGCATGATCATACATTGGGGGATCATTTGGACATTTAATTATTTATTTTACATGACTTGCATGGACAGGCCTGTTTAACCCGTGTTTTGGCCATGTCGGCCCTATATTTTACATAAACTTTATTTCCGCTGCAACTTATTATTATTATCATGTGTGGATGATATTACACTATATTAGTATTTTTAAGTAATTCCGGACTTGTTTTTAAAACTCTTTTCAATACCCATAGCCTTGTATCTCTTTAGCAAGCTCGGAGAGTTCGTGTCTTGCTAGGGAGGTGTGGCGGTGTCATCCCGGCCTGGGTTATCAAATCCGGGGTGTTACAGGATGGTATCAGAGCCCGAAATATTTTAAAGCTATCATTTTAAAAAGAGCCCCAAATATTTTTAAAATCTATTATTATTATTTTTAAACCAGTATTATTTTTAAACCATTACTCTTTAAAACCAATATTATTTTAAACTATTATTTTGAGCCCAAGTTTTTGACCCAATCATTCTACTTACTATTTATTTAAAATCTTAATTTTTTGAGCCCAAAAATTTTAGTCCAATATTTTTATTTACTAAGCTCAAATATTTTTCTTAGCCCAATACCTATATTTTTATTTGAGCCTAAGTATTTATTACTTTTGGCCCAATATAGTGGCCCAAACTTTTTTCCTTATTTCTAGATTATCCATGAGGATAAATTATTTTTAAAACCCATGGATAAATAAATGCATGTATAAATTAAAACTCATTGGGGGGGATTGCATATGCATACTTGCATAAAGATTTAAATTTTTGCATCTCCTAACTTTACATTTGGCATGTTCTAACTCTAACCTACCTTGTTGACATTAGATGGCCGAACCAAACGCGAAGTGATCAACCTTATGATAATACTGATTAACGAGTACCTCGAGTCCCAACAACATATATGTATTTAATAAAGAGATAACAATCAAACAAGGGTACCTTAAACCCTAAACCCTGAGACCCTAGAACCTGGGGTTTCGAAAAAAAAAAAATTCCACTAATACCGCTTATTAAAAGAAAATCATTGTATAAACCCTCTATTATTTCCTTAAAATCTAAATCACTTGTTCTTGCAACAGAATGGCACCGAGAGGGAGACCGCGCGTCCAGCCCATTCCTCCCAATACCAACGAAATACCTAGGCAACCCGACATGCCGATACCAAACGTGGGTGTACACGCTCAGGAAGAGCCAGCAGGCCCTATACCAAACAACATGGGTAATCGCCTACGCACTCTAGAAGAGGTTCTCATTGCGCTAGGGAACGCGCAGGTGAACCAGGGCCAAGCGGTTGTGGCACCTCCACCACAGGCTCGCATTAATTACCTAGCCATGGTGAACCCATACCACCCGCCACACTACGCCGGCGAGGAAGACCCTGCAAAACTAGAGGAGTGGATTAGGACCTTCGACAAGTTGTGAAGCACGGTTAAGTGCCCGGAAGGGGAAAAGGTGCATGTAGCCTCATACTACTTGGGAGGTGAAGCAGACGACTGGTGGCAAGCCACCCAGGGAAAGATACGAGAGGACGATGAGCCCTATTCATGGACTGAAATGATGGAACTGCTCAGGGACCGATTTTACCCCCTGAGTACGAAGGCGGCCATGTACGAGGAGTTTTTGTCATTAAAACAAGGCGGGCAGACTGTACAAGAGTATTACACTCGATTCAAGGAGTTGGTGCGCTTCGCACCAAGACTAGTACCGACAGACGTAGAGAAGGCACAAAAATTTGAGATGGGGTTGAACTTGACCATACGGGAAGTGATCACTGGCGTCCATTAACCGGACCTGCAAGCAGTATATGATCGTGCGGTGGCTGTCGCAAGGGTGCAACAACTGAAGAGGAGGATGAGTGGAGAGTCCAGCCGGGGACCTCAGGGACAAGATAAGAGGAACAGGGATAGCCGATCCGGTAATAATTCTGAAGGAAACAACTTTCGGGGCGGCCTGAACAGACCCCCTCAGAACAACAATAGGGGAAATGATGGGAGAACCTTTTTCCAAGGTAACCCTGTGCCACCATGCCCAAGATGTGGGAGACCTCACTTGACTAGGGGATGCCCCCAACAGGGCGCATGCTACCGGTGTGGTCGACTTGGTCATCGGGTGAATGAGTGCCGGACTCGAATTGAAAACATCACCAAGCGGGAGGACTTGGTTACGGGGCCAGCACAGCCTCGTAATCAAAATGGGCGGAACGGTAACAATCAAGGGTACAGACCCCCTCAAAATCAGAATTTCAACCAAAATCAACGCCCTCCACAGAATCCAAATCAGCAACAGAATCAGAACCCGAACCGGGATCAGCAGGGCAATCAAGGACGGCCAATGGGGCGATTGAATGTTATCAACCAAGCAGATGTGCCTATGCAGGGTGACGTGATGGCAGGTACGTTTCATGTTTCAAGTACACCCCTTAAAGTTCTGTTTGACTCAGGAGCTAGTTGTTCGATTATATCGTCAAGAGTCTTACCTGAACTAGATCTACCTAAGTGCGAACTGATTAACTTAGAAATTCAACTACCTTCAGGAGATGTAGTATCATGCTCTAGACGTTATAACGGAATTCCGATAGTTATCAAAAACATAGAATTCTTCGCAAACTTGGTAGAATTTAATTTAAGGGACTTTGACGTTATACTAGGAATGGATTGGTTGACCCGGTATAAAGCGGTGATAGAATGTCAGAAGCAGAAGATCACCCTGTCGAAAGGTAGGGGAAAGAGAGTCATCTTTTACTCTCAACCCCCTAAGAGGAGCAACAAGGTTGTTAACGCTCTCAAGCTTCGTAGCTTAATGCGTAAGGGATACGCGTTGTATGCATGCTACGTTCACAACCTTGAGGCGGAAGAGAGCAAGGTTGACAACATCCCAGTGGTAAGAGAATACCCGGACGTATTTCCTGAAGACATCCCTGGTATGCCACCTGAGAGAGATCTTGAATTCACCATAGATCTCATTCCGGGAACGGAACCTGTTTCAAAGGCTCCTTACCGCATTGCGCCACTGGAAATGAAAGAGTTAAAGGAGCAAATCGAAGAGTTGTTGGAGAAAGGATGCATAAGACCAAGTACGTCCCCGTGGGGAGCAACGGTCTTATTTGTTAAAAAGAAGGACGGAGGACTACGCCTTTGCATCGACTACAGAGGACTCAATCAAGTGACCATCAAGAACAAGTATCCATTACCGAGGATTGAGGACTTACTTGATCTATTGAAGGGAGCGTCGGTGTTCTCAAAGATCGACTTGCGATCCGGTTATCACCAGCTGAGGATTGCCGATAAGGATATCCCGAAGACGGCGTTCCGAACTCGTTATGGACACTACGAGTTCACAGTAGTATCCTTTGGGTTAACAAATGCACCTGAAATGTTCATGAACCTCATGAACGATGTATTTAGAGAATTTTTAGATCAATGCGTCGTGGTGTTCATCGACGACATCTTGATCTATTCGAGAAGCGAGGAGGAGCATTCCCAACATTTGCACCAAGTGTTAGGGATTTTGCGCAAGAACCAACTCTATGGAAAACTATCCAAATGCGACTTTTGGTTGAAGGAAGTAGCATTCCTTGGGCACATAGTATCCGCCACTGGAGTTTCAGTGGATCAGGCAAAAATTTCGGCGGTGATGGAATGGGTATCGCCGACGAGTCCAACTGAAATACGGAGCTTCCTTGGACTAGCTGGTTATTATAGGCGATTTGTGAAGGACTTCTCGAAAATCGCACGCCCGTTGACCCAGCTGTTGAAGAAAGGGGTGAAATACGACTGGACCAGTGAGTGTAAGTCTGCGTTTCAAGAACTGAAAAAGCGACTCACCACTACACCCGTATTAGCACTACCATCAGGAAATGGTGACTTCGAGGTTTACAGTGACGCTTCGAAGGAAGGTCTAGGATGCGTTTTGATGCAAGACTCGAGAGTCATTGCATATGCATCGCGTCAATTGAAACCTCATGAAGCGAACTACCCGACACACGACTTGGAGTTGGCGGCAGTCGTGTTCGCTCTGAAAATATGGAGACATTACCTCTATGGGAGAAAGTGTCGGATGTTCACTGACCACAAAAGCCTCAAATACATATTCACTCAAAAGGAGTTAAATCTGAGGCAACGGAGGTGGTTGGAACTAATCAAGGACTATGATCTCGAAATTTCTTACCACGAAGGGAAGGCCAACGTGGTAGCCGATGCCTTAAGCCGGAAGTCCCAACATGTGGCGAATTCGTTGGTGATTCCGCCGGCATTGTATATGGACTTGGCAAGATTGAGCTTAGAGCTAGTGCATTCGGGCACTGTAAATGAAGTGGTCAACGCAATGGTAGTCGAATCGACCATATTTGACGAGATCAAACTCGCCCAACCGGGCGACACAAAGTTGGAAAGGATTAAGGAGAACATTGCCAACGGGAAGGCGATAGGATTTGCTATCCATGAGGATGGAAGCATTCGTTTCAAGGGAAGATGGTGTGTACCACAGAAATGCGTGGAGATAAAACAAAGATTGATGGAAGAAGGGCATAACACACCTTACTCGGTTCACCCTGGAGGCGACAACATATATAAGGATTTGAGGAAGATTTACTGGTGGCCGAGGATGAAGAATGAAGTGGCAGACTTTGTAGCGAGATGCCTCACGTGCCAAAAGGTCAAAACCATGCGACAAAAACCCTAAGGATTGATGCAATCATTGGAAATCCCGAGTTGGAAGTGGGATAGTATCTCGATGGATTTCGTTTCGGGATTAACATGATCACCAAGAGGGATGAATAAGATATGGGTGATTGTCGATAGGCTAACGAAGACGGCCATTTTTATCCCAATGAAGGACACTTGGACCATGGACCAATTAGCAAGAGCGTATATTGACAATGTGGTACGACGACACGGGGTACCACATGTCATTATCTCCGATAGAGACAGTAGATTTGTCTCTCACTTTTGGATCAAGTTACAAAAAGCTCTCGGTACGCAGATTAAGATGAGTACCGCATTCCACCCAATGACGGATGGACAAACTGAGAGAACAATCCAAACATTGGAGGACATGTTGAGAGCGTGTGTCCTAGAGTTTAAGGGTAGCTGGGAAAATCATTTACCCTTAATTGAATTTTCCTACAACAATAGCTACCATGCTAGCATCGGCATGGCACCATTCGAGGCATTGTATGGTCGAAGGTGCCGAAGTCCGTTGAGTTGGGAAGGGAGTGATAAGACTGTGGTAGTGGGACCACAACTCGTAGAAGATATCACCCAACAAATCAAAGTGATTCAAGGAAAGATGAAAGCAGCCCAAGACCGACAGAAAAGTTACGCCGATGTGAGACGGCAAGACCTAGAATTTCAAGTTGGAGATAAGGTCATGTTAAAGATATCACCGATGAAGGGGGTGATGCGTTTTGGCAAACGAGGAAAGCTAAGTCCTCGATATATAGGACCTTATGAAATTCTAGAAAAAGTCGGTAATCTAGCATATCGACTAGCCTTACCGCCAAAATTGGCCCGTGTCCACAATGTGTTCCACGTATCACAATTGAAGAAGTATGTGCACGATCCGACCCATGTAATCCAACCGGAGGTGATTGAATTGGATGATAACTTGAGCTACGAGGAAATTCCGGTACGAATACTCGATATGAAGGAGAGAGTAACAAAGAACAAAACCGTCAGAATGGTCAAGGTTCTTTGGTCAAACTATGAAAGTGAAACGGCAACATGGGAGTTAGAAGCCGACATGAGGGAGCATTACCCGACCCTATTCCAAGACGATGCAACCACAGTTATGGGGACATAACTGAAGTCTTAAGGGGGGGAGGATGTAACGACCCGAATATTTTGTATCCCAAATAAACAAATTCAAATTGTTTTGAACTACGTAATGACTTGATCCCTTCACGGGGTACGTAGGCAACTTGGAATTTTAATTATGGGTTCAGTCAAATAATATCAAACAACAAAACACAATGATACAATCGCAATCAATCAATCGGTCAATAAGTCGCGCAACTTCGGGGACGAAGTTGATTCTTAAGGAGGGTAGACTGTAATACCCGAGAAATCGCCATCGAAAATTTAAATCCAAAATAAAAGAATTGGATTTAATTATTAAAACCGAAATAATTCCGAGAGAGCGGAATTAATTATTTATCGGAAGATAGCAACTCGAAACGAGTTTATCAAATTGTCCCAACGATCACGGATAATTCCCATATTATGATTTTTTTTTTGAAGATAAGAAATCTTAATATAAAAAAAAAATTACTGTAGTACGTGGCTACTGTAGCACGGGGCTACTGTAGCACGCGGGGCTACTGTAGCAGCCGCACACTTGTCGGATTAGGCCACCAAATCCGCGATTTCTTGTCCCTTTAATGGCCAAAACACATCCTTAAACAAGGGGAGGGACTCAATGTCATTATAATATGATCCTAACACCCCATTATCATCCGTCCACACCCTTGTTTCATCCCAAACTCTCCCAAAAACCAAAAACACAAGTTCTTACCTTCCGACGACTTTCCGACGATTTTCCGGCAACCAAATCCGACCGAGGAAGTGTGTAGATCAAGGATTGCAGGCTTTGGATTGTTGGTAAGATGTAAATCAGGTTTCTTTATTGTTTTAAGATCATAACCATCATTCTAACTTGCGGATCTTTACTTGCAAACACGTTCGTGGCCAAAGGAGAAGAAGAACGTGTTGGGTAGATCCGTCCGTGGCGATTTTGGACGAATCGATCGACCCTAGGACGTTCAATAACTCACTTACTGTAAGTCAATACCTTCCATATCAATATGGGTGGTTTAAGGGCATCCGAAACATTGGATCTAAAACAAAACGTTGAAATCAAACCTAAAAACCCCAATCTACGTGTTTTCTGAAATCCGACCAAAACTCCTACTTCGAGTGTGCAAACCGGAAAACTCAAAACTAAGATTTTGACCTAAGATCTTAAGCTATACTGTGTAAAAATTTCAGAGATTTTCATCGAGTTTTGATACCCCAAATCGTGTCGGACATATTCTGCATTTTTAAGGAATTTTCAAAAATTGACAGTTCACTTAACCGAACTTGATGAGCATATTTCTACCATTTCTAGTCCGAACTAATCTTTGTGATGTAAACAAAAGTTGTAGGTAATCATGTCTAGTATGTGTCCATAAAATTTCAGAATTTTTGGAGTCCATTTGATGAGTCGAAAAATCGGATTTTGAAACTGTGACGAACCTGAATCCTGACAGCTTGTTGTTTGCGTAGAAAACTGGATTTTTGACATGCTTCCATTTTATTTCCGAAAAACTCGAAGCATGAAAGTTGTTTGTTGGGATGTTTTTGAGATACTGTGAAAATTTCAGATCAATCGCCTTTGTATTGAATTTTTAAACTGAAAAGGCGCAAACTGTGACATCAAACGGTTTTAACTTGTGAGATCTTGAAATTTCTAAACAAACGATCGAAATCTTGTTATATCTTTGAAAATCCCGTTACACTAAAGTTGAAACGATATCGGTTACATTGATTAAATAAAATTAGGGGGTGAGTGCTCTGCAGGGTGCCCTCCTAACTATTCACTTCGTGTCCTTATGGACGATGGTGACCCCGCGCGAAATATGAGAACTATTGCCAAAACGGCATCTTATTTTTAGCCTACCCTCTCGGGTGTATCCGTATGGGTTACCCGAGGCTCGACGGAGTGGTACTAGGTATGGCGGATAGGCTGCGGCCGCCGGGCTACCGGCTAAATGAAAAATGACGAAATTGGCTGAGGCCGCCGGATCACCGGCTAAATGACACTTACGAAATTGGCTGCGGCCGCCGGATTGCCGGCTAAATTAAATATTGTTGAGTTGGTGGCGTAACGGGAAAATTAAAAAGCTTAGATTTTAATTATTTACTTATATCATGTTTTTAAATCATGTTTTAAATAATTACCCATGCTTAAATTATTATTATGAATTTAAATGTATTTTTAAAGCATGCAAATTAAATTCTTATTTTTTTTAAATCAGTAAATAAAATGTTTTGTATGCATGACTAGAAGTTTAATCTTAATTATTAAAATCTAACCCCTTTATTGCTATGTTAGGATTGACTTACTCAGTATTTTATAATACTGATAAAAAAAACGTTGTTCATTTTTTTCTATTACAGAGTACGGAGCATGATCATACATTGGGGGATCATTTGGATATTTAATTATTTATTTTACATGACTTGCATGAACGGGCCTGTTTAACCCGTGTTTTGGCCATGTCGGCCCTATATTTTACATAAACTTTATTTCCGCTGCAACTTATTATTATTATCATGTGTGGATGATATTACACTATATTAGTATTTTTAAGTAATTCCGGACTTGTTTTTAAAACTCTTTTCAATACCCATAGCCTTGCATCTCTTTAGCAAGATCGGAGAGTTCGTGTCTTCATAGGGAGGTGTGGCGGTGGCATCCCGGCCTGGGTTATCAAATCGGGGGTGTTACAGGGAAAGAGGGGGAAGGAGGCCGAGATCGCCGCCACCATCTCCATTTTCGCCTCCAAAACAGCCACCTTGCGCCACCACCAGTCGCCGCCACTGTCCGCCGCCTCCCATCGCTGGTCCTTGTGCCGCCACCTCCGCACCACCATCTCGTTGCTGCCGCCACCAAAGCCCCTTGTATCTCCGAGCAGAAAAATGGAGGAGGAGAACGGAAGGGACCGTGCAGTGTAGAAATAGAGAATTTATAAAAAGAACGGAGGGAGTATGTAATAAATATAAATATTAATATTAATTTCAATAATAATTAAATTTTAACAACACGCTCCGCCAATTTTTAATCTTTCAATTTTCAATCTTTTCAATCTTTAATTTTAAACCTTTTCAATCTCTAATTTTAAACCGTACTTCTTCTTTTTTTTTTTTTAACAAGCTATTTCAGTTTAAAATTATTTTTTATTATTAATTCCTAACTCTAACAAATTCTAATTATTTTCAAAAGATACCCAAAAACTAGCTACAAAAGTGAATTTACACTCTGGTATTTTCTTCAATCATTTTTTCTTGGTTTACCCAATCCACAATCCTTGGATTCACTGTATTTACCAGCACACTTGCAAACATTTGTCCAATAAAAGAAGATTAAGGAAAGGGAATACTTAATTGAGAGTGCTAATGAAGTGATTTAAGTAATTAAAAGTAGTACAATGTAGCTTCAGTAGTTTCAGCCTGTCACTACTTGGAACAATGATAAAGCCATTATGTCCTCCATTTTCGGAGGATAGTTCTTCTTCTTACACAATATGTACAACAACCAAGTTCAGACTATATTATTAAGCTCATTTATCCTTCATTTTGTCATCCATCACAGTTGCCTTGCAGATTGGACATAAATTCTTCATCGATAACCATTTTCGAATACACCCCACGTGAAAATCATGACCACAGACCTTCAATGTCCCAACATCATCCATGTTTTTGTATTCCTCCTGCCAAAGACAACACCCTAAATTAGGCTATTTTTCCTGGTGGGCTTCTAGTTTTAAAGGAAAACTTACAAAGACACGAGGAGATGGAAATGTATGCTGAATTGCCAACGTCACATACCAAATAGAAATAAGACAGAGTACCCCAAAATAGAGTACAAACAACATCTACATGGAAGTTGAATGTTACTTTTATAGATGAGATACTGACCAAGCAAATCACACAAGTTCCTTCATCTTGGGATAGGTCTGATGAACAATATATCGACTCAGTCAGGCATTTTGAAATTAAACCATCAGACAAGCCCGTGTTCACACTTCCAATCCTCTCCCCCAGCGCAAGGAGTTCCTGTCCATGATGAATCCCTTGGTAAGGATAGTTGTAATGACTTAAATGTAGTATTAAAGTAATGAATGATGCAACCAGCAAAAGAAGAAAAGTTGGAGAGAGTTGGTTTGAACTGACCTCATAGCTCATGTTGTCTATGTCAAGCCTCATGTCCCTGTAGTGATCAAGCATTGCTCTAGATCCATAAAATGCAGGGTGATCTGCAACTGCGGTCCCCTGAAATAAAATGTGGCCTCTTTAGTATAAAAATCTCATTCTTTGCTTACTAGCAGCAAACTCAAATGACAGACCATTTCTACTTAATATCCATTGACTAGCATGAATCCTTCATGTCACATTTTGATTTCTCAAATGACAGACCATTTCTACATAATATCCATTGACTAGCATGAATCTTTCATGTCACATTTTAATTTCTCAAATGACAGACCATTTCTACTTAATGTCCACTGACTAGCATGAATCCTTCATGTCACATTTTGATTTCTCAAATGACAGACCATTTCTACTTAAAATTTACACTAGCAGAGAAATAGAAAATGCCTTCTATAACAAAGAGGTACTTCTCTAAAGACAGCATTTTTTAATATGCGTAGAGGGCATAACTCCTATGGAAATAAATACAAATGAACTACTTAAAGAATACCTCTGGTGTCCATCTATCACGGAAAATTTCTTCCTCGGTATACGTTCTATATCTGTCACTGCGCGTAGAAGTCCTCCCATTTCTGTCAACATTGGGCAACCGTAAGCTGGGACATACCCGGGTTTGTCTAGATGGATAGCTTTCTGAAATCATATGCGGCCCCTCATCAGATGGAGCTGCATGTCCAGGACGATAGGTGCTTGATGAAGCCCGGAAAGTAGGAGTATATCTTTGATTATGACCATGTAATACCCGAGAAATCAACATCGAGTATTAAATCCGAAAAATTAATTAATTGAATTAATTAATTGGATTTAACTATCGCAACCGAAATAATTCCGGGAGAGCGGAATTAAATATTTTCGCACGATAGCAACTCGAAGAGAGTTATCGGAGTGTCCAACAATCGGATGATCCAATATGATTTTTTTTTAAGAGATCAAAAATCATATATATTATAAAAAAAAAAAAAAAAAAAAGAAAGAAAAATCGCTACCTGGGGTGGCGCGGTGGCCGCGCGGTGGCGCGCCACCAGCGCGCCGCCACCCCAGTAGCAGCGTTTCAAAACGCTGCTACGCGTTTCTTGATTTTTGAAGCCATTTACTCGAGTTTGATTCATGGGATTGATGCACATTCATGTCTCAGATGTTGGTGGATGTATTGGGACTCTTTTGGACGAAGCTAGAAGGTTCTAGAACCCCTACATGGCTGTGAGTTGGAGAATACATGAACTTGGGGGGGGGGGGGGTGAGTTGAACCATGGTTTGTAGGGTGGATTGGATAGGATTTGAGGGAGTGTATTTCGAGTTGTGGACTGTCATTAAGTCCCTCATACTTCCAAGATGCATTAAGCATCCTTTTGGGAACCTAAATCACCCCATTCCCATCCTTAATCACCCACCAAACCCCCTCATTCACACTAATCCGAAATTCAGATTCTAGAGAGTGTTGGTGAGAGCTTTGAGTGTTCTTCCTTGTTCCAGGAGGTGTTGAGCGAGATCAAGCATTCCAATCCCTTCTCCTACGTCTAGGTAAGGTTGCTAAACCAATTCCTTGTTCTTTACTTCGAATTCTAGGCCCTAACATCAAGCTTTTATCCAAACACCTCAAAATAGGATTCGTTCGGTAGATCTTGGAGGTTTGAGGCTGTTCCGGACGAGTTTGAGGGTTCAACCAAAGAGGTTTTCGACACTACACTCTTGAGAAGTAAGTTAATGATGTGCATATCAATTTTTAGAGTGTTTGGTTGAGTATCCTTCGAGATATAGTTCAATCTTCATCTTGTGCCAAATCTGTCAACTAGGGTTTCTATCCGAGTAGTTTATTTGTTCAGCGTTTTTCGTCAAGATCCGTTCATTTTTGGAAGAACTTGTCTAAATGAAAAATGTTCCTAACACTTTAAAGATGATGTCTGTAAATTTTCATAATTTTTGGACTTGATTTGGTCGACGAAATCGGATCTGGTATTTTCTGCTATATTTGATGACAGATTCAAATTCCTAGCATGTTCAGTCTTGTAGTTCTTATTTCTCCTAGCTATGGTCGTTTTTGATGGTAGACTTCTTCATGAAAATTGTTCATCTATGTGTCTAGTTCACTCCTGTTAAATTTCAGAATTTTTGGATCAATATTCGAATTGATATGGATTTTTAAGTAAGCTGTGGTCGGATGAACAGTGGTATTTGCACCCTTTTGAAAACAAGTTTCTGAAATGAATTTTTTTGAATGACTTAGAGTCCGAATTTGCTAAGGCCTATTTCTGAGAAAAATGTTTATTTTGATGTCGCCTAGCACCTGTAAAATTTTCAGAATTTTTCAAAAAGTTTTACTACATTTCCTAATACGCTTTTGAAAACTGCCACAGTGTAGTCTTACCGGTGAAATTTGGTTTCGTACGTTTCGGTAGTTTTTGAGTCGATTGCTACTCTTTTACGAATCCTATGAATTCTGGAAATGTAGATATATGTTGTGATGATTAAAATGTGGTTTTGAAACTTTGTGAGTTTTGATCGAGTTAGATGTTCAATTTGGAGGGTAAGTGCACTTGGCGTGGGCTCGTTGGGCCGCCCCCTCTTTTTGGTGGCCAAAACGGCGCCAAGGAAATATTATTATGTTGCGTGATTGTATGAGTCTATACTCCTAGGTGTATCCGTAGGGGTTACCTAGGGCTCCGGAGTGTGTCTGTATAGGGTCCGCTGCTCTCACATTGTGTATACCGTCGGCTTGTGGACATAAGTGCCCAAGCGGGTAATTGATCCCAAAACGGCTAAGGCCCTGGATCGTTGATACCGGCAGCTTGTGGACATAAGCGCCCAAGCGGGTAATGTTTTGGATGTCCTCGATCAAAATGAACATTGGTGTGGTAAAGTATAAAAAGAAATCCCCGTAAATTATTTTTACTCGTTCGTTAGATTAAATTCCTAACTTTTTATTACTCTTCTAAATCTTTAAATTTTGTTATGCTATGCGTTAACTTACTCAGTACCGTTTGTACTGATAAATTGTTATTTCCTATTTTTCGCAGAGTAAGTGTTGGCGCATTGGGATGGGACTTTCCAAGAATAAAGACTTGTCGCATTTTATGATTATTTTAAATTTCTGCACTTTGGACTTTGATACTGGACTTTGGACTTTGGTTTTTGGCCGTATGTTTGGCCCTCGTTTTTATTTGTTTTTAGCTTCCGCACTGATTATTACTGTGATGCATGAGATACTCTGATTTTAATTCGGGCATGATTGAATAGTTTTTAAATTGTTTTGAAAAATTGATACAACTTAGCCTTAGCATTTTTCTAGATGAGCTCGATTTGGGTCGGGTCTTGTTTAGAAAAGTGTGGCGGTAATGCCCTGGCCTGGGAAATCAAATCCGGGGTGTTACAAAGTGGTATCAGAGCCCGAAAATTTTAAAGCTATTATTTTTCGGCCCACTATAGAGGCCCAAATTATTTAATATTATTTTTAAGCATTTTAAGTATTATTTCCATGGAAAAAGGGAATTTTATTTTTGAAACCCATGGAAAAGTATATCTTGCAAATTCGACAAGTCTTAAAAACTTAGTACTATTTTTGGGGGGGTAGCATGTGCATTAACAAATTATCTTTATGTGTGGCATATCCCTTAATGTAAAATTTGCATGATTAGATGGCCGACCCGAGGTTACAAGATTCCATCATGCGTTTATTGTGCTCCATGTCGGATATCACGCACGAACTTCGCCATATCTCTAGGGATGCCGCAAACGATAGAAATAGGATTGTGGCTATAGAGGAGAGGATGGAGGCTATGACCATTAGGAGTACCCAGATGGCTGCTCGCCATGATGCTCTTGCGGCCGAGTTCGAGGATTGCCGACACCACGTGCATATGCTACAGGGACGCATCTTTGCGTTGGAGGAGGTCATTGTTGGGCTGCAAAACCAGCTTAACCCCGAACCCGAGATGGAAGAGGAGGAGGAGTTTGACCCCGATGAGTTCATCAACGTTGAGGAGGAAGAGGAGGACCCCGAGGAGGTTGTGGAGAACCCTCCGCTACCTCTTGATACCGACGAGGAGATCGAGGCTGATCGCCGGATGCTTGGCTATTCTCCCGACTACTTGATCTAGACTTTATCTTGCGTTCTATCTTGTTGGACTTTTACCGCTTTTCGCTACTAGTTTCCTACCATTTCCGTACCTATTATTACCGCATATTGATTATCCTGATGGTACCACATTTTATGTAGTGGTGACCTAGTAGTATTTGATGCAGTAGCCTTGTTATTAAATCGTTATCATCTAGTGGAATTTCGTATTTAGTATTCTCTTTCCTTTCTTGCCCATTTCAGTGGTCTTTAACACTTAGAACCTATGAGACTAAGTTCTAACCATAGTCTAACTTGACTATTAACTTTCATCTAACTGCGAATCTAACCTCTGCGTGCTTGATCATCAGAATGCCGCCCAGAGGGAGACCTAGAGCTGAGATCCCAGTGCATGAGAACGTTAATGCTCCAGCGGATGCGAACCCGCCGAATCCGGGAGTTCAAGCTGACCCCGTTCCCAACGCACTTGATGAGAGGTTGAGGACGGTTGAGCAAGTCCTCGTTGCTCTAGGAAATGCTGAAGTCAACCGAGCTCAAGCAGCAATACCACCCCCAGCAGCTCGCATAAACTATCTGGCGATGGTGAACCCTTACCAGCCGCCTCATTACGAGGGACAGGAAGACCCCGCGAAGTTGGAGGACTGGCTGAGGACTTTTGACAAACTGCTTACTGCCATCAGGTGTCCCGCGAATGAAAAGGTTGGTGTGGCCGTGTACTACCTGAGAGGAGAGGCTGACGAATGGTGGCAAAACCACCAAGAAGGACTTGCTGATGGTGAACATGCCTACTTCTGGGAAGAGTTTAAGGAGATGATGAGGGAAAGGTTCTATCCCCTCAGCATAAAGACTGCTAAATATGAGGAATTCATAAATCTCCGACAAGGCACCCAGACAGTTCAAGAATACTATGCGAAGTTTAAAGAGCTCGTCCGATTCGCTCCAAGGCTGGTACCAACCGATGCTGATAAAGCCCAGAAATTCGAAATGGGGCTGAACCTCAGCATCAGAGAGATCTTGGTTGGCGGACAGCACACTACTCTGCAAGCTGTTTACGATCGTGCAGTGGCAATTGCACGAGTACAGCAGCTGAAGCGCAAGGATCATGGAGAGGCGAGCAAGGGCCTAAACACTTTCGATAAGAGGAACCGGAACAACAACTCTGGAAATCACTTCAGAAGGGGAAATGACCAAGGAAGGAATGATGGTCAAAGGAAGCCGGACAACAGAGAACTCAACCGAGGAGGCCAAGGAGGTTGGAGGCCGGATAACCAGGGCGCCTTCATACCCAGATGCCGGGAATGCAACCTTCCGCACTTGGTGCGTGAATGCCCAAGGCCGGGGCATTGCTACCGGTGTGGCCGAGAAGGTCACATGAAGAAGGAATGCCGGACGAGGGAGGACCGCATTGAAAAGAGGTTGGACCTGATAAACCGTCCTCAGGGCAACAGGCCAGCCGGGCCAAACCAGCAGGACAACCAAGGGCAGAGATTCCCACAGGCACAGAGGCCACCTCAGAATCCAAACCAGCATGGGAATCAAGGGAGGCCAGTAGGACGCCTGAACGTGATAAATCAAGCTGACTAAGCTGCTCAAGGCGACGTGATCGAAGGTACGTTTACTGCTTTAAGCGTACCTGTCAAGGTCTTATTTGACTCAGGAGCGAGTTGCTCTTTGATTTCCACGAGAACTATATCTGCGTTAGATCTACCAGCGCCGAATAACATTAACTTAGGAATCCAATTACCATCGGGTAAGATAGTATCGTGTTCCAAACGATACGACGGGATCCCGATAGTAATCAAGAACGCTGAATTCTTTGCGAATCTCATAGAATTTGACCTTAAGGATTTCGACATCATTTTGGGAATGGACTGGTTGACGAGGTACAAGGCTATCATCGAATGCCAGAAGCAGAAGATCTCGTTGGCGAAGAGTCGCGGAAAGAAGGTCATTTACTATATGCAGCCTCAGAAGAAGGGTGCCAAGATAGTAAATGCATTAAAGTTCTGCAATCTCATGCAGAAGGGATACCAACTGTACGCGTGCTACGTGCATAATCTGGAAGGCGAGGAGAACAAGATCGACAATATCTCCGTCGTGAACGAATACCCAGATGTCTTCCCGGAGGATATCCCAGGAATGCCTCCTGAGCGAGAAGTGGAGTTCACGATCGATCTCGTGCCCGGAATCGAACCGGTGTCAAAGGCACCATATCGCATGGCGCCTGCTGAGATGAAGGAGCTGAAAGAACAACTAGAGGAGTTGTTATCAAAGGGATATATTCGGCCGAGCACATCACCGTGGGGAGCTCCAGTCCTGTTCGTGAAAAAGAAGGACGGCGGACTCCGATTGTGCATCGACTACCGAGGTCTTAATCAAGTGACGATTAAGAACAAGTACCCGCTACCTAGGATCGAAGATCTCTTCGATCAACTGAAAGGAGCGTCGGTATTTTCGAAGGTTGATCTAAGGTCGGGATACCACCAATTGCGTATCGCCGAGAACGATATACCCAAGACAGCATTCCGAACAAGATATGGACACTACGAATTCACCGTAATGTCCTTCGGTCTGACTAATGCTCCCGCAGTATTCATGAACCTCATGAATAGCGTTTTCCGAGAGTTACTAGACACATGTGTAGTCGTATTCATCGACGACATCCTAGTTTACTCAAGGAATGAGGAAGAGCATAGTAGTCATTTGCACCAAGTACTCGGACTTTTGAGGAAGAATCAACTCTACGCGAAGCTGTCTAAGTGCGAGTTTTGGAAGAATGAAGTCGCTTTTCTAGGTCATATAGTATCGGCTAAAGGAGTATCAGTCGACCCGGCGAAGATATCAGCAGTGTCTGAATGGCCGGCACCAACAAACCAGACCGAGGTAAGAAGTTTCCTAGGTCTAGCCGGATACTACCGAAGGTTCGTGAAGGACTTTTCTAAAATTGCGAGACCGATGACCCAATTGCTGAAGAAAGGATTGAAGTTTGATTGGACAGCTGAGTGTGAGCAGTCATTCCGTGAGCTTAAGGGGAGACTCACATCAGCACCGGTTTTAGCGTTGCCATCAGAGACTGAGGATTATGAGGTGTATAGCGACGCCTCGAAGGAAGGTCTTGGTTGCGTGCTAATGCAAAACCGTAGAGTGATTGCTTATGCATCTAGGCAACTCAAGACGCACGAGGTAAACTACCCGACACATGATCTGGAACTGGCAGCGGTAGTGTTCGCTCTTAAGATCTGGCGACACTATCTATATGGACGAACTTGTCGGATGTTTACAGATCACAAAAGCCTCAAGTATATATTTACTCAGAAAGAGTTAAATATGAGGCAGAGGAGATGGCTCGAGCTGATCAAAGACTACGATCTGGATATAGCCTACCATGAAGGCAAGGCAAACGTCGTAGCAGATGCGTTGAGTCGCAAGACGAGGCACACGGCGAACACGCTCATTCTACCTTCGGGACTGTATATGGACTTAGCTAAGTTAGATACTGAACTAGTCCATTATGGAACCGTGGTGGAGACAGTGAACGCCATAACAGTTGAATCTACCGTATTTGACGAGATTCGAGAAGCCCAACCGGACGACGAGAATCTCCAGAGGATCAAAGGAAAAATAAGTGAAGGAAAGGCGGTAGGATTCACGATCCATGAAGACGGAAGTGTTCGTTTTAAAGGAAGATGGTGCGTTCCTCATAAGTGCGAGGAATTGAAGAGGAGACTCATGGAAGAAGGCCACAGTACACCTTATTCAGTCCACCCTGGTGGGGATAAGTTGTACAAAGACTTAAAGAAAATCTATTGGTGGCCGCGGATGAAGAAGGATGTTGCCGACTTTGTGGCTAAGTGTATAACCTGCCAGAAGGTGAAGGCAGTGAGGCAAAAACCGCTAGGATTGGTAAAGCCATTGGAGATCCCAAGCTGGAAGTGGGACAGCATCTCCATGGATTTTGTTTCGGGGTTGCCAAGATCTCCCCGAGGAATGAATAAGATTTGGGTGATAGTTGACCGGTTAACAAAGACCGCCATTTTCATACCAATGAAGGAAAATTGGTCAATGGATCAACTAGCTAAGGCATACATCGAGAATGTGGTCCGAAGGCACGGAGTACCGCATGATATTATCTCAGACCGAGATAGTAGATTCGTCTCCAACTTCTGGACTAAATTACAAGAAGCCTTAGGAACCCAAATCAAGATGAGCACAGCTTTTCATCCAATGACGGACGGTCAGACTGAGCGCACGATTCAGACGCTCGAAGACATGCTAAGAGCGTGTGTACTCGAATTCAAGGGAAGTTGGGAAGACCACTTGCCGTTGATTGAATTCTCGTACAACAACAGTTATCACGCTAGCATAGGCATGGCACCGTTCGAAGCGCTTTACGGACGGAGGTGTCGTAGTCCGTTGTGCTGGACGAAGGATGACGATTCGGTAGTTGTTGGACCGCAGCTCATTGAGGATATTAATAGCAAGATCAAGGTGGTTCAACAGAAAATGAAAGCCGCGCAAGATAGGCAGAAGAGCTACGCCGACACTAGGCGACAAGAGTTGGAATTTGAGGTGGGAGACAAGGTTATGCTGAAAGTATCGCCCATGAAGGGGGTGATGCGATTCGGTAAACGAGGGAAGCTGAGTCCTCGCTACATTGGTCCGTACGAGATTTTGGATCGTGTAGGTACCCTGGCTTATCGTTTGGCACTTCCACCAGAGTTGTCGCGAGTGCACAACGTATTCCATGTTTCTCAACTGAAGAAATATGTGCACGACCCAACTCACGTGTTGCAACCCGACGTGATTGAGCTAGATGATGACTTGACATACGAGGAGTATCCGATCGAGGTACTTGACGTCAAGGAAAGGGTCACAAGGAACAAGACTGTGAGGATGGTGAAGATCCTATGGTCGAATCATGGCACCGAGGAAGCGACGTGGGAATTGGAAGCGGATATGAAGCAAAGATATCCCAACCTTTTCTGAAACGACGCAGGAGCAGTTATGGGGACATAACTGCAGTCCTAAGGGGGAGAGGATGTGATACCCCGCGCAAAGTCGTCGCGAGCTGAGGTAAGAATTTTAAATTGCGAGCCTCAATAATTTCTTTGTGCCAATTATTAATTTTCCGAAGTGCGACCCAACTTCGAGGACGAAGTTGATTTCTAAGGAGGGTAGACTGTAATACCCGAGAAATCAACATCGAGTATTAAATCCGAAAAATTAATTAATTGAATTAATTAATTGGATTTAACTATCGCAACCGAAATAATTCCGGGAGAGCGGAATTAAATATTTTCGCACGATAGCAACTCGAAGAGAGTTATCGGAGTGTCCAACAATCGGATGATCCAATATGATTTTTTTAAGAGATCAAAAATCATATATATTATAAAAAAAAAAAAAAAAGAAAGAAAAATCGCTACCTGGGGTGGCGCGGTGGCCGCGCGGTGGCGCGCCACCAGCGCGCCGCCACCCCAGTAGCAGCGTTTCAAAACGCTGCTACGCGTTTCTTGATTTTTGAAGCCATTTACTCGAGTTTGATTCATGGGATTGATGCACATTCATGTCTCAGATGTTGGTGGATGTATTGGGACTCTTTTGGACGAAGCTAGAAGGTTCTAGAACCCCTACATGGCTGTGAGTTGGAGAATACATGAACTTGGGGGGGGTGAGTTGAACCATGGTTTGTAGGGTGGATTGGATAGGATTTGAGGGAGTGTATTTCGAGTTGTGGACTGTCATTAAGTCCCTCATACTTCCAAGATGCATTAAGCATCCTTTTGGGAACCTAAATCACCCCATTCCCATCCTTAATCACCCACCAAACCCCCTCATTCACACTAATCCGAAATTCAGATTCTAGAGAGTGTTGGTGAGAGCTTTGAGTGTTCTTCCTTGTTCCAGGAGGTGTTGAGCGAGATCAAGCATTCCAATCCCTTCTCCTACGTCTAGGTAAGGTTGCTAAACCAATTCCTTGTTCTTTACTTCGAATTCTAGGCCCTAACATCAAGCTTTTATCCAAACACCTCAAAATAGGATTCGTTCGGTAGATCTTGGAGGTTTGAGGCTGTTCCGGACGAGTTTGAGGGTTCAACCAAAGAGGTTTTCGACACTACACTCTTGAGAAGTAAGTTAATGATGTGCATATCAATTTTTAGAGTGTTTGGTTGAGTATCCTTCGAGATATAGTTCAATCTTCATCTTGTGCCAAATCTGTCAACTAGGGTTTCTATCCGAGTAGTTTATTTGTTCAGCGTTTTTCGTCAAGATCCGTTCATTTTTGGAAGAACTTGTCTAAATGAAAAATTTTCCTAACACTTTAAAGATGATGTCTGTAAATTTTCATAATTTTTGGACTTGATTTGGTCGACGAAATCGGATCTGGTATTTTCTGCTATATTTGATGACAGATTCAAATTCCTAGCATGTTCAGTCTTGTAGTTCTTATTTCTCCTAGCTATGGTCGTTTTTGATGGTCGACTTCTTCATGAAAATTGTTCATCTATGTGTCTAGTTCACTCCTGTTAAATTTCAGAATTTTTGGATCAATATTCGAATTGATATGGATTTTTAAGTAAGCTGTGGTCGGATGAACAGTGGTATTTGCACCCTTTTGAAAACAAGTTTCTGAAATGAATTTTTTTGAATGACTTAGAGTCCGAATTTGCTAAGGCCTATTTCTGAGAAAAATGTTTATTTTGATGTCGCCTAGCACCTGTAAAATTTTCAGAATTTTTCAAAAAGTTTTACTACATTTCCTAATACGCTTTTGAAAACTGCCACAGTGTAGTCTTACCGGTGAAATTTGGTTTCGTACGTTTCGGTAGTTTTTGAGTCGATTGCTACTCTTTTACGAATCCTATGAATTCTGGAAATGTAGATATATGTTGTGATGATTAAAATGTGGTTTTGAAACTTTGTGAGTTTTGATCGAGTTAGATGTTCAATTTGGAGGGTAAGTGCACTTGGCGTGGGCTCGTTGGGCCGCCCCCTCTTTTTGGTGGCCAAAACGGCGCCAAGGAAATATTATTATGTTGCGTGATTGTATGAGTCTATACTCCTAGGTGTATCCGTAGGGGTTACCTAGGGCTCCGGAGTGTGTCTGTATAGGGTCCGCTGCTCTCACATTGTGTATACCGTCGGCTTGTGGACATAAGTGCCCAAGCGGGTAATTGATCCCAAAACGGCTAAGGCCCTGGATCGTTGATACCGGCAGCTTGTGGACATAAGCGCCCAAGCGGGTAATGTTTTGGATGTCCTCGATCAAAATGAACATTGGTGTGGTAAAGTATAAAAAGAAATCCCCGTAAATTATTTTTACTCGTTCGTTAGATTAAATTCCTAACTTTTTATTACTCTTCTAAATCTTTAAATTTTGTTATGCTATGCGTTAACTTACTCAGTACCGTTTGTACTGATAAATTGTTATTTCCTATTTTTCGCAGAGTAAGTGTTGGCGCATTGGGATGGGACTTTCCAAGAATAAAGACTTGTCGCATTTTATGATTATTTTAAATTTCTGCACTTTGGACTTTGATACTGGACTTTGGACTTTGGTTTTTGGCCGTATGTTTGGCCCTCGTTTTTATTTGTTTTTAGCTTCCGCACTGATTATTACTGTGATGCATGATATACTCTGATTTTAATTCGGGCATGATTGAATAGTTTTTAAATTGTTTTGAAAAATTGATACAACTTAGCCTTAGCATTTTTCTAGATGAGCTCGATTTGGGTCGGGTCTTGTTTAGAAAAGTGTGGCGGTAATGCCCTGGCCTGGGAAATCAAATTCGGGGTGTTACAGACCACTACCCTGCACTCCTCTGAAGGATTGGTTCACATGACTGTTAATATTATTAGGAACATGATTCCTGCTTGTGGCACCATCATTGTTGTAACCCCCAATTTCCAGGTTACCACTAGGATGGTTGTTTGGTATATTCAGGGAATTCGGATCCTGACAAATGAAACTGGGATCTGAAAATTTAAATTGAAAATATTTTAGTCAAGCCCATTGTGCTCCACAATAAAGCTCATTAAAACAAATTGTGTTGCAATATTGAGCGAACTCAATAAAACACACCACCTGGACGTGGAGTCACTCCATGAGGAGCAGGTGGTATAATATTGCCATTCCATTCCCTTGGTGCATTTGTACTCTGGCCCCAGTAATCCACAGAATTACATTGATCAGAAGATCGTAAATGCCCAAAAAATTAAGAATAACAAAAATTAAGTTAATGTAATATAATCTTTTAGTGGTTTTATTTTTAATAACATATAATTTTGTGCTTATCTCCTCATCTTTAACTTCTAAATAGTAAGGAGAATAATATTATTTGTTTTCTATGTTATAATTTTTTTTAAACTTTACATTCATGCGCATCGCACGGACGGATGTGCTAGCACAAAAGTAGTAATCATTTTAAATTTACAAAATGAAATAATAATAATAATAATAATAATAATAATAATAATAATAATAATAATAATACAATTAGATTTTTATATAAATTTATATAATATATTTTTAAAATTTAAATCCCCGCGGGTACAGCGTACCACGTTATTGAAATTTTCATTCATTATGCTAACATATAAATTATATATTGACTTTAGGATCTAATAATAATCTTAATTACATAGTATTTTTTATATGAACTTATAAATATATTACTCCCAATTTTACATGGTAGCACCATTCCCATTGCTGCTCCTATCTGCAGCATTCCGTTTCCTCCATGAATATCAATCCCATTATGTCTGTAACTTTCTTAGCTCTAATGTTGCCAACTGGAGGCCAACCTTATTGCAACATATAGTTATTGGAAACCAAGATCAATAAAGGAATTAAAAGTCCTAAAATGTTAAAAACTTACTTGACAAAAGGTGAAGTCATCTACTCATCCGACTTTATGATTGACGTCTCTGAGCTTTTCTTTGTGACTCTTGTAGCAGCTTCAAACCGATATAGTCTCTCTACAGAAAATTATATAGAAAGTCTGTAATAACATGGCATATACTATGATACAGAATTGCAGAAAATGAAAAGGGGGAAAGAAAAAAAAAACAAAAAACAGTTATGGCATAAATTATTTGACGGATCTATGGTCCAAAAAAATCTTTTTGGATGGGACAATAAAACGAAAATTCCTTATTATAATTCTCTATGGAAGTTATTATGCAGTTGATAGAAATGTAGTTAGGCACAATGATCACCCAATTAAATGGTTGGGCAAAATTTAAAGATTCAAGTGAAAACAGTGGCTCATTTTTTAAGAAAACAACTTAGAATTTTCAGTTTCAAGATTAGTTATTTACCCGGTTAACCCCACGAGACGGGCATGGAGAGCCTTTTGAACATGTTTCAGGTTTCATCCTCCAAGCATACAATCTACATTCTCGGGGACATGCTGCACCTCAATCAGCAAGGGAAAGTTAAACTACGGATAAGTAAGGGCAATTTAGAGTTTTGTTGTAACAAACACCTGAGGGTAAGGACTTCGGACTGAGACAGCATAGATGAGATACAAACATCAAGAGTAATGTCGTATTTGTCCACAAATTTGGAGGTCTCTGTAGTACCAAGGATCACCATTTTGGAGCATGTTGATGACAGAGATCCCCTGTAGTCGAAATTTCTTATTTCAATTAAGAGAAGTAGAAAAATATGAATCGAGTGAAATTAAAGAAGAAGGGGCGTATCAAAGTAATTACAGGCCGAAGTTAACACTCCATATATTGGATTGGATCAGATATCAGTCCGTGAGACCATAAGCTCCGCTCTGAACTGAAATCCAAAGAATTCGAGCACATGATTGACTAAACGTTGAACTCACTGCAATTCCTGTCACATTGAAAATCCTAAACTTTTTTCAAGCATTACTTCGGCTACCTGAGGAATGTATTCACCTGAGAAAAAAATAAAATAAACAGGGATCATAAGCATTTGATAATTTCTGCCTTTGTACGTTGGAACTTGAGGAACTATTTTCGCAAGGAAACCAAGTTGTCCCTAGCTGAAATATGAAAGGACAAAGATGAAAATTGCAGCCAACGTTTTAGAATTTCAAGGAGAAAAAGCCAAAGCATGGACAATTAGCCCATTACGCAAGGGAAATTAAAAACACAGAATGGGAGTCCAAGCTGACTCAAGTAATAAATCTTTTTTCTATTCCCAACTTGTGCAACAATGAAAAAACATCAACACGTGTAGTTTATTTCAATTAATTATAAGGAAAAAAATGAACAAATAACTCAAAACCATGCATGTGATCTGGTCATTGACACCGTGACAAGACGAAGAATTTGTAGAGTGAAAAAATCCCACTCTAATTGGTGACTCCAAATATAAAACATTTGCTTCTGCACATTACTTAAACCAAAGGGAAAAGGCTCAGAAACCAAACATTTCTTAGAAAGTTAAATATGCCAACATTAAGCAACCTACCTCTAAACAGCTATATTCGTTTATGGCAAGACAACTCCCACTTGGCCTAAAAACGAAACCTGCAGACAATCAAATGACACCTATTAGTTGAAGATATAAGAAAAGGGACAATGTGGAGAGAAAATTAACCTCCATTTAGCCACAGAACAAGAGGTTTGGAAGCAAGATCAACCTCATCTTCAACAAAGTCATAAAAAAAAAGGCTTCTTACCTGACCAACACATACATAGCCAAAAAAACAGGTGAAAACTAACTTGGGGCTGGACTGGCAACCCAAATATCCTGTCAGCAGCTGAGAGTGAGAAGGTAAAGAAGAGTCGTCCCACTTGGTGGAACAACACATTTGTATGAAAAAAGCTTAAGCTTAACAACTTTACTATGGTTTCCATGACTTAAGAATTCCAGGGTACAGAGCATTAACAACTTAAAGGGCTCTAATAGTTTCACCACAAACAAAAAATGTAGTACTTAATTAAAATGCAAATACACTCATTCATTAAGTACAATTATAACAAGTACACTCAAATATGATAAAAATAAAATATAAAATTACACCACAAAGCAAGCAAAAATGAAAGGACACAACAACAATAACAGAAGCACAACAACAACAACGCCTCAACATTCATTAGCCATTGAGACATAACAACAACAACAACAACAACAACAACAAAGGAACAACAACAACAACAACAACAGAGAGCCCCATTAACAACGGGAACAACAACAACAGGGCTCCAATAGCAGCAGTAGCAGCAACAGCAACAACAACAACAACAACAATAACAACAGTAACAGAAGCACAACAACAACAATGCCTCAACAACATCAGCCGTTGAGACATAACAACAACAACAACAACAACAACAAAGGAACAACAACAACAACAACAACAACAGAGCCCCAATAACAACAACGAGAACAACAACAACGAGAACAACAACAACAGAGCCCCAATAGCAGTAGCAACAGCAACAACAACAACAACAACAACAACAACAATAGAGGCACAACAACAACAACAACAACAACAACAACAATAAAAAATGCACAAAACACCACCAAACACAGCACACAAGAGCAACAAGCCACTTACACACATTTTAGCACCAACTAATAACAAACAAAAAACACGGGCACACAATAGGAACACGCAGCAAAGAACTTAGGGACACAACAACCTAAAAAAATTGCCAACACAAACACATAACAACAACAAACAACGAAAATAGGCACACAACAATAGAAAAAAAATTGCCAATGCAACAAACACCATACTTTATCGCACCAACAAGTAATAACAAACAAACAATACGGGCAAACAATGACAGCAAGCATCAAAGAACATAGGCATACCTACATTGTAGCACCAATAAATAACAAGCAAGCAACACAGGGACACAAAAAGAAAAAAGGTACATAGAGCACACAACAATAGAAAACAATTGCCAATACAACCACATTACAGCTCCAACAACTACAAATGCGTACGATAAACACACAGACACACACACCACAGCGAAGAACACAAGCACTAACAAACAAAAATTACAACATATCCATATTTTAGCACCAACAAGTAAAAAGGTAACACAAAACACACAAGAACAACAAGAACAACAAGAAGAAGAAATGAGCATAAACACAACAATGATCTACATAATACCAGACAACTTAGCTGCAAAAAAGATATGTACATGTAACAACATTGGCAAAAGTAAATACATAACCAAAATAAGTTATTTCACCACAAGTAGGCAAACAAGCATATAAGCAATAAAAACAAAAATTAAGTTATCTCTAACAACCAATAGGCAATCAATATGTAAATAGCACCGAGGTAGTAGTGTTTAAGGAAAAACATTTAACAATCACTTATCTAGCGAAATAAAAATTATATAACAAGAACCCACTAAATTAGTTCAACATTGAGATAATTGGTACCTGACCATGTCGAAATTATCACTCAAAAAATGGTACCTCACCATGTCGCATCACCTAAGGTGTAAATTCCATATTTCAAAAATTCCATGTTTTATCCCTCACCATGTCGAAATTATCAAAGATTCCGAATCCTGAATAAGACCCAAAAATGGTACCTGGAAAATTTTACAAGCCACTAAACTAGTTCAACATTGAGATAATTGCCAACCAAATGACAGTTGCCGAGGTGGTGGTAAATATGAACACATCACAAGTAACCAATACCATACCTTTAGCAGTACTCTGTCCTTGTTGATGTAGCTTTGTCATTCCTCAATTGACGGATAACCTTGTGCAAAAGCAATGCCCTGTTAAAAAAGTACAAGTGGAAGTACAAAATTAAAACCAGCGGAGACAAGACATTAAAAGTAGACAGAAAATATTGACTAAATCTTATCAATTGTTAGGGCCAAATACTGGTCTCTTCTTTATGGTGGGTGGTTTTCCTAAGAACAATTTGAAGTATTTAAAAAACAATAAAAAAAAATTAGTGAACAGTGAATAATAATAAAGATCATTAAAAATAAATAAATTATCATATAAAAACTTCGAACCTTTAGGCAGTCCGATAGATAAAGAAATCAACTCCACTAGTCATCCGGGTTGATGACTGTAGTTTCTCAACTTTTCTTTGTGACTCTTGTAGCAATTTCAAACCATTTTTGTCTTCCTACAAAAAATTATATAGGAAGTCTGTAATAACATGACATATACTTCTATGATACAGAATTACAGAAAATGAAAAGGGAAAGGAAAAATAAAACAGTTATGGTTTCCCCAGAACGTGTATACATAAATTATTTGAGGAATCTATTTTCCTAAAAAAATCTTTTTGTATGGGATGGGACTATAAAACTAAAATTCATTATTATAATTCTCTATGATCATCCAATTATATTTCAAAATATGAGATGATGGAAGTTATTATGTAGTTGATAGAAATATAGTTAGGCACAATGATCAACCAATTAAACGATTGGACAAAATTCAAAGATTTGAGTGATAACAGTGGTCCATTTTTTAAGAACACAACTTAGAATTCTCAGTTTCAAGACTAGCCATTTATTTGCTGCAGACCAGCCACCGGTTAACCCCACGAGACGGGCATGGATAGCCTTTTGAACATCCTTCAGGTTATCCTCCACGCATACATCTACATCTACATTCTCGGGGACATCCTGCACCTCAGAATCAATCAGAAGGGGATAGTTAAAACTACAGATAAGTAAGGACAATTCAGAGTATGGTGGTAACAAACACCTAAGGGTAAGGACTTGAACACTAAGGTGTAAATTCCATATTTCAAAAATTCCATGTTTTATCCCTCACCAGGTCGAAATGATCAAAGATTCTGAATCCTGAATAAGAACAAACAATGGTACCTGAAAAATTTTACAAGCCACTAAATTAGTTCAGCATTGAGATAATTGCCAACCAAATGACAGTTGCCGAGGTGGTGGTAAACATGAACACATCACAAGTAACCAATACCATACCTTTAGCAGTACTCTGTCCTTGTTGATGTAGCTTTGTCATTCCTCAATTGACGGATAGCCTTGTGCAAAAGCAATGCCCTGTTAAAAAAGTACAAGTGAAAGTACAAAATAAAAAACCAGCGGAGACAAGGCATTAAAAGTAGATAGAAAATATTGACTAAATCCTATCAATTGTTCGGGACAAATAGTGCTGCTGGTCTCTTCTTTGTGTTGGGTGGTTTTCCTAAGAACAATTTGAAGTATTTAAAAAACAATTAAAAAAAAAGAAATAGTAACAGTGAATAATAATAAAGATTATTAAAAATAAATAAATTATCATATGAACACTTCGAACCTTTAGGCAGTCCGATAAAGAAATCAACTCCACTAGTCATCCGGGTTGATGACTGAAGTTTCTCAACTTTTCTTTGTGACTCTTTCAAACCATTTTAGTCCCCCTACAGAAAATTATATAGAAAGTCTGTAATAACATGGCACATAATTCTATGATACAGAATTACAGAAAATGAAAAGGGAAAGGATAAAAAAATAATTATGGTTTCCCCCACAACGTGCATACATAAATTATTTGAGGAATCTATTTTCCAAAAAAAATCTTTTTGCATGGGATGGGAAATAAAACAGAAATTCATTATTATAATTCTCTATGATCATCCAATTATATTTCAAAATATGAGATGATGGAAGTTATTATGCAGTTGATAGAAATGTAGTTAGGCACAATGATCACCCAATTAAACAGTTGGGCAAAATTTAAAGATTTAAGAGAAAACAATGGCTCATTTTTAAGGACAAAACTTAGAATTATTAGTTTCAAGACTAGTTATTTACTTGATGCAGACCAGCCACGGGTTAACCCCACGAGACGGGCATGGATAGCCTTTTGAACATCCTTCAGGTTATCCTCCACGCATACATCTACATCTACATTCTCGTGGACATCCTGCACCTCATAATCAATCAGAAGGGGACAGTTAAAACTACAGATAAGTAAGGAAAATTCAGAGTATGGTGGTAACAAACACCGAAGGGTAAGGACTTGAACACTAATGTGTAAATTCCATATTTCAAAAATTCCATGTTTTATCCCTCACCATGTCAAAATGATCAAAGATTCCGGATCCTGAATCAGAACAAAAAATGGTACCTGGAAAATTTTACAAGCCACTAAATTAATTCGGCATTGATATAATTGCCAACCAAATGACAGTTGCCGAGGTGGTGGTAAACATGAACACATCACAAGTAACCAATACCATACCTTTACCAGTACTCTGTTCTTGTTGATGTAGCTTTGCCATTCCTCAATTGACGGATAGCCTTGTGCAAAAGCAATGCCCTGTTAAAAAAGTACAAGTGAAAGTACAAAATCAAAACCAGCGGAGAATAGGCATTAAAAGTAGACAGAAAATATTGACTAAATCTTATCAATTGTTAGGGCCAAATAGTGCTGCTGGTCTCTTCTTTGTGTTGGGTGGTTTCCTAAGAACAATTTGAAGTATTTAAAAAATAATAATAAAAAAAGAAAATAGTGAACAGTGAATAATAATAAAGATCATTAAAAATAAATAAATTATCATATAAATACTTCGAACCTTTAGGCAGTCCAGTAGATAAAGAAATCAACTCCACTAGTCATCCGGGTTGATGACTGAAGTTTCTCAGCTTTTCTTTGTGACTCTTGTAGTAATTTCAAACCATTTTAGTCTCTCTACAGAAAATTATGTAGGAAGTCAGGAATAACATGGCATATACTAATATGATACAGAACTACAGAAAATGAAAAAATGAAACAAAAAAAAGAAGAAAACAGTTACGGTTATTCCCACAACTTTGTATACATAAATTATTTGAGGGATATATTTTCCAAAAAAATCTTTTTGTATGGGATGAGACTATAAAACTGAAATTCATTATTATAATTCTCTATGATCATCAGATTATATTTCCAAATATGAGATTGTAGTTATTATGCAGTTGATAGAAATGTAGTTGGGCACATTGATCACCCAATTAAACGGTTGGGCAAAATTTAAAGATTCAAGTGAAAACAGTGGCTCATTTTTTCAGAACACAACTTAGAATTCTCAGTTTCAAGACTAGTTATTTACTTGCAGCAGACCAGCCATCGGTTAACCCCACGAAATGGGCATGGATAGCCTTTTGAACATCCTTCAGGTTTCATCCTCCACGCATACATCTATATTCTCGGGGACATGCAGCAACTCAGAATCAATCAGCAAGGAACAATTAAAACTACGTTTACGTAAGGACAATTTAGAGTATGGTGGTAACAAATACCTGAGGTCTCTGTAGTACCAAGGCTCATCATGCTTTGTTGAATTCAAGCATTAGTTCTGCTACCGGAGGAATGTATTGACCTGAGAAAAAAAAAATAAACAGGGATCATTAGCATTTGATAATTTCTTTCTTTGTACTGTTGGAACTGGAGGAACCATGTTTGCAAGAAAACAGGAAAGATGAAAGATGAAACATGAAAGGACAAAGATGAAAGATGCAGCCAACATTTAGAATTTCAAGGAGAAAAAGACAAAGCACTGACAGTTAGCCAATTATGCAAGGGAAATTTAAAACACAGCCTTGCTGACTCAAGTATAAATATTTTTCCTATTCCCAACCTGTGCAACAATGAAAAAACATCAACTAAAGTAGTTTATTTCAAGTAATTACTGGAAAAAAAAGGAAATTAACAAATAACTCAAAACAATGCATGTGATCTTGTCATTGACACCTTCAAAAGAGGAGAATTTGTAGAGTGAAAAAAAAATCCCACTCTAATTGGTGACTCCAAATACAAAACATTTGTTTCTGCACATTAATTAAACCAAAAGGAAAAGGCTCAGAAACCAAACATTGCTCAGAAAGTTAAATATGCCGACATAAAGCAATCTACCTCTAAACAGCTATATTGGTTTATGACAACTCCCACATGGCCTAAAATCTAAGTGGCCCATTCTCATAAATTCTCCAATCCCTCAAAATGAACAACCAAAGTCAGTAGACAATCAGATAACATCTATTAGTTGAAGAAATAAAAAAGGGACAATGTGGAGAGAAATTAACCTCCATTTAGCCACAGAACAAATGGTTTGGAAGCAAGATCAACCTCATCTTCAACAAAGCAGTAAAAAAACGCTTCTTACCTGACCAACACATACATAGCCAGAAAACAGGTGAAAACTAACCAGGGGCTGGACTGGCAACCCAAACATCCCAGGGGCTGGACTGGCAACCCAAACATCCCGCCAGCAGCTGAGTGAGAAGGGAAAGAAGAGTCGTCCCACTTGGTCGAACAACACACTTGTGTGAAAAAAGCTAAAGCTTTAATAACTTTACAATGGTAAACACTGAACAATAATAAAGATCAATAAAAAAATAAATAATCATATAAATACTTCGAACCTTTACACAGTCGGATACGTAAAGAAAACAATTCACTAGTCATCCGACTTGATGGCTGAAGTTTCTGAGCTTTTCTTTGTGACTCTTGTAGCAATTTCAAACCGTTTTAGTCTCTCTACAGAAAATTATATAGGAAGTCTGTAATAGCATGGCATATACTTCTATTATACGGAATTACAGAAAATGAAAAGGGAAAGAAAAATAAATCAGTTATGGTTTCCCCCACAACGTGTATACATAAATTATTTGAGGAATCTATTCTCCAAAATAAATCTTTTTGTATGGGATGGGACTGTAAAACTGAAATTCATTATTATAATTCTCTATGATCATCCAATTATATTTCAAAATATGAGATGATGGAAGTTATTATGCAGTTGATAGAAATGTAGTTAGGCACAATGATCACCCAATTAAACGGTTGGGCAAAATTTAAAGATTTAAGTGAAAACAGTGGCTCACTTTTTAAGAACACAACTTAGAATTCTCAGTTTCAAGACTAGTTATTTACTTGCTGCAGAACAGCCACCGGGTAACCCCACGAGACGGGCATGGATAGCCTTTTGAACATCCTTCAAGTTATCCTCCACGCATACATCTACATTCTCGGGGACATCCTGCACCTCAGAATCAATCAGAAGGGGATAGTTAAAACTACAAATAAGTAAGGACAATTCAGAATATGGTGGTAACAAACACCTAAGGGTAAGGACTTGAACACTAAGGTGTAAATTCCATATTTCAAAAATTCCATGTTTTATCCCTCACCTTGTCGAAATTATCAAAGATTCCGAATCCTGAATTCCATGTTTTATCCCTCACCATGTCGAAATTATCAAAGATTCCGAATCCTGAATAAGAACAAAAAATGGTACCTGGAAAATTTTACAAGCCACTAAATTAGTTCAGCATTGAGATAATTGCCAACCAAATGACAGTTGCCGAGGTGGTGGTAAACATGAACACATCACAAGTAACCAATACCATACCTTTAGCAGTACTCTGTCCTTGTTGATGTAGCTTTGTCATTCCTCAGTTGACGGATAGCCTTGTGCAAAAGCAATGCCCTGTTAAAAAAGTACAAGTGAAAGTACAAAATAAAAAACCAGCGGAGACAAGGCATTAAAAGTACATAGAAAATATTGACTAATCCTATCAGTTGTTCGGGACAAATAGTGTTGCTGGTCTCTTCTTTGTGTTGGGTGGTTTTCCTAAGAACAATTTGAAGTATTTAAAAAACAATTAAAAAAAAGAAATAGTAACAGTGAATAATAATAAAGATTATTAAAAATAAATAAATTATCATAAAAACACTTCGAACCTTTAGGCAGTCCGATAGATAAAGAAATCAACTCCACTAGTCATCCGGGTTGATGACTGAAGTTTCTCAACTTTTCTTTGTGACTCTTTCAAACCATTTTAGTCTCTCTACAGAAAATTATATAGGAAGTCTGTAAGAACATGGCATATAATTCTATGATACAGAATTACAGAAAATGAAAAGGGAAAGGATGAAAAAACAGTTATGGTTTCCCCCACAACGTGCATAGATAAATTATTTGAGGAATCTATTTCCCAAAAAAATTCTTTTTGCATGGGATGGGACATTAAACAGAAATTTATTATTATAATTCTCTATGATCATCCAATTATATTTCAAAATATGAGATGATGGAAGTTATTATGCAGTTGATAGAAATGTAGTTGGGCACAATGATCACCCAATTAAACAGTGGGCAAAATTTAAAGATTTAAGAGAAAACAATGGCTCATTTTTTAAGAACACAACTTAGAATTCTCAGTTTCAAGACTAGTTATTTACTTGATGCAGACCAGCCACCGGTTAACCCCACGAGACGGGCATGGATAGCCTTTTGAACATCCTTCAGGTTATCCTCCACACATACATCTACATCTACATTCTCGGGGACATCCTGCACCTCAGAATCAATCAGAAGGGGATAGTTAAAACTACAGGACAATTCAGAGTATGGTGGTAACAAACACCTAAGGGTAAGGACTTGAACACTAAGGTGTAAATTCCATATTTTAAAAATTCCATGTTTATCCTTCACCATGTCGAAATGATCAAAGACTCCGAATCTTGAATAAGAACAAAAAATGGTACCTGAAAAATTTTACAAGCCACTAAATTAGTTCAGCATTGAGATAATTGCCAACCAAATGACAGTTTCCGAGGTGGTAGTAAACATGAACACATCACAAGTAACCAATACCATACCTTTAGCAGTACTCTGTCCTTGTTGATGTAGCTTTGTCATTCCTCAATTGACGGATAGCCTTGTGCAAAAGCAATGCCCTGTTAAAAAAGTACAAGTGAATGTACAAAATAAAAAACCAGCGGAGACAAGGCATTAAAAGTAGATAGAAAATATTGACTAAACCTTATCAATTGTTCGGGACAAATAGTGCTGCTGGTCTCTTCTTTGTGTTGGGTGGTTTTCCTAAGAACAATTTGAAGTATTTAAAAAACAATTAAAAAAAGAAAGAAATAGTAACAGTGAATAATAATAAAGATTATTAAAAATAAATAAATTATCATATGAACACTTCGAACCTTTAGGCAGTCCGATAGATAAAGAAATCAACTCCACTAGTCATCCGGGTTGATGACTGAAGTTTCTCAACTTTTCTTTGTGACTCTTTCAAACCATTTTAGCCCCCTACAGAAAATTATATAGAAAGTCTGTAATAACATGGCATATAATTCTATGATACAGAATTAGAGAAAATAAAAAGGGAAAGGATAAAAAAATAATTATGGTTTCCCCCACAACGTGCATACATAAATTATTTGAGGAATCTATTTTCCAAAAAAAATCTTTTTGCATGGGATGGGACAATAAAACAGAAATTCATTATTATAATTCTCTATGATCATCCAATTATATTTCAAAATATGAGATGATGGAAGTTATTATGCAGTTGATAGAAATGTAGTTAGGCACAATGATCACCCAATTAAACAATTGGGCAAAATTTAAAGATTTAAGAGAAAACAATGGCTCATTTTTAAGGACAAAACTTAGAATTCTTAGTTTCAAGACTAGTTATTTACTTGATGCAGACCAGCCACGGGTTAACCCCACGAGACGGGCATGGATAGCCTTTTGAACATCCTTCAGGTTATCCTCCACGCATACATCTACATCTACATTCTCGTGGACATCATGCACCTCAGAATCAATCAGAAGGGGACAGTTAAAACTACAGATAAGTAAGGAAAATTCAGAGTATGGTGGTAACAAACACCGAAAGGTAAGGACTTGAACACTAATGTGTAAATTCCATATTTAAAAAATTCCATGTTTTATCCCTCACCATGTCAAAATGATCAAAGATTCCGGATCCTGAATCAGAACAAAAAATGGTACCTGGAAAATTTTACAAGCCACTAAATTAGTTCGGCATTGATATAATTGCCAACCAAATGACAGTTGCCGAGGTGGTGGTAAACATGAACACATCACAAGTAACCAATACCATACCTTTACCAGTCCTCTGTTCTTGTTGATGTAGCTTTGCCATTCCTCAATTGACGGATAGCCTTGTGCAAAAGCAATGCCCTGTTAAAAAAGTACAAGTGAAAGTACAAAATCAAAACCAGCGGAGAATAGGCATTAAAAGTAGACAGAAAATATTGACTAAATCTTATCAATTGTTAGGGCCAAATAGTGTTGCTGGTCTCTTCTTTGTGTTGGGTGGTTTCCTAAGAACAATTTGAAGTATTTAAAAAATAATAATAAAAAAGAAAATAGTGAACAGTGAATAATAATAAAGATCATTAAAAATAAATAAATTATCATATAAATACTTCGAACCTTTAGGCAGTCCAGTAGATAAAGAAATCAACTCCACTAGTCATCCGGGTTGATGACTGAAGTTTCTCAGCTTTTCTTTGTGACTCTTGTAGTAATTTCAAACCATTTTAGTCTCTCTACAGAAAATTATGTAGGAAGTCAGGAATAACATGGCATATACTAATATGATACAGAACTACAGAAAATGAAAAAATGAAACAAAAAAAAAGAAAAAAAACAGTTACGGTTATTCCCACAACTTTGTATACATAAATTATTTGAGGGATATATTTTCCAAAAAAATCTTTTTGTATGGGATGAGACTATAAAACTGAAATTCATTATTATAATTCTCTATGATCATCAGATTATATTTCCAAATATGAGATTGTAGTTATTATGCAGTTGATAGAAATGTAGTTGGGCACATTGATCACCCAATTAAACGGTTGGGCAAAATTTAAAGATTCAAGTGAAAACAGTGGCTCATTTTTTCAGAACACAACTTAGAATTCTCAGTTTCAAGACTAGTTATTTACTTGCAGCAGACCAGCCACCGGTTAACCCCACGAAATGGGCATGGATAGCCTTTTGAACATCCTTCAGGTTTCATCCTCCACGCATACATCTATATTCTCGGGGACATGCAGCAACTCAGAATCAATCAGCAAGGAACAGTTAAAACTACGTTTACGTAAGGACAATTTAGAGTATGGTGGTAACAAATACCTGAGGTCTCTGTAGTACCAAGGCTCATCATTTTGGAGCTTGATGATGACAAAGATCCCCTGTAGCATTCACTGGCGTATCAAAGTAATTCAGACCGAAGTGAACACTCCATACATTGGATTGGATCAGATATCAGTCCGTGAGACCATAAGCTCCGCTCTGAATTGAAATCCATAGAATTCGAGCACATGACTACCAAGATGCACTGAAAAGTAAATAATTATTAATTCTGAACCATTAAAATTGACTAAACGTTGAACTCACAGCAATTCCTTTCACATTGAAAATCCTATGCTTTGTTGAATTCAAGCATTAGTTCTGCTACCGGAGGAATGTATTGACCTGAGAAAAAAAAAATAAACAGGGATCATTACCATTTGATAATTTCTTCCTTTGTACTGTTGGAACTGGAGGAACCATGTTTGCAAGAAAACAGGAAAGATGAAAGATGAAACATGAAAGGACAAAGATGAAAGATGCAGCCAACATTTTAGAATTTCAAGGAGAAAAAGACAAAGCACTGACAGTTAGCCAATTATGCAAGGGAAATTTAAAACACAGCCTTGGAATCCAAGCTGACTCAAGTATAAATCTTTTTCCTATTCCCAACCTGTGCAACAATGAGAAAGCATCAACTAAAGTAGTTTATTTCAAGTAATTACTGGAAAAAAAGGAAATTAACAAATAACTCAAAACAATGCATGTGATCTTGTCATTGACACCTTCACAAGAGGAGAATTTGTAGAGTGAAAAAAAAATCCCACTCTAATTGGTGACTCCAAATACAAAACATTTGTTTCTGCACTTTAATTAAACCAAAAGGAAAAGGCTCAGAAACCAAACATTGCTCAGAAAGTTAAATATGCCGAAATAAAGCAACCTACCTCTAAACAGCTATATTGGTTTATGACAACTCCCACATGGCCTAAAATCTAAGTGGCCCATTCTCATAAATGCTCCAATCCCTCAAAATGAACAACCAAAGTCAGTAGACAATCAGATAACATCTATTAGTTGAAGAAATAAAAAAGGGACAATGTGGAGAGAAATTAACCTCCATTTAGCCACAGAACAAATGGTTTGGAAGCAAGATCAACCTCATCTTCAACAAAGCAGTAAAAAAATGCTTCTTACCTGACCAACACATACATAGCCAGAAAACAGGTGAAAACTAACCAGGGGCTGGACTGGCAACCCAAACATCCCAGGGGCTGGACTGGCAACCCAAACATCCCGCCAGCAGCTGAGTGAGAAGGGAAAGAAGAGTCGTCCCACTTGGTCGAACAACACACTTGTGTGAAAAAAGCTAAAGCTTTAATAACTTTACAATGGTAAACACTGAACAATAATAAAGATCAATAAAAAAATAAATAATCATATAAATACTTCGAACCTTTACACAGTCGGATACGTAAAGAAAACAATTCACTAGTCATCCGACTTGATGGCTGAAGTTTCTGAGCTTTTCTTTGTGACTCTTGTAGCAATTTCAAACCGTTTTAGTCTCTCTACAGAAAATTATATAGGAAGTCTGTAATAGCATGGCATATACTTCTATTATACAGAATTACAGAAAATGAAAAGGGAAAGAAAAATAAATCAGTTATGGTTTCCCCCACAACGTGTATACATAAATTATTTGAGGAATCTATTCTCCAAAATAAATCTTTTTGTATGGGATGGGACTATAAAACTGAAATTCATTATTATAATTCTCTATGATCATCCAATTATATTTCAAAATATGAGATGATGGAAGTTATTATGCAGTTGATAGAAATGTAGTTAGGCACAATGATCACCCAATTAAACGGTTGGGCAAAATTTAAAGATTTAAGTGAAAACAGTGGCTCACTTTTTAAGAACACAACTTAGAATTCTCAGTTTCAAGACTAGTTATTTACTTGCTGCAGAACAGCCACCGGGTAACCCCACGAGACGGGCATGGATAGCCTTTTGAACATCCTTCAAGTTATCCTCCACGCATACATCTACATTCTCGGGGACATCCTGCACCTCAGAATCAATCAGAAGGGGATAGTTAAAACTACAAATAAGTAAGGACAATTCAGAATATGGTGGTAACAAATACCTAAGGGTAAGGACTTGAACACTAAGGTGTAAATTCCATATTTCAAAAATTCCATGTTTTATCCCTCACCTTGTAGAAATTATCAAAGATTCCGAATCCTGAATTCCATGTTTTATCCCTCACCATGTCGAAATTATCAAAGATTCCGAATCCTGAATAAGAACAAAAAATGGTACCTGGAAAATTTTACAAGCCACTAAATTAGTTCAGCATTGAGATAATTGCCAACCAAATGACAGTTGCCGAGGTGGTGGTAAACATGAACACATCACAAGTAACCAATACCATACCTTTAGCAGTACTCTGTCCTTGTTGATGTAGCTTTGTCATTCCTCAATTGATGGATAACCTTGTGCAAAAGCAATGCCCTGTTAAAAAAGTACAAGTGGAAGTACAAAATCAAAACCAGTGGAGACAAGGCATTAAAAGTAGACAGAAAATATTGACAAAATCTTATCAATATTTAGGGCCAAATACTGCTGCTGGTCTCTTCTTTATGTTGGATGGTTTTCCTAAGAACAATTTGAAGTATTTAAAAAACAATAAAAAAAAGAAAATAGTGAACAGTGAATAATAATAATAAAGATCATTAAAAATAAATAAATTATCATAGAAACACTTCGAACCTTTAGGCAGTCCGATAGATAAAGAAATCAACTCCACTAGTCATCCGGGTTGATGACTGAAGTTTCTCAACTTTTCTTTGTGACTCTTGTAGCAATTTCAAACCATTTTAGTCTCTCTACAAAAAATTATATAGGAAGTCTGTAATAACATGGCATATACTTCTATGATACAGAATTACAGAAAATGAAAAGGGAAAGGAAAAAAAATAGTTATGGTTTCCCCACAACGTGTATACATAAATTATTTGAGGAATCTATTTTCCTAAAAAAATCTTTTTGTATCGGATGGGACTATAAAACTAAAATTCATTATTATAATTCTCTATGATCATCCAATTATATTTCAAAATATGAGATGATGGAAGTTATTATGTAGTTGATAGAAATGTAGTTAGGCACAATGATCAACCAATTAAACGATTGGGCAAAATTCGAAGCTTTAAGTGAAAACAGTGGCTCATTTTTTAAGAACACAACTTAGAATTCTCAGTTTCAAGACTAGTTATTTACTTACTGCAGACCAGCCACCGGTTAACCCCAAGAGACGGGCATGGATAGCCTTTTGAACATCCTTCAGGTTATCCTCCACGCATACATCTACATCTACATTCTCGGGGACATCCTGCACCTCAGAATCAATCAGAAGGGGATAGTTAAAACTATAGATAAGTAAGGACAATTCAGAGTATGGTGGTAACAAACACCTAAGGGTAAGGACTTGAACACTAAGGTGTAAATTCCATATTTCAAAAATTCCATGTTTTATCCCTCACCATGTCGAAATGATCAAAGATTCCGAATCCTGAATAAGAACAAAAAATGGTACCTCGAAAATTTTACAAGCCACTAAATTAGTTCAGCATTGAGATAATTGCCAACCAAATGACAGTTGCCTAGGAGGTGGTAAACATGAACACATCACAAGTAACCAATACCATACCTTTAGCAGTACTCTGTCCTTGTTGATGTAGCTTTGCCATTCTTCAATTGACGGATAGTCTTCTGCAAAAGCAATGCCCTGGTAAAAAAGTACAAGTGAAAGTACAAAATCAAAACCAGTGGAGAATAGGCATTAAAAGTAGACAGAAAATATTGACTAAATCTTATCAATTGTTAGGGCCAAATAGTGCTGCTGGTCTCTTCTTTGTGTTGGGTGGTTTCCTAAGAACAATTCGAAGTATTTAAAAAACAATTAAAAAAATAAAGAAAATAGTGAACAATGAATAATAATAAAGATCATTAAAAATAAATAAATTATCATATAAATACTTCGAACCTTTAGGCAGTCCAATAGATAAAGAAATCAACTCCACTAGTCATCCGGGTTGATGACTGAAGTTTCTCAGCTTTTCTTTGTGACTCTTGTAGCAATTTCAAACCATTTTAACCCCAGTTATTTACTTGATGCAGACCAGCCACCGGTTAACCCCACGAGACGGGCATGGATAGCCTTTTGAACATCGTTCAGGTTATCCTCCACGCATACATCTACATCTACATTCTCGGGGACATCCTGCACCTCAGAATCAATCAGAAGGGGACAGTTAAAACTACAGATAAGTAAGGACAATTCAGAGTATGGTGGTAACAAACACCTAAGGGTAAGGACTTGAACACTAATGTGTAAATTCCATATTTCAAAAATTCCATGTTTTATCCCTCACCATGTCGAAATGATCAAAGATTCCGAATCCTGAATAAGAACAAAAAATGGTACCTGGAAAATTTTACAGTTTCAAGACTATTTATTTACTTGCAGCAGACCAGCCACCGGTTAACCCCACGAAATGGCATGGATAGCCTTTTGAACATCCTTCAGGTTTCATCCTCCACGCATACATCTATATTCTCGGGGACATGCTGCAACTCAGAATCAATCAGCAAGGAACAGTTAAAACTACGTTTACGTAAGGACAATTCAGAGTATGGTGGTTACAAATACCCGAGGTCTCTGTAGTACCAAGGCTCATCATTTTGGAGCTTGTTGATGACAAAGATCCCCTGTAGCATTCACTGGCGTATCAAAGTAATTCAGGCCGAAGTGAACACTCCATACATTGGATTGGATCAGATATCAGTCCGTGAGACCATAAGCTCCGCTCTGAATTGAAATCCATAGAATTCGAGCAATGACTACCAAGATGCACTGAAAAGAAAATAATTATTAATTCTGAACCATTAAAATTGACTAAACGTTGAACTCACAGCAATTCCTTTCACATTGAAAATCCTATGCTTTGTTGAATTCAAGCATTAGTTCTGCTACCGAAGGAATATATTGACCTGAGAAAAAAAAAAAACAGGGATCATTAGCATTTGATAATTTCTTCCTTTGTACTGTTGGAACTGGAGGAACCATTTTTGCAAGAAAATAGGAATGATGAAAGATGAAACATGAAAGGACAAAGATGAAAGATGCAGCCAACGTTTTAGAATTTCAAGGAGAAAAAGGCACAGCCTTGGAATCCAAGCTGACTCAAGTACAAATCTTTATATATTCCTAACATGTGCAACAATGAAAAAACATTAATGCATGAAGTTTATTTCAATTAATTACATGGAAAAAAGGAAATGAATAAATAACTCAAAACCATGCATGTGATCTTGTCTCAGACACCATCACAAGAGGAAGAATTTGTAGAGTGAAAAAAACCCACTCTAATTGGTGACTCCAAATACAGAACATTTGCTTCAGCACGTTAATTAAACCAAAGGGAAAAATCTCAAAAACCTAACATTTCTCAGAAAGTTAAATATGTCGACATTAAGCAACCTACCTCTAAACAGTTATATTCGTTTATGACAAGACAACTCCCACTTGGCCTAAAATCTAAGTGGTCCATTCTCAGAAAATGCTCCAATCCCTAAAAATGAACAACCAAAGCCTGCAGATAATCAAATCACATCTGTTAGTTGAAGATATAAAAAAGGGACAATGTGGAGAGAAATTTACCCTCCATTTAGCCACAGAACAAGAGGTTTGGAAGCCAGATCAACCTCATCTTCAACAAAGTAGTAAAAAAAGGCTTCTTACCTGACCAACACATACATAGCCAGATGAAAACTAACCTGGGGCTAGACTGGCAACCCAAATATCCTGTCAGCAACTGAGTGAGAAGGGAAAGAAGAGTCGTCCCACTTGGTGGGACAACCCACTTGTGTGAAAAAAGCTAAAGCTTAACAACTTTACAATGGTTTCCATTACTTACGAATTTCAGGGCACAGAGCATTACCAACTTAAAGGGCTCTAAAGGCTTCACCACGAACCTACTTTATTAAAAAGTTCAAATACACTCATTCATTAAGTACAATTATAACAAGCACACTCAAATATGATAAAAATAAAATATAATAGTACACAACAACAACACCAACCAAACACAGGCACACAATAGCAACAAGCCACTTACCCACATTGTAGCACCAACAAATAACAAACAAAAAACACGGGCACACAATGGGAACACGCAGCAAAGAACTTAGGGACACAAACACATGACAACAACAAACAACAAACATAGGCACACAACAATAGAAAAAAATTGTCAATGCACCAAACACCACACTTTATCACACCAACAAATAATAACAAACGAGCAACACAGGCACACAATGATAGCAAGCATCAAAGAAAATAGGCACACCTACATTGTAGCACCAATAAATAACAAGCAAGCAACACGGGCACATAAAAACAAAGAAGGTACATAGTGCACACAACAATAGAAACAAAAAAGGTACATAGGACACACAACAATAAAAACAAAGAAGGTACATAGGGCACACAACACCACCAAACACAGGCACACAATAGCAACAAGCCACTTACCCACATTGTAGCACCAACAAATAACAAACAAAAAATACAAGCACATAATAGGAACACGCAACAAAGAACTTAAGGACACAAAAACCTAAAACAATTGCCAACACAAACACTTAACAACAACAAATAACGAACATAGGCACACAACAATAGAAAAAGTTTGTCAATGCACCAAACACCACACTTTATCGCACTAACAAATAATAAAAACAAGCAACACGCGCACACAATGACAGCAAGCATCAAAGAACATAGGCACACCTACATTGTAGCACCAATAAATAACCAGCCAGCAACACAGGCACATAAAAACAAAGAAGGTACATAGGGCACACAACAATAGAAACAATTGCCAATAAAACCACATTACAGCTCCAACAACTACAAGTATGTACGATAATCGCACACACACACCACAGCGAGGAACACAAGCACTAACAAACAACAATTACAAATATATCCATATTTTAGCACCACCAAGTAAAAAGGTAACACAAAACACAAAACAAGAACAAGAACAATAAGAAATGAACATAAACAACACAATGATCTACACAATACCGGACAACTTAGAGCAAACAAGATATGTACATGTAATAACATTGGCAAAAGTAAATACATAACCAAAATTAAGTTATTTCACGACAAATAGGTAAACAAACATATAAGCAACAAAAACAAAAATCAAGTTATCTCTAACAACCAATAGGCAATCAATATGTAATAGCACTAAAGTAGTGGTGTTTAAGGACAAACATTCAACAATCACTTAATCTAGAAAAAGCACAATTATATAACAAGAACACACCCACATATTTTATATGAAAATAAAAATTAATCAACAGACAAAATAAATAAAAAGATTCACTGCAAGCAAAAGGTCGAAAGAAAATGAAAAAATAGACATAACAGTCCCCTTCCAATTTCACTCCAAAAATCATTCGGAAAGAAGATATAATATAATATAATATAATATATCAAGCAATGTGCGGTGAAGATAAAGGTTACATTCATTTTTGTCTATGTAGATTAAATTAAATTAAGTATGGAATTCTATTCCAGAGACTAAACTAAAACGTGTTAATGATCTCATTTCTTCCTAAAATGACCAAAAAAGTGTTCATTCCAAAAGAAAATGTTTAAAGGTTAGAGTGTTGAAAATGGCATATCAAGCAGGGACTATGATTTCGTATTTGCAAAATGTGGTTCTTATCAAATGAATGTACTATATGTATATAACCCGATTGTATTCTTCTGCGTTCTTGCAATCAAGCAGGAGCTGAGATTTGAGAATGAAAATAATTAAAATATCCGGCAAGAAGCTATATCTAAAAAAGGTTCATTACCTCAGAAACATCATCATGCATGACATTTTACCATTCCCACTGAACGTGAATATGTATCCAAATGCTAGAACGGCAGCACACTGATGACCAAATACGAAGACTGGTATTTATAGGCCAAATTAAAAGAAAGAAACTTATGGAAGATAATCTACAAGATTTGAGAATAATTACCTATTCCAAAATACAGTTCCAAGCTACTGCTGCCCCATCTTGCAAAACAACAATATACTCCTATGACATCCCATATCAAATGGCCATTACAAGTTGTTCTGGAAAAGATGCCAGAAAGCAGAGCCTATGCTGGCAAGGGCCAAAAAACTGATCCTGATCTGTCAGATTTTGCAATTGCAACCCAAGATCCTCGTCCTCTGTAAACAGCACAAATTAGGACTTCTGGGATTATAATACTAATCAAATAAGAATTATCATAAAGATGTGTTGGTTATCTGCATCGGCGAGAAACAAATAAAAGACATATCTGCATGACTGCATCTACTCAAAATTTCTCTATACTTATTTATACAGAGAACAATGTTCAAAGAAGTTGCAAGAATATCAGACAGACACTCACTAAGAACTGCAACCCCTTAAATGAGTTATGGTGACTGCATACAAACAAATGACAGCATGATAAACCTAACTACACAGCTGAGAAAAATTAAGCCAACTAACACAAGTTCTGGAGCAGTAAATCACTAAATTGAACAACTAACTGGTAGCAGGTTCATGAATAATGGGAACAAGCATAAATAAACTTCAGATAATGGTCTTCCTAAACAAGCTTTAAGGTAGGACATCAGTTTTTACGAACCCCGGTCATCTAGTCTTCTAGTTTTGGTTGTTGCTTCATCAAATAAAGCAAGAAGGTGGCTTCCGGCTTCGGATATCTTTGCTGAAATTTTCAAACTTTAGTGCTACTCATGAATCTTCCACGAGAAACAAAATGATGGTCAAATAACCTGGTAAAGGTAGCAGATCAACAGTGTTATGAACAATTCATCATGGCTTATATTAATATGATGAAGATTATCAGCCAGACACATTATTGAAAGAAATTTTCATAACTTATTGAAGAGGTTAAGAAATTATGCTTCCTGAAGCAGGGTAGAAAATTTTCTGAAACAAATATTTGTGGCGCTGTGTTGTTTTTTCAATTCAATAGCATGAGAATAAATATCTAATACAGTAATATCAGAAGTGATCAAATCACAATTATCTCTAGGATACTGAAAGAATAAAGCATCAATTATTTTATAAAAACCGTAAGAACTTATGTTTGCTGCCGTACCGCCTTTCTTCCTGACCATTTTACCCAACCGTCTCTTTTCAGTCAATTTCGTACACTCCTTTATCAACACTTACAATTTCTTCCTTCTCTTTTTTCCTGCACAAGAAAAGAAGGCCATGTGAAATGTTTTTTTCAGATGTAATCTAACCAACTGAAATTGCACAAATGAAAAAACAAATAAACATGAGGAATCAAATAAGAAAAAAGAAGGAACCAAAGGAAACTTGGTGGACTTAGGTCTTCGAATCGAGGATGATGACAAAATTTCAAGTACTGAAATCGAAAACATAAAACATTTTAGACGAATATAACTAAAATCGAGGATGATGACATAAAACTAACTAAATAGTCAAAGTGCTCAATCAATACGTTTTAGACGAATATAACTACTGCCCCTACTGCCTACCAGTACCAGTAATTGATGAAACAAGAAGAAAAAAATATCAAGTCTTACTAGAAGAAGAAGAATCAAAACACGATGAGGACTTTCCTACTTCCATGATTGGATGCAAATGATCTGCAACACGATGAAAGAAATCCCATAAATTATGCTTCCTAATTTCTTTCCAATGCTCAACACAAACTAACTACCCCAGCACACCATAGTACTAGCTTACTACATATTTCCATCTTTTTCCAGTTAATGAGGTTTATTTGCACAACTATTTGCGGGCTAAATCAGATCTGAATGCCCAAAATCATCTGACAAAACTCTTTAAGTTAATGAAGGAGAAAGAGCATACCTTGTGGAAATTGAAGATCAAATCCAGTTCACACACCTAAAGACAAAAAACAAATACACATCAATTGCCAATTAATAGCTGAGTTGATTTATTAAATAACAGTACATTCGGTTTGATTTGAGGCCTCACACTTCCAAAGTAGCGGTCTAGTATCTCAACATAATGGTGAATAATTTCAAGGATTTCCAACTCATTGTCATCCTGATCAATAAACATGCAGAAATAAAGGCTAGCATACCTGAAGAATAAAGGATAATATTAATCATGATACCATTTAAAGAAAATAGGAAAGCTCTTATAGAGAAAACCACATATAAGAGATTTCAACCCAAAACCATATAAGATTGAAACTCTAATCAAATAAAAAATAAAAAAATATTCACTGAATTGCTGTGCAAGTTTGCAGTGCTCTGTTTTTGCCGAAGTCTTAGACAGGCAACGACAAACCTGAAAAATACAAGTGTCAAATAAAAGGCAACTACATGTTAGACTAAATCAAAAACTGAACTTCTTTGTAAAGAGAACAAACTTATAAAATGAGTTACAAACCCACCAACTTATCACCTGATTCCCTTAATCAGTCAAACTTGTCTGATGTGTGACTAACAAACACTCACTATGTAATATTGCTCTACTGAAATTGCTTTTAGATTTTGATTAGAAATATTTCAATGTTTGCCAAAATCAAATTAAAGACAGAAGGACATGCTGGGAGATAACAATTATTCAAGCAAATTGCAAGAATGGAATAGAAAACAAAACACATCATATATGTTTTAACATAAAACTATCTGTCTATATCTGATTATCCCAAAAGTAACTTAAAAGTTTAAGTGATCCAAGTGGCCAAAAACAAAAAATACAAATGGCTAATAAACAGTAGTATTGGAAAACAAAAAGAAAATGGTTCAATATGATAGGAATAAGGAAAGCAAACAAGAAAAGAACAAGAAGACCAGGAAACATCTAATACCCCATAAGTTAGAGTATGTATATTGAGATACTACTACTTCAAAAGGTACTCAACAATACTACAAACAGGTATTCTTACTATATAAAGCAATACCTGCTGTAACTTCAATTCCATCAGTTATGATGTTCTCAGGGTGACCTAGAGTCCTACTTCCGAGCTTACATAATCGTTGGAGATCTTCAATCTCATTTAAGTAATTAACATTTTTCACATAAACATTTATCAAACTTCAACTATGAACTCTATAAGATGCTTTAGTCTGAGGATATGTCCAAGGGAAATAAGGGTTCCAAGTGTCTGTCGATGTCCAGTTCACTTAGATATGTGCTCCATACAGGCCATGGCCATAAAAATTGAACACACTTGCATTAAAAAAAAAAGTGCTATTCACATATTTAGGCAAAACAAATGAGTTCATTGTATTCAAGTATTCAAAAATAAAAGAATGAATCTCTCTTGAGGTTTACGATACCATATAATCAACCATTTTCATTCTAAAATATCAAACTAAGAATTAGACTGCTTGCATACTTTACAAGAAAATTGAATGATATCAAAGACAACCTGGCAACATTTAAAAACTTATCTACATCAATGAAAAATATAATATACACAGACGTAGGGTAAACATTTACCAATACTCCACAACACCCACAGAAACAACTATGGGAGGTGCTTCAGGCAAGTTGCCAGGAAATCGACAATGGGAACAAGCTTCACTTCACCACTGCAAATTTAATGAATTCATTATCACAATTCACAGAATTATAAGAAATGCAATCAACCACTGCAAGCATTCGAATTGAAGGATGTGAACTTTGTCGGTCTACAGTCCAAACAACCAAGGGATCAATCCTTTTGCACATTTTAGAAAATGAAATAGGTGTAACGCCCCGAAAATTTAAAAACATTTTCGTGACGTCACCGCCGTATTAAACTGTACTAAACTGTTGATCACTCAGCTTAGACAGCTAATACGAAGCGAGACAATAACGTAATAACAACATATACAGTAAAATGATCCCAGGAACAACAAAAACATATCCGGGCTACAAGCCCTGAATCATTTACTAACAAGGCAAAAGCCTAATAACACCAACATAAATAAACCCAGATGGTGCACAACAACACAATTAAAACAATAGTAATCTATACTAGTTCGCTCAGCCCGAACCCCATCCTCATGATATGCGCCATCCATGGAGAATCTATAAAACAACATCAACAGCAAGGGTCAGTACAAAAGTACTGAGCAAGGAAATAACAGTAATAAGTAGATTAGACAGTACGAGAATTAAATGACATAATTATAAATTCGAATATATTAATAACATAAATGAAATACAGTATTTAAACATCACACCGTCCCATACCGGTGCTTCAACCATAAAATGCATTGCAATCATTATGTATGATGAATGATGAGATGAATGATATGACCTACATGTCTATCTATCCTAAATGCAGCAATTAATCATGTCTAACGCGTTTCCTAATAACCATGGTCGACAGTCATCATTGGCGAGAGGACACCACCCTCTCCCATCACAATGAACTGCCCGTCAACGTCGCCCCCGCCGCGGACGAACAGCCTACGCAGGGCCAATAACATAGGTGAAGGAGCCGGATAGTCGTCACTGACCAGAGCAGCGTCTAGCGGGTCATGGCAAAGGGTTCACTCCCCAATTGCCGCATCGTGCCACACGCACCACACACAGACCCGGGATATCAGCTGAATATCCCTAGGGGTCAATTCCAATCAAAGGAGTAAATCCCAATCAAGCACATAGAATGAACTCAACACATCCACATATATATACGACTGAGGTTTGCCAAGCCTCGCATAACGGCAACCATAATATAATCCCAATTCTAACGCATAATCACATAAGATGAACTTATGAAATTGTCTAGGTTCGTTCTCGTAAGTTCCAACATCAATAACCATATATCAAGGAGGATATAATAGTAAGAAGTCACAAAAACATGAAATTTGAATTTCTGGCGTAGACAAGGCTAACTACGCCAAAATAGGAAATCTGGCGTAGATAAACGCCAACCCTGAAAAATGGGAATTTTCAGCAGCTGGCGTCGGCAGCGTCGGCAAGGCTGCCGACGCCAAGAATGGCCTCCTGGCGTCAGTTGACGCCAGGACTGATGAAGGGAAAAATTTCCCCTGCTTTGCTTGGCGTCGCGTAGGCTAGCGACGCCAAAAATGGCTCCCTGGCGTCAAAATACGCCAGGGCTGACTGTCCAAAACTAAACTCGTTTTCCCATCTTACTACCATTATTCAATTCAAGCATTATTCTATCCCTTGCCGTCTAAGTTCCCCTATCATAAATACATAATGTTTCATATACCACTTCTACATCCATTATACACTCTACTAGCTCTAACCTAGCGAGTAGTAGATCCCTAGGGAGCCAGTCTAATCATAGACGTCCCTAAATCCAAAGTATAACCTAATTAGGTTCACATCCTAATCCTCTAGGTTAACATGCCATGACTTAGTTCAATTATATATTTAATAATCATTAGGCATCTCGTCTAACTCCCTAATCTATAGATTACTAATTACTCCTTGCCTGTATCATAAATCTTCAAGGCTTCCTTTGTACGTCTTTAACCCTCCAATGGCTTCGCGGTTGTTCCCTGTATAAAAATATTATCGTAAGAATTAATATAATGCTACAATACCAAGATATTTGTCTCCTTCTTTCCCCAGTACAAACATCCACTTAAACCAATCAATCTCTGACATTAGTTAATTAGATTAACTAACACCAAATGTCTCTTATTTATCCATCATAAAACTAATCAAGTCCAACATGCTCACAATTCACCTTTAACTATCAATACTCCCCAACTTCAAGTATTCAAGATTAAAAACGCAACCACCTACCAAATTCCATTTTTATTACCAACTCTTGATTTACTTCTTTTAAATACTTTCAATCCATCAATACTCCAACCAACAAATATTAATGAATCCTAAGCTAGTATATTCACAAATTAACCAAATTTCCAATTCAATAAAGAACAAAAACTCCATAATTTATTTCAAGAGTCAAGTTATATATATTTAAAATCCTATGGATATTCCACAATCCTTCAATTTAATAAAAGTCTCCAATTCACAATTCTATCATAATATATAAAACCACTTGTTCAAGATTAATACCACATCTCAACTTTAACATTCTGTCACAAAGTTTAGCTTAATCAAGAATAGCCAAATCTTCAATCAATTCACAATACACTATCAAGATTCAATATTTAATAGCATAAGATAGCAAAAACTCATTACTCTCAATGGTGTCAAACAACTTTCGATAATTGAATTCAAACACAAAATACACATTCTAACGCACATCTCAACAATTAAAAACCACTCCATTAATTCAAGAATTCCCATCAACTAGTCTAAATTCCCAATTCTTCTAGCATCCAAAATCTAGTAGTTAAACCAATTTTCAAATCAATTCCATAACCTACAATAAACCATCCCAAGATAAGTTTTACTTCAAAAACCAACATGCAATAATCCAATCATCTAAAAATTACCAAACCAAATTAATGATGCACAAGCATTCAACATAATCCAAGAACATTTAAACAATAAAAATGCACAAAGTTACCAACACCACCACCTCTGCGAACCGCCACAGCAGCCGCCACCGGCGCGACCGTCACCATCGGACCACCAACACCACCACATCCCCGGCGACAGCCCCACCGCGACGCACCCCTGTGCGTCGCACCCCTGCCACAGCGCCACCGTGCGCTGTGGCGTCACCACCAGCCGGAGGCGGAGCCTCCGGCCTCGCCATGGCCACCGCCGCCCTCATCTCTCCCTCCCACCGGCGTCCCTCCTCATCCTCCGGTGAGTCTCCAAATTACTCCCAAAATCAAAGAATTCTACTCTTCTCCATAAATCCCCAAATTTCGATCAAGAAAAGAGAAATGGGAGAAGGAGACATGCCATACCTTGAAGCTCCATTTTGGAGGACCTCCGCTGCCGTCCTCTTCTCCTTGACGGTGGAGTTCTCCAAATTCCCAAATTTTGCTCCATGGCAGTGACGGGAAAGAGAGTGGAAGTGTCCCATTATCTAATTTTTCCCCAATTTATTCCAAGGCAAAGTCAAAGGCCTATTTGCAATTCTTTTATTTGCAATTTAACCCTCACACAATTTCACCATTACATTTCTTCCTTATTCAATTAGAAATGGTTTGGATTGTCTTGGGCTCTCTTATTTCTCCCAATTATGGATTGGCTTCTACCACTATTTATGTGGAATGGAGCCCAATTGATTAAATAATCATAATTAATTAAATTAATTATGAAATAATTATCCGGGATGTTACAATAGGTTAACAAATTCAAAGACATACTTGTATATTGGGTCGAATTGCAGAACCGAGACCAAAGATCGGGGTGGCCGGAACAGCGTTGCGTTGTTTCCTCTTCCGGCGAGCCCCAACGGATGTCGACGACAGCGGGCCCTGCGCACCACCTAATGGGTCCCCGGATACCGGTGTGGGGTGCGACTCCGTACCCAATGCCGTGGATGAGCAAGGGTTCACGATTTGGCTCGATCGAAGGTGGAGCGACTCGCTCGACGAGTCTTGGGGGCGGGATGGGGCAACACTGGAGTGGAGGTGGTCATGAATAGGGGAGTCGCGCAAGGAGGCCTTAGGTGAAAATGGGGAAAGGGAGGAGGCATGAGGGAATAATTCGCTGTAAATGGAAGACGACTTACATTGAAATGGTTTAAAGCCCTAATTTCACTCCGCGGCGGAATAAATCTGTCTCCGTTTCAGTCGCCGGTAATCCGTCGCGGAATCCGTAGGCCGATGGTGACGGGCACAATGTGTCGCCGAAAACGGTCGCCGATCACCTCTGATATTAACCCTAGAAAAATTGACGAAACCCTTTCCGGTGGAGGAAAAATAAAGAAGAAAATTCAAAACAAACCACGACTTCTACTTACTCCATCTTGATAATTGATGATCTTTTCATCCTCCCACGAATGGAAGATCAAACAAGAATCGTAATGGCGACTGGCGAGAGAACAAATGCCCAACGAGAGAGAGAGAGAGAGAGAGAGAGAGAGAGAGAGAGAGAGAGAGAGAGAGAGAGAAGAGAGTAGAGAAAGAAGTAATGACTAATGAGCGAGAGGGGGGCAGGCGCATGTGAAATAAAGCGGAGGGGACGCTCGAAAATGTAATCCAACTGTCAAAAGTGGAGCTCTTCCTTCTGACCGTTGGCAGGCACTTCACCGCTAATTTAAATTTTAAATGATTTTTCAATACAACAACCACTTAAAACTCGGATATACTGTAGTTAAATATTTTAAATAATAAATAACTTTTCTTAGTTCATCCAACAAGAAAACTTATAAGTTCGTATTAAAATCATACTACTACATTAATAATTGTTGTACTGTAAAAGAATGAAATTCAAACGAATTAGAATGAAGACGACGAGGAGTTCTTGACTAGGCTAAATTGGGCCGGTGGCTTTGCAATCATTATTGGGCCGGCCCAATATTATTTGGACTCATTTTCTCTGCCAATTTGATGGATGGCTTTATTTATAAGATACTCACTCCATCCCATTTGAGATGTCACATTTTTTTTGGGCACGATTTTTTTGACTATAATGAGTTATTGTGTTAAAGTGAAATAAATAGTTGATGTGATATTTGTTTGGAGGAGTAAAAATTTTTTAAATAAGGAAATATAAAAATTGAAGTGGGACGGACCAAAATAGAAAATGGAACATTTGAAATAGGACGGACAAAGAAATTTATTGCTCCCGCAAAGTCGTTTATTAGAGTCAATAATAATATTTTAAAGTTTTAATTTAGACATCTAAACCCTTTTTTTTCAAAAAAGATACACCTCAATTATTAAAACTTAAAAAATATATTCTTCTTCATTAAGTACGATTAAGTTTGATTTTTTAATTAAATAAAAATAATCTATTATTTTATAATAAAATGGAACTAAATAGTAAAATAAAATATATTCCATCTTCTATTGATATTTAGGTGGTATAACCAAACAAAAGATATTATAAATTTCGATGATGAAACATTATAAATAATAATAATAACAATAATAATAATAATAATAATAATAATAATAATATACTATAACACCCGTAAAAATTTTAAATAGAAATTTAAATTTTAATAAATGAATATTCAAAATTTCTCATTAAAAAAATAAAATAAAAAATAATAAAAATAAAAAGTTAGAAGATGAAAGGAAATGATAATCATTTTCGAAGTGCGAATTTATCAATCTTAGTTGATAATTAAATTTAAGGAGTTAAAAAGTTTTAGGTATGAGATTATTAAATTAGCGTATAAGTATTAATTTATAAATTATCAAGAATTTAATTGAGTCCCCCAGTTTATGTATACGAGTTGGATTAAACATTGCCAAAGGCAAATTAAGTTAAACCAAATTATCCAACGAGGGTATCGGATAGAAATATAATTTAATGGCCAAAATAGACGAGCTTATGAAATATTGGACACTAAATAAATATTATTGGACATGAGTAAGTGATGAACTGAATAATCATGGTCGGAATAAAACGCTTAGCCAATTAAGTTATGGAATTCAAAGACAAACCAATTTTTAATTAGCAAAACATTTAAGTATTATTTTCCAAGACCTCGACCAATTTGCCTAAGGAGACTAACTACTAATAGAGTTAAACCCATTGATTTGTGTATAAGAAATTGGATTAAATACTAATACACTTGAGTATTGTGACAAGGAAATCCACTATTAGGTAATTTAAATCCATTAATTCACTAAACTATATTATCATAGTAAGATTAACTGTTAAATTAAGATATTATTAATTAAGTTCTTCACGAATAAGAATTTAAATTCTAAAATCGCATATTGGGCAAGCGTCAGGAATTTTTGAGTTAATGTTGCATTAAATAAATTCGGACTCAAATTATATTATAAATTAATCGATAAGGTTAAATTAAGAATACTTGACCAATTGAATATGAATTATCTAGTGACCCATTTAACAATTAATTGTCCGGATTAAGGGATTTGAAGTGGTGAATCATAATGGTGGTAAATTAATAGATGGACTAATCCATTAAATAACACAAAAAAAGGAATTAGGCTATAAAGTTAAGTCCTTGTAATTAAATTAAAACACTTAACCCATTTAATTATGGGGAATTGCCCCGACCGATAATTTGCGATTGTCCCGAATTGAAGAATATGGAGTCCCAAATTACTCGACTAATTATACCGGATAATTAAATTATTAAGTCCATTACTTAGGTTAATTAGTCAATTAAGTCCATGATTAAAGTGAATTAAGTCATGAAAGTTGGGCTAGTCAATTAAATCTAGTGGACCAATAATTTGAGCAATGGGCAATTAAATTGTATTAGGCCCAACCCAAAACCTAAGCCCATTGGCCCAATGCCCCAACAAAACCCTAACCCTAATCTAAAGTCATCCTGCCGCCGCCGCCCCTCTTTCCGGCGCCGCGCTCGCTGCCGACGAGCCTCCGGCCACCCCGCACACGTCCACCACCAAATCTTCCTCCATGTTCCATTTCCGGCCACCGCTTCACCACCACATCCTCCCTTCGGCCACAATCCGGCCACCACCTCCCTCGGCCTGCCGTCGCTACCACCACCAAAATCATAATCATCTCCGGCTACCACCAGATCTCCCCCACCCTTCTCCATCTCGCCACCACCACCGCGAGCCTCTCTCCATTTCCGGCCACTCCCATGGTCTCCACCACCGCCGACCACCCTCCATCCACCATAGATTCATCAATAATAACAAACCCAAAAAAACAAACCAAAATAGAAAAAGAAAGAAAGAGAGAATGTAATACCCGAGAAATCGCCATCGAAAATTTAAATCCAAAATAAAAGAATTGGATTTAATTATTAAAACCGAAATAATTCCGAGAGAGCGGAATTAATTATTTATCGGAAGATAGCAACTCGAAACGAGTTTATCAAATTGTCCCAACGATCACGGATAATTCCCACATTATGATTTTTTATTTTTTTTGAAGATAAGAAATCTTAATATATATATATATATATAAAAAAATTACTGTAGCACGTGGCTACTGTAGCACGCGGCTACTGTAGCACGCGGGGCTACTGTAGCAGCCGCACACTTGTCGGATTAGGCCACCAAATCCGCGATTTCTTGTCCCTTTAATGGCCAAAACACATCCTTAAACAAGGGGAGGGACTCAATGTCGTTTTTATATGATCCTAACACCCCATTATCATCCATCCACACCCTTGTTTCATCCCAAACTCTCCCAAAAACCAAAAACACAAGTTCTTACCTTCCGACGACTTTCCGACGATTTTCCGGCAACCAAATCCGACCGAGGAAGTGTGTAGATCAAGGATTGCAGGCTTTGGATTGTTGGTAAGATGTAAATCAGGTTTCGTTATTGTTTTAAGATCATAACCATCATTCTAACTTGCGGATCTTTACTTGCAAACACGTTCGTGGCCAAAGGAAAAGAAGAACGTGTTGCGTAGATCCGTCCGTGGCGATTTTGGACGAATCGATCGACCCTAGGACGTTCAAGAACTCACTTACTGTAAGTCAATACCTTCCATATCAATATGGGTGGTTTAAGGGCGTCCGAAACATTGGATCTAAAACAAAACGTTGAAATCGAACCTAAAAACCCCAATCTACGTGTTTTCTGAAATCCGACCAAAACTCCTACTTCGAGTATGCAAACCGAAAAACTCAACACTAAGATTTTGACCTAAGATCTTAAGCTATACTGTGTAAAAATTTCAGAGATTTTCATCGAGTTTTGATACCCCAAATCGTGTCGGACATATTCTGCATTTTTAAGAAATTTTCAAAAATTGACAGTTCACTTAACCGAACTTGATGAGCATATTTCTACCATTTCTAGTCCGAACTAATCTTTGTGATGTAAACAAAAGTTGTAGGTAATCATGTCTAGTATGTGTCCATAAAATTTCAGAATTTTTGGAGTCCATTTGATGAGTCGAAAAATCGGATTTTGAAACTGTGACGAACCTGAATCCTGACAGCTTGTTGTTTGCGTAGAAAACTGGATTTTTGACATGCTTCCATTCTTATTTCCGAAAAACTCGAAGCATGAAAGTTGTTCGTTGGGATGTTTTTGAGATACTGTGAAAATTTCAGATCAATCGCCTTTGTATTGAATTTTTAAACTGAAAAGGCGCAAACTGTGACATCAAACGGTTTTAACTTGTGAGATCTTGAAATTTCTAAACAAACGATCGAAATCTTGTTATATCTTTGAAAATTCCGTTACACTAAAGTTGAAACGATATCGGTTACATTGATTAAATAAAATTAGGGGGTGAGTGCTCTGCAGGGTGCCCTCCTAACTATTCACTTCGTGCATTTATGGACGATGGTGACCCCGCGCGAAATATCAGAACTATTGCCAAAACGGCATCTTATTTTGGGCCTACCCTCTCGGGTGTATCCGAATGGGTTACCCGAGGCTCGACGGAGTGGTACTGGGTATGGCGGATAGGCTGCGGCCACCGGGCTACCGGCTAAATGAAAAATGACGAAATTGGCTGAGGCCGCCGGATCACCGGCTAAATGACACTTACGAAATTGGCTGCGGCCGCCGGATTGCCGGCTAAATTAAATATTGTTGAGATGGTGGCGTAACGGGAAAATTAAAAAGCTTAGATTTTAATTATTTACTTATGTCACTATTCATATTTTTAAATCATGTTTTAAATAATTACCCATGCTTAAATTATTATTATGAATTTAAATGTATCTTTAAAGCATGCAAATTAAATTCTTATTTTTTTTTTAAATCGGTAAATAAAATGTTTTGTATGCATGACTAGAAGTTTAATCTTAATTATTAAAATCTAACCCCTTTATTGCTATGTTAGGATTGACTTACTCAGTATTTTATAATACTGATAAAAAAAACGTTGTTCATTTTTTTTCTATTACAGAGTACGGAGCATGATCATACATTGGGGGATCATTTGGACATTTAATTATTTATTTTACATGACTTGCATGGACGGGCCTGTTTAACCCGTGTTTTGGCCATGTCGGCTCTATATTTTACATAAACTTTATTTCCGCTGCAACTTATTATTATTATCATGTGTGGATGATATTACACTATATTAGTATTTTTATGTAATTCCGGACTTGTTTTTGAAACTCTTTTCAATACCCATAGCCTTGCATCTCTTTAGCAAGCTCGGAAAGTTCGTGTCTTGCTAGGGAGGTGTGGCGGTGTCATCCCGGCCTGGGTTATCAAATCCGGGGTGTTACAGGATGGTATCAGAGCCCGAAATATTTTAAAGCTATCATTTTAAAAAGAGCCCCAAATATTTTTAAAATCTATTATTATTATTTTTAAACCAGTATTATTTTTAAACCATTACTCTTTAAAACCAATATTATTTTAAACTATTATTTTGAGCCCAAATTTTTGACCCAATCATTCTACTTACTATTTATTTAAAATCTTAATTTTTTGAGCCCAAAAATTTTAGTCCAATATTTTTATTTACTAAGCCCAAATATTTTTCTTAACCCAATACCTATATTTTTATTTGAGCCTAAGTATTTATTACTTTTGGCCCAATATAGTGGCCCAAACCTTTTTCCTTATTTCTAGATTATCCATGAGGATAAATTATTTTTAAAACCCATGGATAAATAAATGCATGTATAAATTAAAACTCATTGGGGGAGATTGCATATGCATACTTGCATAAAGATTTAAATTTTTGCATCTCCTAACTTTACATTTGGCATGTTCTAACTCTAACCTACCTTGTTGACATTAGATGGCCGAACCAAACGCGAAGTGATCAACCTTATGATAATACTGATTAACGAGTGCCTCGAGTCCCAACAACATATATGTATTTAATAAAGAGATAACAATCAAACAAGGGTACCTTAAACCCTAAACCCTGAGACCCTAGAACCTGGGGTTTCGAAAAAAAAAATTCCACTAATACCGCTTATTAAAAGAAAATCATTGTATAAACCCTCTATTATATTTTCCTTAAAATCTAAATCACTTGTTCTTGCAACAGAATGGCACCGAGAGGGAGACCGCGCGTCCAGCCCATTCCTCCCAATACCAACGAAATACCTAGGCAACCCGACATGCCGATACCAAACGTGGGTGTACACGCTCAGGAAGAGCCAGCAGGCCCTATACCAAACAACATGGGTAATCGCCTACGCACTCTAGAAGAGGTTCTCATTGCGCTAGGGAACGCGCAGGTGAACCAGGGCCAAGCGGTTGTGGCACCTCCACCACGGGCTCGCATTAATTACCTAGCCATGGTGAACCCATACCACCCGCCACACTACGCCGGCGAGGAAGACCCTGCAAAACTAGAGGAGTGGATTAGGACCTTCGACAAGTTGTGAAGCGCGGTTAAGTGCCCGGAAGGGGAAAAGGTGCATGTAGCCTCATACTACTTGGGAGGTGAAGCAGACGACTGGTGGCAAGCCACCCAGGGAAAGATACGAGAGGACGATGAGCCCTATTCATGGACTGAAATGATGGAACTGCTCAGGGACCGATTTTACCCCCTGAGTACGAAGGCGGCCATGTACGAGGAGTTTTTGTCATTAAAACAAGGCGGGCAGACTGTACAAGAGTATTACACTCGATTCAAGGAGTTGGTGCGCTTCGCACCAAGACTAGTACCGACAGACGTAGAGAAGGCACAAAAATTTGAGATGGGGTTGAACTTGACCATACGGGAAGTGATCACTGGCGTCCATTACCCGGACCTGCAAGCAGTGTATGATCGTGCGGTGGCTGTCGCAAGGGTGCAACAACTGAAGAGGAGGATGAGTGGAGAGTCCAGCCGGGGACCTCAGGGACAAGAAAGAGGAACAGGGATAGCCGATCCGGTAATAATTCTGAAGGAAACAACTTTCGGGGCGGCCTGAACAGACCCCCTCAGAACAACAATAGGGGAAATGATGGGAGAACCTTTTTCCAAGGTAACCCTGTGCCACCATGCCCAAGATGTGGGAGACCTCACTTGACTAGGGGATGCCCCCAACAGGGCGCATGCTACCGGTGTGGTCGACTTGGTCATCGGGTGAATGAGTGCCGAACTCGAATTGAAAACATCACCAAGCGGGAGGACTTGGTTACGGGGCCAGCACAGCCTCGTAATCAAAATGGGTGGAACGGTAACAATCAAGGGTACAGACCCCCTCAAAATCAGAATTTCAACCAAAATCAACGCCCTCCACAGAATCCAAATCAGCAACAGAATCAGAACCCGAACTGGGATCAGCAGGGCAATCAAGGACGGCCAATGGGGCGATTGAATGTTATCAACCAAGCAGATGTGCCTATGCAGGGTGACGTGATGGCAGGTACGTTCCATGTTTCAAGTACACCCCTTAAAGTTCTGTTTGACTCAGGAGCTAGTTGTTCGATTATATCGTCAAGAGTCTTACCTGAACTAGATCTACCTAAGTGCGAACTGATTAACTTAGAAATTCAACTACCTTCAGGAGATGTAGTATCATGCTCTAGACGTTATAACGGAATTCCGATAGTTATCAAAAACATAGAATTCTTCGCAAACTTGGTAGAATTTAATTTAAGGGACTTTGACGTTATACTAGGAATGGATTGGTTGACCCGGTATAAAGCGGTGATAGAATGTCAGAAGCAGAAGATCACCCTGTCGAAAGGTAGGGGAAAGAGAGTCATCTTTTACTCTCAACCCCCTAAGAGGAGCAACAAGGTTGTTAACGCTCTCAAGCTTCGTAGCTTAATGCGTAAGGGATACGCGTTGTATGCATGCTACGTTCACAACCTTGAGGCGGAAGAGAGCAAGGTTGACAACATCCCAGTGGTAAGAGAATACCCGGACGTATTTCCTGAAGACATCCCTGGTATGCCACCTGAGAGAGATCTTGAATTCACCATAGATCTCATTCCGGGAACGGAACCTGTTTCAAAGGCTCCTTACCGCATTGCGCCACTGGAAATGAAAGAGTTAAAGGAGCAACTCGAAGAGTTGTTGGAGAAAGGATGCATAAGACCAAGTACGTCCCCGTGGGGAGCACCGGTCTTATTTGTTAAAAAGAAGGACGGAGGACTACGCCTTTGCATCGACTACAGAGGACTCAATCAAGTGACCATCAAGAACAAGTATCCATTACCGAGGATTGAGGACTTACTTGATCTATTGAAGGGAGCGTCGGTGTTCTCAAAGATCGACTTGCGATCCGGTTATCACCAGCTGAGGATTGCCGATAAGGATATCCCGAAGACGGCGTTCCGAACTCGTTATGGACACTACGAGTTCACAGTAGTATCCTTTGGGTTAACAAGTGCACCTGAAATGTTCATGAACCTCATGAACGATGTATTTAGAGAATTTTTAGATCAATGCGTCGTGGTGTTCATCGACGACATCTTGATCTATTCGAGAAGCGAGGAGGAGCATTCCCAACATTTGCACCAAGTGTTAGGGATTTTGCGCAAGAACCAACTCTATGGAAAACTATCCAAATGCGACTTTTGGTTGAAGGAAGTAGCATTCCTTGGGCACATAGTATCCGCCACTGGAGTTTCAGTGGATCAGGCAAAAATTTCGGCGGTGATGGAATGGGTATCGCCGACGAGTCCAACTGAAATACGGAGCTTTCTTGGACTAGCTGGTTATTATAGGCGATTTGTGAAGGACTTCTCGAAAATCGCACGCCCGTTGACCCAGCTGTTGAAGAAAGGGGTGAAATACGACTGGACCAGTGAGTGTAAGTCCGCGTTTCAAGAACTGAAAAAGCGACTCACCACTACACCCGTATTAGCACTACCATCAGGAAATGGTGACTTCGAGGTTTACAGTGACGCTTCGAAGGAAGGTCTAGGATGCGTTTTGATGCAAGACTCGAGAGTCATTGCATATGCATCGCGTCAATTGAAACCTCATGAAGCGAACTACCCGACACACGACTTGGAGTTGGCGGCAGTCGTGTTCGCTCTGAAAATATGGAGACATTACCTCTATGGGAGAAAGTGTCGGATGTTCACTGACCACAAAAGCCTCAAATACATATTCACTCAAAAGGAGTTAAATCTGAGGCAACGGAGGTGGTTGGAACTAATCAAGGACTATGATCTCGAAATTTCTTACCACGAAGGGAAGGCCAACGTGGTAGCCGATGCCTTAAGCCGGAAGTCCCAACATGTGGCGAATTCGTTGGTGATTCCGCCGGCATTGTATATGGACTTGGCAAGATTGAGCTTAGAGCTAGTGCATTCGGGCACTGTAAATGAAGTGGTCAACGCAATGGTAGTCGAATCGACCATATTTGACGAGATCAAACTCGCCCAACCGGGCGACACAAAGTTGGAAAGGATTAAGGAGAACATTGCCAACGGGAAGGCGATAGGATTTGCTATCCATGAGGATGGAAGCATTCGTTTCAAGGGAAGATGGTGCGTACCACAGAAATGCGTGGAGATAAAACAAAGATTGATGGAAGAAGGGCATAACACACCTTACTCGGTTCACCCTGGAGGCGACAACATATATAAGGATTTGAGGAAGATTTACTGGTGGCCGAGGATGAAGAATGAAGTGGCAGACTTTGTAGCGAGATGCCTCACGTGCCAAAAGGTCAAAACCATGCGACAAAAACCCTTAGGATTGATGCAACCATTGGAAATCCCGAGTTGGAAGTGGGATAGTATCTCGATGGATTTCGTTTCGGGATTACCATGATCACCAAGAGGGATGAATAAGATATGGGTGATTGTCGATAGGCTAACGAAGACGGCCATTTTTATCCCAATGAAGGACACTTGGACCATGGACCAATTAGCAAGAGCGTTTATTGACAATGTGGTACGACGACACGGGGTACCACATGTCATTATCTCCGATAGAGACAGTAGATTTGTCTCTCACTTTTGGATCAAGTTACAAAAAGCTCTCGGTACGCAGATTAAGATGAGTACCGCATTCCACCCAATGACGGATGGACAAACTGAGAGAACAATCCAAACATTGGAGGACATGTTGAGAGCGTGTGTCCTAGAGTTTAAGGGTAGCTGGGAAAATCATTTACCCTTAATTGAATTTTCCTACAACAATAGCTACCATGCTAGCATCGGCATGGCACCATTCGAGGCATTGTATGGTCGAAGGTGCCGAAGTCCGTTGAGTTGGGAAGGGAGTGATAAGACTGTGGTAGTGGGACCACAACTCGTAGAAGATATGACCCAACAAATCAAAGTGATTCAAGGAAAGATGAAAGCAGCCCAAGACTGACAGAAAAGTTATGCCGATGTGAGACGGCAAGACCTAGAATTTCAAGTTGGAGATAAGGTCATGTTAAAGATATCACCGATGAAGGGGGTGATGCGTTTTGGCAAACGAGGAAAGCTAAGTCCTCGATATATAGGACCTTATGAAATTCTAGAAAAAGTCGGTAATCTAGCATATCGACTAGCCTTACCGCCAAAATTGGCCCGTGTCCACAATGTGTTCCACGTATCACAATTGAAGAAGTATGTGCACGATCCAACCCATGTAATCCAACCGGAGGTGATTGAATTGGATGATAACTTGAGCTACGAGGAAATTTCAGTACGAATACTCGATATGAAGGAGAGAGTAACAAAGAACAAAACCGTCAGAATGGTCAAGGTTCTTTGGTCAAACCATGAAAGTGAAACGGCAACATGGGAGTTAGAAGCCGACATGAGGGAGCATTACCCGACCCTATTCCAAGACGATGCAACCACAGTTATGGGGACATAACTGAAGTCTTAAGGGGGGAGGATGTAACGACCCGAATATTTTGTAACCCAAATAAACAAATTCAAATTGTTTTGAACTACGTAATGACTTGATCCCTTCACGGGGTACGTAGGCAACTTGGAAATTTCAATTATGGGTTCAGTCAAATAATATCAAACAACAAAACACAATGATACAATCGCAATCAATCAATCGGTCAATAAGTCGCACAACTTCGGGGACGAAGTTGATTCTTAAGGAGGGTAGACTGTAATACCCGAGAAATCGCCATCGAAAATTTAAATCCAAAATAAAAGAATTGGATTTAATTATTAAAACCGAAATAATTCCGAGAGAGCGGAATTAATTATTTATCGGAAGATAGCAACTCGAAACGAGTTTATCAAATTGTCCCAACGATCACGGATAATTCCCATATTATGATTTTTTTTTGAAGATAAGAAATCTTAATATAAAAAAAAATTTACTGTAGCACGTGGCTACTGTAGCACGCGGGGCTACTGTAGCAGCCGCACACTTGTCGGATTAGGCCACCAAATCCGCGATTTCTTGTCCCTTTAATGGCCAAAACACATCCTTAAACAAGGGGAGGGACTCAATGTCATTATAATATGATCCTAACACCCCATTATCATCCATCCACACCCTTGTTTCATCCCAAACTCTCCCAAAAACCAAAAACACAAGTTCTTACCTTATGACGACTTTCCGACGATTTTCCGGCAACCAAATCCGACCGAGGAAGTGTGTAGATCAAGGATTGCAGGCTTTGGATTGTTGGTAAGATGTAAATCAGGTTTCGTTATTGTTTTAAGTTCATAACCATCATTCTAACTTGCGGATCTTTACTTGCAAACACATTCGTGGCCAAAGGAGAAGAAGAACGTGTTGGGTAGATCCGTCCGTGGCGATTTTGGAAGAATCGATCGACCCTAGGACGTTCAATAACTCACTTACTGTAATTCAATACCTTCCATATCAATATGGGTGGTTTAAGGGCGTCCGAAAGATTGGATCTAAAACAAAACGTTGAAATCGAACCTAAAAACCCCAATCTACGTGTTTTCTGAAATCCGACCAAAACTCCTACTTCGAGTGTGCAAACCGGAAAACTCAAAACTAAGATTTTGATCTAAGATCTTAAGCTATACTGTGTAAAAATTTCAGAGATTTTCATCGAGTTTTGATACCCCAAATCGTGTCGGACATATTCTGCATTTTTAAGGAATTTTCAAAAATTGACAGTTCACTTTACCGAACTTAATGAGCATATTTCTACCATTTCTAGTCCGAACTATTCTTTGTGATGTAAACAAAAGTTGTAGGTAATCATGTCTAGTATGTGTCCATAAAATTTCAGAATTTTTGGAGTCCATTTGATGAGTCGAAAAATTGGATTTTGAAACTGTGACGAACCTGAATCCTGACAGCTTGTTGTTTGCGTAGAAAACTGGATTTTTGACATGCTTCCATTTTATTTCCGAAAAACTCGAAGCATGAAAGTTGTTCGTTGGGATGTTTTTGAGATACTGTGAAAATTTCAGATCAATCGCCTTTGTATTGAATTTTTAAACTGAAAAGGCGCAAACTGTGACATCAAACGGTTTTAACTTGTGAGATCTTGAAATTTCTAAACAAACGATCGAAATCTTGTTATATCTTTGAAAATCCCGTTACACTAAAGTTGAAACGATATCAGTTACATTGATTAAATAAAATTAGGGGGTGAGTGCTCTGCAGGGTGCCCTCCTAACTATTCACTTCGTGTCTTTATGGACGATGGTGACCCCGCGCGAAATATGAGAACTATTGCCAAAACGGCATCTTATTTTGGGCCTACCCTCTCGGGTGTATCCGTATGGGTTACCCGAGGCTCGACGGAGTGGTACTAGGTATGGCGGATAGGCTGCGGCCGCCGGGCTACCGGCTAAATGAAAAATGACGAAATTGGCTGAGGCCGCCGGATCACCGGCTAAATGACACTTACGAAATTGGCTGCGGCCGCCGGATTGCCGGTTAAATTAAATATTGTTGAGATGGTGGCGTAACGGGAAAATTAAAAAGCTTAGATTTTAATTATTTAATTATATCATGTTTTTAAATCATGTTTTAAATAATTACCCATGCTTAAATTATTATTATGAATTTAAATATATTTTTAAAGCATGCAAATTAAATTCTTTTTTTTTTTTTAAATCAGTAAATAAAATGTTTTGTATGCATGACTAGAAGTTTAATCTTAATTATTAAAATCTAACCCCTTTATTGCTATGTTAGGATTGACTTACTCAGTATTTTATAATACTGATAAAAAACGTTGTTCATTTTTTTTCTATTACAGAGTACGGAGCATGATCATACATTGGGGGATCATTTGGATATTTAATTATTTATTTTACATGACTTGCATGAACGGGCCTGTTTAACCCGTGTTTTGGCCATGTCGGCCCTATATTTTACATAAACTTTATTTCCGCTGCAACTTATTATTATTATCATGTGTGGATGATATTACACTATATTAGTATTTTTAAGTAATTCCGGACTTGTTTTTAAAACTCTTTTCAATACCCATAGCCTTGCATCTCTTTAGCAAGATCGGAGAGTTCGTGTCTTCATAGGGAGGTGTGGCGGTGGCATCCCGGCCTGGGTTATCAAATTGGGGGTGTTACAGGGAAAGAGGGGGAAGGAGGCCGAGATCGCCGCCACCATCTCCATTTTCGCCTCCAAAACAGCCACCTTGCGCCACCACCAGTCGCCGCCACTGTCCGCCGCCTCCCATCGCTGGTCCTTGTGCCGCCACCTCCGCACCACCATCTCGTTGCTGCCGCCACCAAAAGCCCCTTGTATCTCCGAGCAGAAAAATGGAGGAGGAGAACGGAAGGGACCGTGCAGTGTAGAAATAGAGAATTTATAAAAAGAACGGAGGGAGTATGTAATAAATATAAATATTAATATTAATTTCAATAATAATTAAATTTTAACAACACGCTCCGCCAATTTTTAATCTTTCAATTTTCAATCTTTTCAATCTTTAATTTTAAACCTTTTCAATCTCTAATTTTAAACCGTACTTCTTCTTTTTTTTTTTTTTTAACAAGCTATTTCAGTTTAAAATTATTTTTTATTATTAATTCCTAACTCTAACAAATTCTAATTATTTTCAAAAGATACCCAAAAACTAGCTTCAAAAGTGAATTTACACTCTGGTATTTTCTTCAATCATTTTTTCTTGGTTTACCCAATCCACAATCCTTGGATTCACTGTATTTACCAGCACACTTGCAAACATTTGTCCAATAAAAGAAGATTAAGGAAAGGGAATACTTAATTGAGAGTGCTAATGAAGTGAATTAAGTAAATAAAAGTAGTACAATGTAGCTTCAGTAGTTTCAGCCTGTCACTACTTGGAACAATGATAAAGCCATTATGTCCTCCATTTTCGGAGGATAGTTCTTCTTCTTACACAATATGTACAACAACCAAGTTCAGACTATATTATTAAGCTCATTTATCCTTCATTTTGTCATCCATCACAGTTGCCTTGCAGATTGGACATAAATTCTTCATCGATAACCATTTTCGAATACACCCCACGTGAAAATCATGACCACAGACCTTCAATGTCCCAACATCATCCATGTTTTTGTATTCCTCCTGCCAAAGACAACACCCTAAATTAGGCTATTTTTCCTGGTGGGCTTCTAGTTTTAAAGGAAAACTTACAAAGACACGAGGAGATGGAAATGTATGCTGAATTGCCAACGTCACATACCAAATAGAAATAAGACAGAGTACCCCAAAATAGAGTACAAACAACATCTACATGGAAGTTGAATGTTACTTTTATAGATGAGATACTGACCAAGCAAATCACACAAGTTCCTTCATCTTGGGATAGGTCTGATGAACAATATATCGACTCAGTCAGGCATTTTGAAATTAAACCATCAGACAAGCCCGTGTTCACACTTCCAATCCTCTCCCCCAGCGCAAGGAGTTCCTGTCCATGATGAATCCCTTGGTAAGGATAGTTGTAATGACTTAAATGTAGTATTAAAGTAATGAATGATGCAACCAGCAAAAGAAGAAAAGTTGGAGAGAGTTGGTTTGAACTGACCTCATAGCTCATGTTGTCTATGTCAAGCCTCATGTCCCTGTAGTGATCAAGCATTGCTCTAGATCCATAAAATGCAGGGTGATCTGCAACTGCGGTCCCCTGAAATAAAATGTGGCCTCTTTAGTATAAAAATCTCATTCTTTGCTTACTAGCAGCAAACTCAAATGACAGACCATTTCTACTTAATATCCATTGACTAGCATGAATCCTTCATGTCACATTTTGATTTCTCAAATGACAGACCATTTCTACATAATATCCATTGACTAGCATGAATCTTTCATGTCACATTTTAATTTCTCAAATGACAGACCATTTCTACTTAATGTCCACTGACTAGCATGAATCCTTCATGTCACATTTTGATTTCTCAAATGACAGACCATTTCTACTTAAAATTTACACTAGCAGAGAAATAGAAAATGCCTTCTATAACAAGGACGTACTTCTCTAAAGACAGCATTTTTTAATATGCGTAGAGGGCATAACTCCTATGGAAATAAATACAAATGAACTACTTAAAGAATACCTCTGGTGTCCATCTATCACGGAAAATTTCTTCCTCAGTATACGTTCTATATCTGTCACTGCGCGTAGAAGTCCTCCCATTTCTGTCAACATTGGGCAACCGTAAGCTGGGACATACCCGGGTTTGTCTAGATGGATAGCTTTCTGAAATCATATGCGGCCCCTCATCAGATGGAGCTGCATGTCCAGGACGATAGCTGCTTGATGAAGCCCGGAAAGTAGGAGTATATCTTTGATTATGACCACTACCCTGCACTCCTCTGAAGGATTGGTTCACATGACTGTTAATATTATTAGGAACACGATTCCTGCTTGTGGCACCATCATTGTTGTAACCCCCAATTTCCAGGTTACCACTAGGATGGTTGTTTGGTATATTCAGGGAATTCGGATCCTGACAAATGAAACTGGGATCTGAAAATTTAAATTGAAAATATTTTAGTCAAGCCCATTGTGCTCCACAATAAAGCTCATTAAAACAAATTGTGTTGCAATATTGAGCGAACTCAATAAAACACACCACCTGGACGTGGAGTCACTCCATGAGGAGCAGGTGGTATAATATTGCCATTCCATTCCCTTGGTGCATTTGTACTCTGGCCCCAGTAATCCACAGAATCACATTGATCAGAAGATCGACTAGCAGGGTGATGCGATTGATTACTAGACAAATGAGTCCTAGCCAGAAGGGTTTCCTGGTCAACAGCAGCTCTACTCCTCACATTTCTCAGTGTACCCTCACCACTTGAAGAGAGGCCATTAGCTCCATAACTTGGTGGATATTCCCAATGGGCACGATATGATTCAATGCTCTGTTTTTCCTGCCATGGATCTGCAGGTAAACGTACATCAGACGAGCTTCCAACATCATAGTATCTGCTTGTAGAACCTCTCTCACACATTGGAGGGATTCCAGGGCTTTTCCGCTTGTATGGTCCTCTGCCACTTCCCATTGTTTGATTGTAGAAACCAGCATCTACTCCAGGGATAGTTTGCCCAGCAATGTTTGATGAAGATGGACCATGCAGATAATAATTATCTGGAAGCATATGGATGTTACCAGGAGCAGATTGATGTAGAAAAGGATCATGAGGGGGACCAGGAGCCATTGGTTGATATTGTGGTAATTCACCATTTAAATTGGATGAAGAGTAGCCATTTGATCTAGGAGCAGGGGTCCATTGAGATGGAAACTGAGCACCTTGGATTGCCACATTATCCACAGGATGAATAACTGAACTGCTTTCAGAAATGCCTCTAGCTACATCAAAGGAAAAAAGAACATAAGGGGTTTCTCATAAATAAACATGAAAAAATATATATAAATAAATAGCGAAGACCATAACCATACAATGGATTAGCAGGTTACATAGACTGATAGACCAAATGCCTCGGATGGTGGCTTAACTGGCTCCAATTACAACATCAAGGTTTCAAGCCAAGGGAATATTTTGGACTAGATCGCATGCCAGCCTAGAAGTATACATCAATTGATCATGGTCAATTCATATTTTCTTCTCTTTTCATTGTGGTTCAATTAATATTTTCTTCTCTTTTTGTTGTAGTTTTAAACAGGACAACATGAAATTGACATAAACCATCCGATAGGCAGAGTCATAAACTTGGCACCCATCTTCCAATGTAACAAAAATGCGTCCATCTCTGCCAAGAACTCAGATGTTCCATCAAGTTAAATGCCTAAATAACATACACTACGAAAAAGACCACTCTAAGTACCTTTCAATTTCCTTTAATATATAACTATATCATAAAGGAAACATAACACTTATTCGTGGATGGAGAGAGTACGATGAAGAAATTATATTATTAAACATATACCAGTGGGCATGTAGGGTTGCTCGGCATGATTCCATCCCTGGTCACGCTCAGTTTCAGAAACCTGAGGGGTGTTGTTAAACACAAGTCTGTGGCCCATAGTTAGTTATCTGATCTGCGTAAATGTTTCCAGCTAACAAAACCTGCATGACATCACATTCCAAAGGTGGAATAATTTTCAGCAACAAAAGTGAAGGAATCAAGAAGTTTTAGCATCAATTAGGTTTTCAAAGACACAAATAGGCACTGGTTTTACTTGATTCGACTGCAACCTCAAACAAATAAAATGTAAGAAATATTACAATGGATAATAATATAGGCAATATCTAGACCACCTTAAGCCAAATGCACACCCTAAAAAGACGAGAACTATACAAATAGTAACCAGTAAGGGGGATTTTCACCTTGAAAGCTTGAGGCTTCTCACTTTATGACACTCTATCAAGCGAGTGCAGTATAGGAAATAGGAATAATGGCCCAGTTCATCCACACCCATATGTAGATATTAGATTATAGATAAACTATACAGGACAGATTGCTTAAGATCTATATATGACCATTACCCAATCTGGTCAGCTTATGCTAGAACAGAACTTGTAATGGTAGCCCAAAATTGGCAATCATGGATAACATGTATTCATTACCATCTTCAAAATCATCAGTATTAGGATGGAAAGCCCTTGGAAGAATGAGATATTAACATCAGAAATGCTAGGCAACAAGTAAATCCCGACATATATGAAAATTTGTAGGCTGGATAAAAGCAATTGAACTGAACAGGAAATTGCAGGTTTTATTTACTTAAATTAGCACCATCACTTCCAATGTTTAATAGAATTTCATGGTCAGTTGGCATCAGTCTTTCACTCTAAAGTCTAAAGGTTCATTGAAATCTTGTAAACATTTAACTTCCAAATGATTTGTCACAATTGTGGGTCTTAAATTAACACCTTGAAAGTAACAGAGTAAACTGTATAAAACATTATAGTATCATGTGATGGCAAGATCTCAAGCAAACGAACACAAAAGTGTGCAATCTATAATCAAATTAAAATCACCACACACCACTTCCATGTCAACCAAATTTAACAAAGATCATGTGATTTATAGAAGTTTATGTTCAACTCCACCTTTTTGTGTTATTTTTTGTGGTACCATCTTCATTGCTTTTGCGAATAAAGTAATAAAAAGATCATAATACCCATTCTGCTTCAACAGATGAATATATACACGTAATTGTTTCTCTCTCTGAAAAGTTTAAATGAGACAAATCATAACCTCATGTACATGTTGAACACCAGATAAACTTGTGAGCACGGACGACTCAAAAGTAAATTTATAATACAATTTAAAAAAGTAGACATCAGCAACGTAGTTTCTTTATGGTAGTTTCTTAGAAACTCAAATAAGCACATCGCAAGGGAGAACATGAATCAAAGTAAATAATAGGCATCACTGTGACTAATGATAAAATCACAACCATTACTGAGAGGTGATTCTGAGACATCCAAGAGTTTGCGACTTATAGAAGCTCAAATAAACCTCAAATGATGACAGCTTTCTCCATATAATGAAAGAAATTTCAAAGCTATCGAATATAACCTCATCATCCAATTGAAAATTTTGAAATGCAATATTGGGGCAATCATGCACCAGGACAAGTGCTATTCAAGATATAAAAACATGAAAATCTGCAAATCTGTCATTTCAATAAAAGAAACAGATCCTAAAATAAAGTAAATTATTGGTAAATCAACTGTCTGACAGTTAGAGATGATGTTCATAGGGCATCAACCAGGTCACCGTGACACGGCATAGAAAGTAACTATCACACACTGGTTCACACAGTACAGCTCTTTCTTAAGAAATTCAATGGAATAAAACCAGTGCTAGAAAAAGGAGCTGCATCCTTGGAATTTGGTAACACCACATGTCAAAACCTTGGGAGTTAATCTTGGGAATAGCTGATAAACCTTGTTACCACACCTCATCATTTTTGCCCTCTTACAGAAGATAATTGATGACCACCAGTTGAGCAAGACACAGCCATACATCTAAATCAGGCCATGCATAACTATCTCATCATACAGTCAACAACTAAAGTACATGAGCGAACTCTCTCAAGGAAAGGGAACATCCACCAACTAGCAAAGAAATAGAGAAGTTTATTGTAGAGCTAACATCAGTTGGTTCACACACGTGTCCATAATATGCAAAGATTGTCACAATCAACTGCCTTCTCCATTGCAGAAACCACAAAGGAAAGCTATCTCCTCACAAGTTCAGAATCACGATCCAACTTAGCAATCCAACTTTCCTTTACCTCTAAGGTACGATAGAGTTAAGATTAGCTCTAATGGCTCTAAAAGAGCTCTTAGAATATTAGCATCACAGCGATATGTGTTTTGCATCACATGACATCAAGGAAACTGGTATGGAAAAGCCCCAAACTCCAAATGAGCCATATATGATTTGCAGAAACTATTGTTTCCCACAATAACTTTTCCTATATTTCTTGTTTGTTGTCCAAGTCAATGCCTGAAGCATAACATATAAACATACTATGGCTGCGGCAGATCAACCTAATAATTCTCGAAGGGTACACCAAACCAAAACCATATCTGTTCATCAGTGATCCAGATGGATAAAAAAAAGTGCCTGCAATACCATTTGTGATTCAGATTACTTATATTAGAGACACTAAGCAACTAGTCACTCAACTATATATCACTTCTGTTTTCAGGTGACTAGTGCTTAGTCTATAAATTCTTTTAAGATGTTAAAAACAATATCATATATTTATTGTTAAAATCCTAGCTGTGCTAAAGAGATATCTTAAATTACTGTGTAGATGTTGTGTGTGGAAGAGATTTGGGGAGGGTGGAATGAATTGCATGAAGATATCTCACCTGTAGAATATTGTCTATATCCATCTGCTTTGTTCACTTATGTTCATTTTTAGGAAAAAGAAATGAACAAATAAATGGCATAGAGTCATTGTCCAAATGCTAGCTCAAGTAAATGGACAAGGCGCCTAAGTTTGAACTATTAGACTTCAAATAGGGTTTCCTACAAATGAAAGGTCAAATCTTCAATAAATATATGCTTCCAGAAACCCCGACCCACTTACTAAGAAATATCTGTATCAATTTTGCCACAAAATGCATAAAAAGTTCAGCATAAAACCATTTCAAATTCTAATTACTAAAAGCAAGATATAGTCTAACCATTTTCAAATTTAAGTCGAGTAAGTAAAGGGTAGAGGAAGAATCAAAGTATTAACTGTTTGAACATCAAATTGACATAGTAAAATTAAAAATTAATAATAATAATAATAATAATAATAATAATAATAATAATAATAATAATAATAATGAAATAAAACTAGATTAGTGAGAATTATCAAACTGCAATTCAGTGTCAAAAACTTCATGTTTTCATGACCACAATTATCAATATCTAAGTCTATCCCACTCTAAAGGAGTTGGTTATATGTATCACATGCCAAAAATATTATGTTTATAACATCAAAATAATTGTTGGCAATGGTAACAATAGAGTATAACCAGCGAGTATTAACTTTGTGTATAGACAAGGACGGAAGAATCATCATGAAAAATAAGTTCACTTAAAATATTATTGACATTGTTGTTCAACAAAAATAACAATTATAATGTATCGTTGAGGGAATTCTCAGGAAGTGCATGAAACGCTATTATACTGAAATTCATCAAATTTCTTGGTACCCACTAAGAGGCTTCAAATATATTTGAATGCCCTGAAAGGAGATGATTATTGGATGAGCATATCTTCGGCTGCTAACAACATCAAATGTCAGGAGTAGGTGTTCCATAATGTCAGTTAGAGGCGATTCAAGCAGATATTGATCCTGTAGAACATTTATCTTGGCATTGAACAGAACAAGATCTTCAAGGAAGTAGAACGTCAAGTCATAATTATGTATATTGGCCCATTTAGTGAAATGCATTTCACCATAACTAATCCAGCAGACATTTGGGCATGATGGTATTTCATGCATAGCTCAATAGTAGAAAAATATATAATAAAAATAAAATTAGCATTTCAACGTATAGCTCAATGTCATGATGGCATGTTAATGATCTGAAAGCAATAGAACATAAAAATTGATTAGTGAGCAAACTTACAATATAGTCAACTTTGAGGAACCCTTTCTGCAACAAGATGTTGCAAAAGATACCTTTCTTGGATTGTCCTTTACTCAAGAGAAAACCTGGAAAATACAGCATTGAAATTCAGTAAGACACAATCTAAACTTTGTTGCAGTTCTAGGATATCTATGAGATGGAGAATAGATTGGCCAAGAAATAAGATAGCATAATTTGGCCACACATATGTGCAAATTTCAAGCCTGGTCTTACAAAATGATTGCCAGAGTAGGTCTATTTCACCAAAAAATTAAACGAACCCAATCAAAATCACATAATAAATGTGATACAATCATACTTATCCAAACACATTTAGCATAAAACAGGGAAGTAAAAATAGTGGAAAACGATAGAGAAACAACCAAAGCCCAATTTGACCTCGGGTTTAACAATTGAATATGTGAAAAGAATGATTTCCATAAAAGCTAGAAATAACAGATTTCACAGTCTGTAAACTCCTACGGTATTGTATACCATAAATAGTTTTGGATTGAAAAAGGGCACTAAACCTCATCATACCCCTCCATCAAATTAGGAATTTGTGCTGTTCAAACTATAAACGGAACCTGGATAACTGAATCCCCCGAACAAGATTAAAATAATAGGAAAAAAAATGCATTTTTGAAATGTTTCTACAGGGGAGAAAAGGTCTGGCAGAGTCACCGAAATATACCCGATGATCACGTCAATAAACACATCGATCACCACAAAGAATGAAATACCAAAAGAATCGTCAACCGCAGAGCCCAGAAATCAAATTCAGCACCCCAAATAACCAAGAAATCATCCACGCGTAAAGTAAAGTAATTCTTCACGAAATAAAAAGCACGGCATCACAATCAAACGGCGAATTCACCCAAAACAAAAAGAAGGGAACAAGAAAAACAAGAACCTCCAATAATCCTTCAATCGGCGATCGAACGATCAAACCCGCCTGGTCTTCCTCGGCTGAGATAGCAGCGCAGGCGGCAGGAGGCCCCACAATGAACAGCAAGAAGAAATAAAGAAAAGGGTGAATGAAGCTTTGTGAAATGAAACGGTGAAATATCAAGATTTCTAGTATCTCTTTAATAATATAAATATTTATTTGTAAAGGGGAAGTGATTCATGAATGGAGGTTGCGTAGGCGTATTCTTCTACAACATCAATCAATAGAAAAAATATAAAGGCACCAAAACATTGCTGTAATGACTAATGAAGGTTATGAATATGGTCTAAATGCCAAGGTAATTGATTAATTTAATTACAGACATAAATAAATAATAAAGGGTGAGATTTGAGAATGCCAAAGACAAAGGGAGTTCGGAATTTAGGTAGAGGAGGAGGACCACCACTGGAGGAAAAAACAAAAAAAAAAAAAAAAAAAAAAAAGAAAGGGGAAACAACAGTGTCACCCTTAAGATCACTGTTAATAATAATAATGATGATAATAATAGGGGTCATAAATCATGTCATAATTTAATTACCTTTGGTGAGTTTTAGTATTGGGTACTAAATTTGCAATCCGGTTACGGTACAACCCTTCGAGAGCCTTTAGATCAGACATCACAAAAAAACATCTCGCATCACAAAACACATCCCTTTCATCACATTTTTGGCATCACACAACACATCTCTCCCAAAACATAAAATACACCATTTCATATATCACACAAACACAACTCCCACATCACACACATGGCGGCTGCACATGCAACCACCTGCACACTAACCCCTTCCCTAAATTTGAGTCCCCTCTTTTAGACTATCATTATCCATGACCACCCCAACCCCCAACCACCCAACCATCTCATTATTTAATTAATTTTTCTCTCCTCCAACTCATAAATATCCAACCCAACCCAACCACCTAAATTTTACATACTTTATCAATAATTACCCAACCATATTATACTATATAATTATTTTAATTGATATAATTTTAAATTATATTGAAAATTAAAAAAAATTAATGTATCAAAAATATAAAATATTTATCTTATTTATAAAGAATAAAAATCTAAAATATTAATATATTTTTTATTTATTTTATTTTATAAAATTTAAAAATAGGTTAAATATATCAAAATTGATATATTGTGTATTTAATAAAAATATAGCAAGAGTGGTTTCTATTTGTAGAATATGAAAATTATAAAATTTGGTATATTTTAAAATTATATTTATTTATTTATATAAAAGATAATTATGTTAGATAAATTTAAAATAATTATTTAACCAATGGGATGGTGACAAGTTGTCACCATCCCATTGGCCCAACTAAAGAGACCACTTGGTCTCAAATTTAATTTGATCGACCAACTAAAGAGGCCACACCACCATTTTATCTTTTTTTTAAAAAAATATTGATGGTGTGGCGATTGGGTTGGGGTGGGAATGGTCAATGATGGAGGTAGTCTTAGGTATGGATCATTATGTTTCATCACATATAATAATGGCACAAGGAGGTTCAATTGATGATAAGTATTGGGTAGTTAAGAGGTGAAAAGATTATTGGGTAAAAGGTAAAAAGATTATTGAGTAAGAATGATGGCCGATTAACCACAATAATCAGATTGTGCCAATAATTCTCGTAAAGAATAAATTTTTATGGAATTGGCAATCTTGAAAGATAGAAATGCTTCAATAATTGGTGTCCAAACATGATTCTCGAATGAGAAATTCGAGTTATTAAGATATTAACATGATTCTCATCATTTGTAAACCACTTTAGTGTTTGTGCCAAACATCTTTCTCCAAAGAATTTTTTACATTGATAATGTTTTGTATATTAAAAATATCATGTAATATATTAAAGTAAAATAGCCTAACACACACATATTTTCCCTCCACTCATCCTCCCCTCACAATTCAACAATTAAAACACCCTCTTTCACACACCTATTTATTTACGAGAATGTCATTATCGAAAAATAAAAATTATGAAAAAATAGCCTTAAAGATCATTTGTATATTTTCAATGTATTTATTGTGTTCAATGTATTATTGATGTATTTTATTCCATGACTTCTCAATTCCTTCGTATTATTCCCCTATATATATGCCATCATTTGTCCATCTTTTTCCATGATCTACACTCTCCTCTCTTTTGCCATAGGTTTAGCATTTTTTCTATTGTTTTCGGATGATTTTTTTTTAATTCGTGTATATAATATCATCTCTTTCTTATGTGTTTGTATTATACGTTGCCTTTATATTTTTTTCCCTTAGTTTGTTTATGTAACAAATATATCTAACGTCTTCTTATTATAATTCATTCATTGTATTATGTTCCTTTCAGTTTTATATAGTTTCTTATATGTTGTTCATATGTTGGTACATATATAATTTTTTTTTCTATTTATAAATGCAGTGATGGCTTTTGATAATGTTGGATGGATGAGTGGTTTGAATGCATGCGCATCAATATTCTTCCCAAAAAGAGATTTTTGCAAGGGTGCACAGTCGTTCATAACCTACATACGTGATAAGAGAATGGTCCTGTAATACCCGAGAAATCGACATCAAGTTTTAAAATCCGAAGTTTAAGAATTTGATTTATTTATCGAAATCGAATTAATTCCGAGAGAGCGGAACTAAATATTTCGGACAGTCGCGACTCGGGATAGATGTATCGAATTATCCCAACAATCTCGGATAATTCATATTATGATTTTTAATCTCTTAAAAATCATAATATTGTAAAAAAAAAAAAAAAAAAATTCGCAGTCTGGTGTCCGCGCGGTGGCGGCGCGGTGCGCGCCACCAGCACGCCACCCTGCTGTTATGGTGAAGTCATAACGTTTTATGCGTTTCTTGCCATGGTGTTGGTGGTGGGCGATTCCAAACGACTCCAACTTGAATTCCAGACGTTGGAGGTTGTGTGGGGATGATTTTGGATAGGTTTTGGATGTATTAAATCCCCACAAAGTCAGCTCATAATTGAAACTTGGGCACCAAGGGGATCCTATGGAGTCATGGGGTGAGTGGGGGTTTTGGATGAGGATTGAGGGGATTAATTCGGGAGTTATGGGTTGCATTTCATCCTCTCATCTCCCTAGTATCCTATGGAAGTCATTGGATTGCTCCCTACCCCTATAAGTACCCCTAATCAGCCCCCAAAGCCATCCATTTGCACTCTATCCGAAAATAGTTCCATAGTGAGTGTTGGTGAGTTTGTGAGTTGTTCATCATCTTTCCAGGGAGTGTGGACGTGTTCAAGTGATCCAATCCATTCTTCTAAGGGTAGGTAAGAGTTCTACTATTTTTTCTTGGTCCTAGGTTCGAGTTTTCTATCCTAGAACTGAGATTTCCTCCGACGACTCCAAAATAGATTCAATCGGAGGGAGGTGTTGATTCGTGGGGCTGTTCCGGGCGATCTCGGGGATTCTACCAAGGGGAATTTCGATCCTAAACTCATCTCAAGTAAGTTAGTATTGTGCACGTCGATTTTTAGGAGTTTTGGTTGAGTATAACTCGAGATATAGGTTTATCTTCTCATTTGATAAAATCTGTCAAATAGGGTTTTTCTATGACCAATTTTATTGTTCTGTGAATTCGACCATGATCCGTACATGTTTAGGAGAACCTTCCAAAATGAAACTTGTTCCTAATGTCCTAAAGATGCTCTCTGTAAATTTTTATAATTTTTGGACATGTTTTGGTCACCCAAATTCGATCTGGTATTTTCTGCGTATGTGTTGACAGTTTTGATGAATGTATGTAGTCAGTTTTGTTGTTCGAATCACTCTCGCCTATGGTCGTTTTTAGTGCTTGATGTCTTCATGAAATTTGTTCCATTATGTGTCTAGATTATCCCTGTAAAATTTCATGATTTTTTGGAGCACATATGAAATCGTTATGAATTTTTGAATTCACTGTGGTCGGATTTACTGAAGCATGAAGAATTGAATTTCAATAGCTTTCTGAAATCGATTAAAATGACCAGTTTAGAGTCCGAATTTTGAGATGGCTATTTCTATGAAAAATGCTTATTTTGATGTTTCCTAGCCACTGTAATTTTTCCAGAATTTTTAAAGTTGGTTTACTGCATTTTCAAAGGCGATTTCAGAAACTGCTACAATGTCACTTTTGGTCGGTAAATGCTATTTTGAATATCCGATGAACTAAGAGTCGATTGCTACTCGGTTTTGGATATGTATGAAATCTGGATATATGGCGAATATATATTGGAATGATAAAAATGTGAATTTTAAACTTTGGAGGTTTTGATCGAGTGGGATGCCATTTGTTAGAGGGTAAGTGCACTTGGCGTGAGCTCGTTGGGCCGCCCCCTCTTTTGTAGCCAAAACGGCATTGATTATTGTGATGTATGAGTCTATACTCCTAGATGTATCCGTATGGGTTATCTAGGGCTCCGGAGTGTGTCTGTATAGGGTCCGCTGCATGCACTTACCTCGTGGGTACGAGTCCCAGAGGTTGATCCCAAGGGTTCGTCCCTAGGATATGTTTGAGTCCTTGTGGGTATAAAGTCCCAAAGGTTGGTCCTGTGGGTTCGTCCCTAGGATATATTAATGGGGTGTCCTCGATCATAACTAACATTGGTAAAATATTCGCGGAATATGTGTAAGAGATTTTAAATTAATTTATTTATTCGTCTTTTTAAATAAGTATATTATTTTTACTCGTCCTCCTTTTAAATTAAAAATCCCACTTTAATATACTCTTCTGGAATTTTTAAACTTCGTTGTGCTATATATTAACTTACTCAGTACCGTTGTACTGATAAGATACGTTGTCTCTATTTTTTTTTTTAGATGTGGAAGATTAGCGCATGGCATTTTACCATTTGGGATGGGAATTTCCGAAGACTTGTCGCACTTAATTTTTTTTAAATTCTTTTACGAATTCTGAACTCGTGTTTGGCCCTTACTGAGCTTCCGCACTGTTTTTAAATGATACATGTTTTGCTTTACTCTGATTTAAATTCGGGCACTCCTTGATTGGTTTTAAATATTTTCAAGTATTGATACAACTTAGCCTTAGCATCTTCTCAAGTGAGCTCGAAATGGTTCGCGTCTTGCTTGGGGAGGTGTGGCGGTGGCATCCCGGCCTGGGTTATCAAATCCGGGGTGTTACAAAGTGGTATCAGAGCCCGGAAATTTTTTTTAAAAAATATATATATATTCTTATTTTTCGGCCCAATATAGAGGCCCAAAATATTAAATATTATTTTTAAATATTTTAAATATTATTTCCATGGGAATGAAAATTTTATTTTAAAACTCATGGAAAAATATATCTCAAAAAAAAAAAAATTCGACAAGTCTCAAATTGTTACTATTTTTTCGGGGGGATGCATTTGCATACATGCATTATTTAAAATGTTCGCTGACTGTGTTAGATAACATTCTTATTCGGCTTGACCTTGACTTAGGAGCGATAGCTTGAGGCTAATTTATCCTTGGTCTTAGATCTTGATTGCATGTGCTTAGCGTACTTGTTAGTGTTTTGTTTAATTCGGGCGCAAGTTGCTCTTTAATTTCCACGAGGACTATATCTGCCTTAGATCTTCCAGCGTTAAATTAGGAATTCAGTTACCATCGGGCAAGGTGATATCGTGTTCGAAATGATACGATGGGATCCCGATAGTAATCAAGAACCAAGAATTCTTCGCGAATCTAGTTGAGTTTGATCTTGGGGATTTCGACGTCATCTTAGGCATGGATTTTCTGACTCAATACAAAGCCGTTATTGAGTGCCAGAAGCAGAAGATTTCCTTAGACAAGAGTCGAGGGAAGAAGGTGGTGTATTTCATGCAGCCTCCAAAGAAAAGCACTAAGGTGGTGAATGTCTTGAGGTTCTGCAATCTCATACAAAAAGGCTATCACTTATATGCATGCTATGTGCATAACCTCAAAGACGAGGAAAAGAAAAAAAGAGAAAGAACGACATAATTCCATTCGTAAATGGATGTTCCGACGTAATGTCGCCAAAGCGAGAAGTTGAATTAAAGATTGATCGGGTACCTAGAATAGAGTCGGTATCCAAGTTGCCGTTCGAAGCTCTCTACGGACGCAAGTGTCTCCGTTATGTGGGTTAAGGATGATAGTTCTGTGGTTGTAGGACTTCAGCTCATTGAGGACATGAGCCGACTAATTAAGGTAGTGCAACAAAAGATGGAAGCTGCACAAGATAGGCAAAAGGGTTATGCCGATTCAAGACGACAAGAATTGGAATTCCGAGTGTGAGGCAAGGTCTTGCTAAAGGTGTCACCGATGAAGGGGGGTGATACGATTTGGCAAATGAGGAAAGCTGAGTCCTCACTACATCGGTCCATACGAGATTTTAGACCGTGTAGGTACCTTGGCCTACCGATTGGCCCTTCCACCGTAATTAGCACGGGTGCACAACGTGTTTCATGTTTCTCAGCTGAAGAAATATGTACACGATCCAACTCACGTCTTGCAAACTGATGTGATTGAGCTGGACGATGATCTGACGTATGAGGAGTATCCGATTGAGATACTGGACGTCAAAGAGAGAGTCACAAGAAACAAGACCGTGAGAATGATAAAGGTACTATGGTCTAATCATGGTACGGAAGAAGCGACGTGGGAGTTGGAATCGGATATGAAGCAAAAGTATCCCAATCTTTTCCAACGCGACTCGTGAGCAGTTATGGGGACATAACTGTAGTCCTAAGGGGGGGAGGATGTGATACCCCAAAAAGAGTCGTCACGCGCCGAGGTAAGAATCTAATTTTCAAACCTCGATATTTTATGCGTGTCAATCATTACATGCATTACTATCGGTTCGAGTGCGACCCAACTTCGGGGACGAAGTTGATTTCTAAGGAGGGTAGACTGTAATACCCGAGAAATCGACATCAAGTTTTAAAATCCGAAGTTTAAGAATTTGATTTATTTATCGAAATCGAATTAATTCCGAGAGAGCGGAACTAAATATTTCGGACAGTCGCGACTCGGGATAGATGTATCGAATTATCCCAACAATCTCGGATAATTCATATTATGATTTTTAATCTCTTAAAAATCATAATATTGTAAAAAAAAAAAAAAAAATTCGCAGTCTGGTGTCCGCGCGGTGGCGGCGCGGTGCGCGCCACCAGCACGCCACCCTGCTGTTATGGTGAAGTCATAACGTTTTATGCGTTTCTTGCCATGGTGTTGGTGGTGGGCGATTCCAAACGACTCCAACTTGAATTCCAGACGTTGGAGGTTGTGTGGGGATGATTTTGGATAGGTTTTGGATGTATTAAATCCCCACAAAGTCAGCTCATAATTGAAACTTGGGCACCAAGGGGATCCTATGGAGTCATGGGGTGAGTGGGGGTTTTGGATGAGGATTGAGGGGATTAATTCGGGAGTTATGGGTTGCATTTCATCCTCTCATCTCCCTAGTATCCTATGGAAGTCATTGGATTGCTCCCTACCCCTATAAGTACCCCTAATCAGCCCCCAAAGCCATCCATTTGCACTCTATCCGAAAATAGTTCCATAGTGAGTGTTGGTGAGTTTGTGAGTTGTTCATCATCTTTCCAGGGAGTGTGGACGTGTTCAAGTGATCCAATCCATTCTTCTAAGGGTAGGTAAGAGTTCTACTATTTTTCCTTGGTCCTAGGTTCGAGTTTTCTATCCTAGAACTGAGATTTCCTCCGACGACTCCAAAATAGATTCAATCGGAGGGAGGTGTTGATTCGTGGGGCTGTTCCGGGCGATCTCGGGGATTCTACCAAGGGGAATTTCGATCCTAAACTCATCTCAAGTAAGTTAGTATTGTGCACGTCGATTTTTAGGAGTTTTGGTTGAGTATAACTCGAGATATAGGTTTATCTTCTCATTTGATAAAATCTGTCAAATAGGGTTTTTCTATGACCAATTTTATTGTTCTGTGAATTCGACCATGATCCGTACATTTTTAGGAGAACCTTCCAAAATGAAACTTGTTCCTAATGTCCTAAAGATGCTCTCTGTAAATTTTTATAATTTTTGGACATGTTTTGGTCACCCAAATTCGATCTGGTATTTTCTGCGTATGTGTTGACAGTTTTGATGAATGTATGTAGTCAGTTTTGTTGTTCGAATCACTCTCGCCTATGGTCGTTTTTAGTGCTTGATGTCTTCATGAAATTTGTTCCATTATGTGTCTAGATTATCCCTGTAAAATTTCATGATTTTTTGGAGCACATATGAAATCGTTATGAATTTTTGAATTCACTGTGGTCGGATTTACTGAAGCATGAAGAATTGAATTTCAATAGCTTTCTGAAATCGATTAAAATGACCAGTTTAGAGTCCGAATTTTGAGATGGCTATTTCTATGAAAAATGCTTATTTTGATGTTTCCTAGCCACTGTAATTTTTCCAGAATTTTTAAAGTTGGTTTACTGCATTTTCAAAGGCGATTTCAGAAACTGCTACAATGTCACTTTTGGTCGGTAAATGCTATTTTGAATATCCGATGAACTAAGAGTCGATTGCTACTCGGTTTTGGATATGTATGAAATCTGGATATATGGCGAATATATATTGGAATGATAAAAATGTGAATTTTAAACTTTGGAGGTTTTGATCGAGTGGGATGCCATTTGTTAGAGGGTAAGTGCACTTGGCGTGAGCTCGTTGGGCCGCCCCCTCTTTTGTAGCCAAAACGGCATTGATTATTGTGATGTATGAGTCTATACTCCTAGATGTATCCGTATGGGTTATCTAGGGCTCCGGAGTGTGTCTGTATAGGGTCCGCTGCATGCACTTACCTCGTGGGTACGAGTCCCAGAGGTTGATCCCAAGGGTTCGTCCCTAGGATATGTTTGAGTCCTTGTGGGTATAAAGTCCCAAAGGTTGGTCCTGTGGGTTCGTCCCTAGGATATATTAATGGGGTGTCCTCGATCATAACTAACATTGGTAAAATATTTGCGGAATATGTGTAAGAGATTTTAAATTAATTTATTTATTCGTCTTTTTAAATAAGTATATTATTTTTACTCGTCCTCCTTTTAAATTAAAAATCCCACTTTAATATACTCTTCTGGAATTTTTAAACTTCGTTGTGCTATATATTAACTTACTCAGTACCGTTGTACTGATAAGATACGTTGTCTCTATTTTTTTTTCAGATGTGGAAGATTAGCGCATGGCATTTTACCATTTGGGATGGGAATTTCCGAAGACTTGTCGCACTTAATTTTTTTTAAATTCTTTTACGAATTCTGAACTCGTGTTTGGCCCTTACTGAGCTTCCGCACTGTTTTTAAATGATACATGTTTTGCTTTACTCTGATTTAAATTCGGGCACTCCTTGATTGGTTTTAAATATTTTCAAGTATTGATACAACTTAGCCTTAGCATCTTCTCAAGTGAGCTCGAAATGGTTCGCGTCTTGCTTGGGGAGGTGTGGCGGTGGCATCCCGGCCTGGGTTATCAAATCCGGGGTGTTACAGGTCCCTTGGGATGAAGAAGACCTAGAGACATTTAGCTTGACATTGGAATTTTTTGATCTTGCGGATCGCGAGATGGAGATTGTCTATGTATCGTCTGATTTCCTTGATGAGATTAAGGATATCCTACAACGTATCAAGGCATCTGTTAGTCGTTGGAAAGAGGCGAGGAATGGTGATTCGAATTTTTTCGTTATTCCATCATCTACCGTTGAAAACACCGTCATCTTTATGGAGTCTTTTTTCCGGAATATGTCTGAAATTTTTTTTCAATGATTCAGTTCCTTATGTCGCTAGGTTAGAGGATATTTGGTTTGTGAAGATTCGTCCTCGACTTCGAAGGATGTTGGCTAAATATGATCCCATAATATATCATGAATCTATGTAATTTTTTGTTTCATGCTTCAAGTTGTGGTAATGTGAAGTATTGATAATTCTATGTTGGACAAAATTGTGTATTCAATTTTTCATTCGTTTAAGTGTTTAATAAAATAGTACTCCATAATTTAAAATTTAATTTTGTATACTTGATATATATTTTTGCACTTTAGTCTTTAGTCTATCGATATAAAATTTATATTTCTTCGACTGTTGAGTTTATTTCGTAATTAATATCATTAAAGCCAATATCTTTAATCAATAGACTCGAATCCAACCCTATAAATCCTTTAATACAAGACAAATTTTAGGATAAGTAACTTAATTCAATCATATACGTTCATCCATGACATGAATTATAAGATTTCTAATAAATGCAGTCCAACATTCTTTAGGTTTGGATTTCAATACCTCTATTGTCCCAATAATTGTGACCTTTCAATATTGACGACTAATTTAGATGATTTTTATTTACCAATATTTATCGAAATTTATTCCTTATGGTACATTCATCAAATAGATATTATGGTATAATTCTGATGTATATTTATAAATTATACAGGACCAAAAATGCAAAATCCAATGTGACGATTCAATCTTTTATCATAAAAAATCAATATTGATTGGACCTTATTCATTTATAAAAATCATAAATTTCTATTTTTCAGAAACATACCACCTTAATATTTACACGAGAATTATATTTCATCATTTTATTTTATGTTTGATGTATCCTATTAGTCGTTCAATACATAATGTATCTAGGTAATCTCAACGGACAAATGTTATAATCTATATTTATTCTAAGGAATAATTACGTTGGAAAATGTAATTTGACTTAAGCTTATCATTATTTCATCAAATAGATAGTATGGTATAATTCTGATGTATATTTATAAATATACAGGACCAAAAATGCAAAACCCAATGTGATGATTCAATCTTTTATTGTAAAAAATCAATATTGATTCGAACTTATTAATCTATGAAAATCATAAATTTCCATTTTTCAGGAACATACCACCTTAATATTTACACGAGAATTATATTTCATCATTTTATTTTATGTTCGATGAATCCTATTAACCCTTCAACACATAATGTATCTAGATAATCTCAACGGACAAATGTTATAATATACACTTATTGTAAGGAATAATTCCGTTGGAAAATGTAATTTGACTTAAGCGTATCATTATTTCACAATGTATTAATTAATTTTTATAGGATAAAGATATATTCATTTATTCTTAGTTATTCATATTATTAATCATTACAGTATAAAAAATGAAACGTCTCTTAATTACAACCTTTTGGTGTGCTCGGTGTTATTGCGTTTACATGTCATAAGTAATGTAAATATATTAAATACATAATTTCAAATAAATGTATCACAACTTATTGTCTTATATATGTTCATTATAATATCCGTAGATATTTCATTCATCTATTCAAGTTTTAGATTACAATCTAGAGCAATGGAAGTCTCTCTTGAGGATATATATTCTTCGTCACATGTAACTTTAATTTTGTTTTCTTTTTATCTTATAAAAACTATATTTTTTGTTTTTTTAAATTTTATAAATTTTGTAATTTTTTTTCTTTACTTTTTTGTAGTCTGGATCCTTCAATGTTAGTGCAACTGTTGTGGCTATAGATCGCTCTTCCGGTTGGTATTTTTATTCATGTAATATTTGTTCGCGTGAGGTGAAGAAAATTCCCGGTTGTCGATTTTATTGTCTTCATTGTGCCGAGTTCATGGAGTGCCCTTTGCTGCAGTATAGATTGAGAATCATTATATCGGATTATACAACTACATGCTATTTTCTCATTAGAAATCGAGAGGCCGAAATTATTTTTGGAATGACCGCAGTCTCTTTATTGATGGATTAACTGAGGTATTATAAATAATATTATATTTTTATAAGCCATTTATACTTATGTTGTTGTTTTCATTGTAATTAATTCCTTTTACGTTTTGTACATTATTTAGGGAGAGGCTTTCCCTTCGCATATATCACAAATGTTGCTGAATAAGAGGTTCATCTTTCGGGTAACAGTTCGAAATGAGGATTTGAGTTTTCTTCGTCCATTGTCGGTGGATCAAATGACTGCTGCACCCGTCCACTGACGAGGACATTCACTTTGATGATATGAATGCCCTGCATCGAATATTATAACACCGTTTTCATGTTCTAATTTCCTATTGTAATGTCATCTAAAATTTATCCGTTTTCAAGTTATATATTCGTATCACATTTTCCAACTCTTCGTCTTTACTTTTGAAAAAAATAAAATGAAAATCACCTCTGAAATTTTATATTTTATTTGTCTCTCTGACACTCTTTCAGTTTGTTTGTATGTCAAAGGTACATAATTACAATTATTATTCATTCTCCAATATAATACTCATAAAAAATCAAATAATATTATTTATCAAAATAAATTCAAAATTCAAAACAACTATTAAAGACGACATAAGTTTCTAAAGTAGATATTAATCGACACTCTATCTTAGTTATTTCAGTTATTGTGGTTTGTATAAATGAAAACACATTCGGAATAGAAGTAATTATAATCTTTAATTTTTCTTGGATAACCAGTAATTATAATATTTATTATTATTGTTTCTTGATAGTTCCTCTAATTTTTTTTTCTAATTAAACAATTATATTCTTTAAATTTGGTTACAAAGAATAATTTATTAATCTGCAAATTGCAATTCTATATCCTCTCTAATGATGATTATCGGATTTTATCCCACCTCCAACTTCAAATTATTTATTTTAGTGCTTTGTTCAGTCTGTCGAATTGTCATTTTTCAACAAACAAATCATTTATCTTCTGACACTAATTTATTACACTTCTGATCATTACACTTACGTCTCTTTATCATCTTGTCATTGAATTTTTTGGATCTAAAAAATTAGGAGTAATTGTGACGATTCAATCTGCAAAACCGAATGTGACGATTCAATCTTTTATCATAAATGATCAATATTAATTCCACCTTAATAATTAATGAATATCATAATTTTCCTAGGGAAAATGTAATTTTACTTAAGCATATCATTATTTCACTATGTATTATTTAATTTGTATAGGATAAAGATATACTATTCATTTATTCATAGTTATAACTTCATACAATTGTTGTGACCATTTTGATTCAGTCTAATCATCGTCATTTTATTCTTTTATCTGCTGTACTATATATTCCTTTCAATGCAAATTGAATTTTGTCTTTTATATGTTAATTGTGTATTGTCTATTTTAAAATGAAATAATCTTTTTAATTTATTAATTGATTAATTGATGTATGAGTTGTTTTCTCATTAAATACCATTAATTCATCCATTCCCTTGATATTATTATTAATTACATTCAGAGGCTTGCTTCTTGAAGTGGAAATAGCGGTCCAATATTGAATTGACTGATATCTACCTCCACCTACAATATTTACACATTATTCTAATCATATTCATCGTTAGGGTTACTCCTTCCGAGGTGCTGTTTTCTATCGTAGTTCTTGCTCTTCTCATTTCTTCTCTTTCTTTTGTTTTATTCGCGTGTGATCGCCCGTAAAAGATAGTTGTTACGCAGTCGTTTATTGTGAAGGAATTCGCTTGGGCTTTCAGGGTATGTTATTGTTAGTATCGTTTCTTCGTTTTTTTTTTTTTTTTTTTTGCTCTTTTGCTCTTTATATAGTTTTGTTGCCCTGATCTGTTGTCATTTCGTTTTAGATACTTGGAAATACTAATTTTTTTAATTTTTTGCTTTTAAGATCTCTATCATTTTTGTTCTTTATGTCAACCGAATCGATAGACTGTTTTACACCTTTCTTATGTATTTCCCATTTATATTTTATTGCATTTAGATATTGATTCGTAGAGTTTGGATCAATATTTTAGATGGAATCAGCTGATTCTTTGAATAGCCGTCGTGATATGTCTGATGAAGTGGAATCACTGTCTGATTCGGCTAGCTCTGCATCAGATATTAGTATATATGCTGTAACACTCCGGATTTGATAACCCAGGCCGGGATGTCACCGCCACACCTTCCCAAGCAAGACACGAACCATTTCGAGCTCACTTGAGAAGATGCTACGGCTAAGTTGTATCAATATTTAAAAATATTTAAAACCAATCAAAGAGTGCCCGAATTTAAATCAGAGTAAAGTCTAACATGTATCATTTAAAATAGTGCGGAAGCTAAAATAGGGCCAAAACATGCGGCCAAAACAAGACCAGAGTCTCAGTGCAGAATTTAAATAAATTAAAAATACGACAAATCTTCATAAGAATAATCCCATCCCATCGTGCAAATGCTCACCCTGCGAAATCTGAGGAAAATAGAAACAACAACTTATCAGTACAAAAGGTACTGCGTAAGTTAATATATAGCACAACGACTTTTAAATATTTTAGATGAATATATAAAAATGGGATTTTTTTTAATTAAAAAGGAATGACAATTAGAAAAAATTTTCCGAAGCCTCTTACGCTTTGCCACACAAATAAATTACCATTGTTCATTTTGATCGAGAATAACCATTCTTGGGGAGTCAAACCCGCAAGAGCTCAAACACGTTATTTTACCATTGTTTGTTTTGATCGAGGACATCCAAATTACCCGCTTGGGCGCTTATGTCCACAAGCCGTCGGTATCAACGATCCTGGGCCGAAGCCTTTTCAGATCAACATCCGCTTGGGCGCTTATGTCCACAAGCCGGCGATAATAACGATTCTAGGCTCATGCCCTTTCGAATCAACCCACCTCTGGGACTCGTACCCACGAGGGATGTGAAAGCAGTGACCCTATACAGACCATTCCGAAGCCCTAGATAACCCATACGGATACATCAAGGAGTATAGACTCTTACAATCACGAAACCAGAATTTCACATATGCCGTTTTGGCTACAAAAGAGGGGGCGGCCCAACGAGCTCACGCCAAGTGCACTTACCCTCTAACATGTTGGCATCCCACTCGATCAAAACTCACAAAGTTTTAAAATTCACTTTTTATCATTACCACAAATGACCACATTTCCAGATTTCACATAATATCAAAAACGAGTAACAATCGACTCTTAGTTCATCGAATATTCAAGATAGCATTTACCGACCAAAAGTGACACTGTGGTAGTTTCCGAAATAACATTTAAAAATGCAGCAAACTAATTTTAAAAATTCTGGAAAATTTACAATGGCTAGGAAACATCAAAATAAGCATTTTTTTTTATAGAAATAGGCTTCTTCAAAATCGGACTCTAAATAGCCCAAAAAAAATGATTTCAGAACCATCTTTTCCAAAGAGTTCAAAGCCTACTGTTCATTCGACCACAACCTCTTTAAAAATTCATAACAATTCCAAATGTGATCCAAAAATTCTGATATTTTACAGAGATGATCTAGACACATAATGGAACAAGTTTGATGAAGACGTCAACCATTTAAAACGATCATAGGCAAGAGTAAATCGAACAACAAAAACTGACTACATATGTACATCAAAACTGTCAGCATACATACAGAAAATACCAGATCGAATTTCGATGACAAAAACATGTCCAAAAATTTTGAAAATTTACAGAGAGCATATTTAGTATGTTAGGAACATTTTGCATTTTGGAAGGATCTTCTAAAAATGTACATATCATGGTCGAAATTTCAGAACAATAAAATTGGTCATAGGAAAACCCTATTTGACAGATTTACCGACGGAGGAAGATTGAACTATAACTCAACGGAATCTCAACCAAAACCTCTAAAAAACAACGTGCACAATACTAACTTACTTGGGATGAGTTTAGGATCGAAATTCTCCTTGGTAGAATCCTGGAAATCGTCCAACTTGGCCCCAACAATCAACACTTCTACCGAATGCACCTATTATGGAGTTGTCGGTGGAAATTCTCAATTCTAGGACAAGAGACTCGAATCTAGGACCAAGAGAAATAAGAGAACTCTTACCCAACCTTAGAAGAATGGATTTGATCACTTGAACACGTCCAAACTCTCTGCCAAGTGAAGCACAACTCAAGAACTCACCAACACTCACTATGAAACTTCTTAAGTGTAAATGGGTGGAATAGAGGCATGACTAGGGGTATTTATAGGGGTAGGGAGTGTCCATGACTGCCATAGGATGCATAGGGAGGTGAGGGGACGAAATTCAAGCTATAACTCCCGAATTAACTCCCTCAAACTTCATCCAAACCCCCCCCCCCACACTCCACTTGTCCTCCAAGGAATCCTATGACCCATGTCTCTACTATGAGCTGATTATTGGGGACTTAAATACACCCAATAATCATTACCAAGCACCCCTCAACATCCCTCAACACCTGGGAATTGAATTGGAGTCGTTTGAGATCGCCCATCATCAAAATCATGGCAAGAAACGCATGAAGCGTTATGAGTTGTTCATAACAGCAGGGTGGCGTGCTGGTGGTGGCGCACCGCGCGGCCACCAGCCTGCGAATTTTTTTTAATAATATTATGATTTTAATTTCTAAAAATCATAATATATGAATTGTAATACCCGAGAAATCAAAATCGAGTATTAAATCCGAAAATTAATTAATCAAATTAATTAATTGGATTTAACTATCGCAATCGAAATAATTCCGGGAGAGCGGAACTAAACATTTCGGACGATAGCAACTCGAAGAGAGTTATCGGATGATCCAACAATCATGGAAAATCCATGTATGATTTTTAAAGATTAAAAATCATATTAAAAAAAAAAAGAAATTGGCCGCATCCTGGTGGTGGCGCGGTGGCCGCGCGGTGGCGCGCCACCACCTCAGTAGCAGCGTTTTGAAACGCTGCTACGCGTTTCTTGTATTTTGGAGCAATTATGGCGAGCTTGGTTCATGGAATCGAGCCACAAGCTTGTCTCAGACATTGGGGGTGTATTGGGACTCCTTTTGGACGAACCTAGAAGCTTCTAGAGTACCTACATGGTTGGTAGTGTGGGAGATACATGAACTTGGTGGATAAGATGAACCTTGGTTGTGTAGGGGGGATTGGATAGAGTTTGGTGGCTGCAACTTCGAGTTAAACCACCATAAATCATTTGTGGTTTTCCCAGGTACATTAAGGTACCCATTGGGACTGCATTCTCTCCATAATCTATCCAAAAATCAGTCTAAACATCCCACCAAACACCTAATCCGAAAATCATCTTTTCTCTTGAGTGTTTGAGTTGGTGAGAGTTGTTCATCTTGTTCTTGGGGCTTTGGTCGAATTGGAGGTTTGCAATCCCTTCTCCTACGTCTAGGTAAGTGTTCCAATCCAAATCCTTGATCATAGGGTCGGATTCTAAGCCCTAACATCTAGTATTTCTCCAAACATTTCAATATAGGATTCGTTCGGTAGATCTTGGAAGAGAGGGACTGTTCCGGACGATTTTGGAAGTACAACCAAGGAGGATTTAGACACTACTCTTTTGAGAAGTAATTTAGTGTTGTGCATCTCGAATTTTAGAGGTTTTGATGGAGTATTCACTCAGTTATAGTTCGATTTCTATCCTATGTCAAAACTGTTTTCTAGGGTTTCATCCGAGTAGATTTTATTGTTGTGCATTTTTCGCCTTTGGAAGAACCTTTCTAAATGAAATATGTTCCTAACACCTTGAAGATGATCTCTGTAAATTTTCATAAATTTTGGACTTGATTTGGGCGTCAAAAAAGCATCTGGTATTTTCTGAGTTCATGATGACAGATTTCGTTTCATAGCATGTTCAGTTTTGTAGTCCGTATTACTCCTAGTTACGATCGTTTTTGATGGTTAGTTTTTTCATGAAAATTGTTCATCTATGTGTCCAGTTTATCCCTGTGAAATTTCAGAATTTTTGGATCACTCTTCGAATTGTTATGGATTTTTAAAGAAACTGTGGTCGAGTGAACAGTGATTTCTGCACCTTTGAAATATGAGTTTCTGAAATGATTTTTTTTAGGCTACTTAGAGTCCGAATTTGCTAAGGCCTATTTCTGAGAATAACGTTTATTTTGATGTCTCCTAGTACCTGTAAAATTTTCAGAATTTTCTACAAAGTTTTACTACATTTCCTAGTATGAATCTGAGAACTGCCACAGTGAGTTTTCATCGATGAATTTGTCGTCGTGCGTTTTGATGATTAATGAGTCAATTGCTACTCTTTTGTGAATCTTATGAATTTTGGAAATGTAGTCATGGGTTGTAATGATTAAAATGTGAATTTTGAAACTTTGTGAGTTTTGATCGAGTTAGATGCCCAATTTTGGAGGGTAAGTGCACTTGGCATGGGCTCGTTGGCCCGCCCCCTCTTATTGGTGGCCAAAACGGCGCCAAGGAAATTATGTTGCGTGTTTGTATGAGTCTATACTCCTAGGTGTATCCGTATGGGTTACCTAGGGCTCCGGAGTGTGTCTGTATAGGGTCCGCTGCTCTCACATTGTGGATACCGTCGGCTTGTGGACATAAGCGCCTAAGCGGGTAATTTGATCTTAAATGGCTTAGGCCCAGGATCGTTGATACCGGCGGCTTGTGGACATAAGTGCCCAAGCGGGTAATTTTTGGATGTCCTCGATCAAAATGAGCATTGGTATTGGTGTAATTGGTAAAGTGGGAAAATTGCCGTAAATTATTTTCTCGTTTATTTTTTTTAAATATTAAAATTCCATCTTTTTTATTACTCTTCTAAAAACTTTAAGGTTTGTCATGCTATGCATTAACTTACGCAGTACCGTTTGTACTGATAAATTGTTGTTTTCTATTTTTCGCAGAGTAAGTCATGGCATGCCGGGATGGGATTTTATGAAGAAAGGACTTGTCGCATTAAATTTATTTTAAATTTCTTGTATTGGACTTGGAACATTGAACTTTGGTTTTGGCCGTCTTTTTGGCCCTATTTTGCTTCCGCACTATTGTTATTTATTTTCATGCATGTGATACTCTGAATTGATTTTACTTCGGGCATATTTGAATGGATTTTAAATTGTTTTGAAAATTTGGTACAACTTAGCCTTAGCATCTTTCTGAATAAGCTCGACTTGGTTCGTGTCTTGTTTAGAAAGGTGTTGCGGTAATGCCCTGGCCTGGGTGATCAAATCCGGAGTGTTACAAAGTGGTATCAGAGCCCGAAAATTTTAAAGTTATTATTTTTCGGCCCACTATAGAGGCCCAAATTATTCAATATTACTTTTAAGCATTTTAAATATTATTTCCATGGAAATGAATTTTATTTTTAAAACCCATGAAAAAGTATATCTCGCAAATTCGACAAGTCTTGAAAATTAGTACTATTTTTGGGGGGAAGCATGTGCATTAGCAAATTATTATTTTTGTGTGGCATATCCCTTAATGTAAAATTTGCATGTTAGATGGCCGACCCAATATTACAGGATTCCATCATGCGCTTGTTATGCTCTATGTCTGATATCACGCATGAGCTTCGCCATATTACTAGAGATACCGCAAACGATAGGAATAGGATTGTGGCAATAGAAGAGAGGATGGAGGCAATGACTATTAGGAGTAACCAGATGGCCGCTCGCCACGATGCTCTTGCAGCTGAGTTTGAGGATTGCCGACACCACGTGCACATGTTGCAGGGACGCATATTTGATTTGGAGGAGGTCATAGTTGGGCTGCAAAACCAGCCCTGAGCCAGAGATGGAAGAGGAGGAGGATTTTGACCCGGATGAGTTCATCAACATTGAAGAAGAGGACCCCGAGGAGGTTGTGGAGAACCCTCCACTGTCTCTTGACACTGACGAGGAGGTAGAGGCCGATCGTAGGATGCTCGGCTACTCCCCGGATTACTTGCTTTAGGAGTTGTATGTGGTTTCCGAGATGGACTTCTTTACTTGCTTTTGCTAGTTTTCTGATTCCGTATATTGCGTATTAGTGTTTTCACATCTTGTTACCGTATCGTTATCACATTTTACGTAGTGATAACTTAGTAGTTTATCGTGATGTAATCCTCGCTGTTAAAGCATTTTATCTATGGAATTTCGTATATAGTGTTCTTCCTTCTTGCCATTTCGTTTTCCCTTCGCACCTAGAGTTTTGGAGATAGGATTCTGATCATAGTCTAACTCGACTATTAACTTTCATCTAACCGCGAATCTAACCTCTGCATGCTTGGTCGTCAGAATACCGCCCAGAGGGAGACCCAGAGCTGAGATTCCAGGGAACGTTAATGTTCCAGTTGGTGCAAACCCGCCGAATCCAGAAGGTCAACCTAACCCTGCTCCTAACGCAATGGATGAACGACTGAGGACAGTTGAGCAAGTCCTCATTGCCTTAGGAAACGCGGAAGTTAATCGAGCACAGGCAACAGTGCCACCCCCAACAGCTCGAATAAACTATTTGGCGATGGTAAACCCTTAGCAGCCGCCCCACTATGAGGGACAGGAGGATCCCGCAAAGCTGGAAGACTGGTTAAGGACTTTTGACAAGCTGCTTACTGCCGTCAGGTGTCCCGCAAACGAGAAAGTTGGAGTGGCCGTATACTATTTGAGTGGAGAAGCTGACGAATGGTGGCAAAACCACCAAGAAGGACTTGCCGATGGCGAACACGCCTATTTCTGGGAAGAATTTAAGGAGATGATGAGGGAAAGGTTCTATCCCCTCAGTACAAAAACTGCTAAGTATGAGGAATTCATTAATCTCCGTCAAGGCACCCAGACAGTTCAAGAATACTACGCGAAGTTTAAAGAGCTCGTCCGTTTCGCTCCAAGACTGGTACCGACCGATGCTGATAAAGCCCAGAAATTTGAGATGGGGCTGAACCTCAGCATCAGAGAGATCTTAGTTGGCGGACAACACACAACTCTGCAGGCTGTTTACGATCGTGCGGTGGCAATTGCGTGAGTACAACAGCTGAAGCGCAAGGACCATGGAGAGACGAGCAAGGGCCTAAACAACTTTGATAAGAAGAGTCGGAACAATAACACTGGAAATCACTTCAGAAGGGGAAATGACCAAGGAAGGAATGATGGTCATAGGAAGCCAGATAACAGAGAGTTCAATCGAGGAGGCCAAGAAAATCGGAGGCCGGATAACCAGGGCGTCTTCATACCCAGATGCCAGGAATGCAACATTCCGCACTTGGTGCGTGAATGCCCAAGACCGGGGCATTGTTACCTGTGTGGCCGAGAGGGCCATATGAAAAAGGAGTGTCGGACGAGGGAGGACCGCATTGAAAAGAGGTTGGATCTGTTAAACCGTCCTCAACGTAACTAGGGATGGCAAAAAAACCCATACCCAATGGTGAAAAACGAAAACCGAATTTTCGGTTCGGTTTTGGGGGAGTACTATCGGGGATGGGCCGGGGATTGGGGATTTTTTTGGGGATTTTATCGGGGACGAGGATGGGGATGGGGGAAGTAGTCCCCGCCCCGGCCCATCCCCGATATATTTTTTATATTATTTATTATATTTTTATATATTATAATTAATATTTTCTATATTAGATTTGATTAAAGCCCATTAGTTTGATGTGTTAATTATATATTGGAAACTACTATGAACTTTTGATTTTAATTATGGTTTATTCTTAAACAATTCATATGTGTGTTTTGATGTATTATTTATATTGAAAATTGTCTATCTTTCAGAAAAAAGAAAGTTGTCTCGAGTAATATGACTCCGACCATTCCAATTACCGAAAAAACAAATTAAAAGTTGGGTGGTAAGTGAATCCCCGATAAGGTCCCCGATGGGGATCGGGAAAATTATGGTCCCCGATGGGGATCCCCGATAAGGTCCCCGACGGAGATTGGGCCGGTTTTGGGGATTAAAAATCCTAACGGTTTTGGGGATGGGGATGCTATTCCCCGCCCCAAAACCAGCCCATTGCCATTCCTAAACGTAACAGACCAGCTGGACCAAACCAGCAGGACAACCAAGGACAGAGGTTCCCGCAAGCACAGAGGCCACCTCAGAATCCAAACCAGCATGGGAATCAAGGAAGGCCAGTAGGACGCCTGAACGTGATCAATCAAGCGGACTTAGCTGCTCAAGGCGATGTGATCGAAGGTACGTTTACTGCTTTAAGCGTACCTGTCAAGGTCTTATTTGACTCAGGAGCGAGTTGCTCTTTGATTTCCACGAGAATTATATATGCGTTAGATCTACCAGCGCCGAATAACATTAACTTAGGAATCCAATTACCATCGGGTAAGGTAGTATCGTGTTCCAAACGATACGACGGGATCCCGATAGTAATCAAGAACACTGAATTCTTTGCGAATCTCATAGAATTTGACCTTAAGGATTTCGACATCATTTTGGGAATGGACTGGTTGACGCCATACAAGGCTATCATCGAGTGCCAGAAGCAGAAGATCTCGTTGGCGAAGAGTCGCGGGAAGAAAGTCATTTACTACATGCAGCCTCAGAAGAAGGGTGCCAAGGTAGTAAATGCAGTAAAGTTCTGCAATCTCATGCAGAAGGGATACCAACTGTACGCATGCTACGTGCATAATCTGGAAGGCGAAGAGAGCAAGATCGACAGTATCCCCGTCGTGAACGAATACCCAGACGTCTTCCCGGAAGATATCCCAGGAATGCCTCCTGAGCGGGAAGTTGAGTTCACGATCGATCTCGTACCCGGAATCGAACCGGTGTCAAAGGCACCATATCGCATGGCGCCTGCTGAGATGAAGGAGCTGAAAGAACAACTTGAGGAGTTGTTATCAAAGGGATATATTCGGCCGAGCACGTCACCATGGGGAGCTCCAGTCTTGTTCGTGAAAAAGAAGGACGGCGGACTCCGGTTGTGCATCGACTACCGAGGTCTTAATCAAGTGACGATTAAGAACAAGTACCCGCTACCTAGGATCGAAGATCTCTTCGATCAACTGAAAGGAGCGTCGGTATTTTCAAAAGTTGATCTAAGGTCGGGATACCACCAATTGCGTATCGCCGAGAACGATATACCCAAGACAGCATTCCGAACAAGATATGGACACTACGAATTCACCGTAATGTCTTTCGGTCTGACTAATGCTCCCGCAGTATTCATGAACCTCATGAATAGCGTTTTCCGAGAGTTACTAGACTCGTGTGTTGTCGTATTCATCGACGATATCCTAGTTTACTCGAGGAATGAAGAAGAGCATCGTAGTCATTTGCACCAAGTACTCGGACTTTTGAGGAAAAATCAACTCTACGCGAAACTGTCAAAGTGCGAGTTTTGGAAGAATGAAGTCGCCTTTCTAGGTCATATAGTATCGGCTAAAGGAGTATCAGTCGACCCGGCGAAGATATCGGCAGTGTCTGATTGGCCGGCACCAACAAACCAGACTGAGGTAAGAAGTTTCCTAGGACTAGCCGGATACTACCGAAGATTCGTGAAAGACTTTTCAAAAATTGCGAGACCGATGACCCAATTGCTGAAGAAAGGATTGAAGTTTGATTGGTCAGCTGAGTGTGAGCAGTCATTCCGTGAGCTTAAGGGGAGACTCACATCAGCACCGGTTTTAGCATTGCCATCAGAGGCTGAGGATTATGAGGTGTACAGCGACGCCTCGAAAGAAGGTCTTGGTTGCGTGCTAATGCAAAACCAAATGGTGATTGCTTATGCATCAAGGCAACTCAAGACGCACGAAGTAAACTACCCGATACATGATCTGGAACTAGCAGCGGTAGTGTTCGCTCTTAAGATCTGGCGACACTACCTATATGGACGAACTTGTCGGATGTTTACAGATCACAAGAGCCTCAAGTATATATTTACTCAGAAAGAGTTAAATATGAGGCAGAGGAGATGGCTCGAGCTGATCAAGGATTACGATCTGGATATAGCCTACCATGATGGCAAGGCGAACGTCGTTGCGGACGCGTTAAGTCGCAAGACGAGGCACCTGGCGAACACACTCATTCTACCTTCGGGACTGTATATGGACCTAGCTAAGTTAGATATTGAACTAGTCCATTATGGGACCGTGGTGGAGACAGTGAACGCCATAACATTTGAATCTACCGTATTTGACGAGATTCGAGAAGCTCAACCGGACGACGAGAACCTCCAGAGAATCAAAGGAAAGATAGGTGAGGGAAAGGCGGTAGGATTCACGATCCATGAGGACGGAAGTATCCGTTTTAAAGGAAGGTGGTGCGTTCCTCATAAGTGCGAGGAACTGAAGAGAAGACTTATGGAAGAAGGCCACAGTACACCTTACTCAGTCCACCCTGGTGGGGATAAGTTGTACAAAGATTTGAAGAAAATCTACTGGTGGCCGCGGATGAAGAAGGATGTTGCCGACTTTGTGGCCAAGTGTATAACCTGCCAGAAGGTGAAGGCAGTGAGACAAAAACCACTAGGGTTAGTAAAACCATTGGAGATCCCAAGCTGGAAATAGGACAGCATCTCCATGGATTTTGTTTCAGGGTTGCCAAGATCTCCCCGAGGAATGAATAAGATTTGGGTAATAGTTGATCGGTTAATGAAGACCGCCATTTTCATACCAATGAAGGAAAATTGGTTGATGGATCAACTAGCTAAGGCATACATCGAGAACGTGGTCCGAAGGCACGGAGTACCGCACGATATTATCTCAGACCGAGATAGTAGGTTCGTCTCCAACTTCTGGACTAAACTACAAGAAGCCTTAGGTACCCAAATCAAGATGAGCACAGCATTTCATCCAATGACGGACTGTCAGACGGAGCACACGATTCAGACGCTTGAGGACATGCTAAGAGCGTGCGTACTCGAATTCAAGGGAAGTTGGGAAGACCACTTGCCGTTGATTGAATTCTCGTACAACAACAGTCATCACGCTAGCATTGGCATGGCACCATTCGAAGCGCTTTATGGACGAAAGTGTCGCAGTCCGTTGTGCTGGACGAAAGATGATAATTCGATAGTTGTTGGACCGCAACTCATTGAGGATATGAACAGCAAAATCAAGGTGGTTCAACAGAAAATGAAAGTCGCACAAGACAGGCAGAAGAGTTACGCCGACACTAGGCGACAAGAGTTGGAATTTGAGGTGGGAGACAAGGTCATGCTGAAAGTATCGCCCATGAAGGGGGTGATGCGATTCGGTAAACGAGGAAAGCCGAGCCCTCGCTACATCGGTCCGTATGAGATTCTGGATCGCGTAGGTACCTTAGCTTATCGTTTGGCACTTCCACCAGAATTGTCGCGAGTGCACAACGTATTTCACGTTTCTCAACTGAAGAAATACGTGCACGACCCAACTCACGTGTTGCAACCCGACGTGATCGCGCTAGATGACGACCTGACATACGAGGAGTATCCGATCGAGATACTTGATGTCAAGGAAAGAGTCACAAGGAACAAGACTGTGAGGATGGTGAAGATCCTATGGTCAAATCATGGCACTGAGGAAGCAACATGGGAATTGGAAGCGGATATGAAGCAGAAATATCCAAACCTTTTCCGAAGCGACTCAGGAGCAGTTATGGGGGCATAACTGCAGTCCTAAGGGGGAGAGGATGTGACACCCCGCGTAAAGTCGTCGCGAACCAAGGTAAGAATTTTAAACTGCAAGCCTCAATAATTTCTTTGTGCCAATTATTTTCCGAAGTGCGACCCAACTTCGAGGACGAAGTTGATTTCTAAGGAGGGTAGATTGTAATACCCGAGAAATCAACATCGAGTATTAAATCCGAAAATTAATTAATTAAATTAATTAATTGGATTTAACTATTGCAATCGAAATAATTCCGGGAGAGCGGAACTAAACATTTCGGACGATAGCAACTCGAAGAGAGTTATCGGATGATCCAACAATCATGGAAAATCCATGTATGATTTTTAAAGATTAAAAATCATATTAAAAAAAAAGAAGAAATTGGCCGCAGCCTGGTAGTGGTGCGGTGGCGCGCCACTAGCGCGCCACCACCTCAGTAGCAGCATTTTGAAACGCTGCTACGCGTTTCTTGTATTTTGGAGCAATTATGGCGAGCTTGGTTCATGGAATCGAGCCACAAACTTGTCTCAGACATTGGGGGTGTATTGGGACTCCTTTTGGACGAACCTAGAAGCTTCTAGAGTACCTACATGGTTGGTAGTGTGGGAGATACATGAACTTGGTGGATAAGATGAACCTTGGTTGTGTAGGGGGGATTGGATAGAGTTTGGTGGCTGCAACTTCGAGTTAAACCACCATAAATCGTTTGTGGTTTTCCCAGGTACATTAAGGTACCCATTGGGACTGCATTCTCTCCAAAATCTATCCAAAAATCAGTCTAAACATCCCACCAAACACCTAATCCGAAAATCATCTTTTCTCTTGAGTGTTTGTGAGTTGGTGAGAGTTGTTCATCTTGTTCTTGGGGCTTTGGTCGAATTGGAGGTTTGCAATCCCTTCTCCTACGCCTAGGTAAGTGTTCCAATCCAAATCCTTGATCATAGGGTCGGATTCTAAGCCCTAACATCTAGTATTTCTCCAAACATTTCAATATAGGATTCGTTCGGTAGATCTTGGAAGAGAGGGACTGTTCCGGACGATTTTGGAAGTACAACCAAGGAGGATTTCGACACTACTCTTTTGGGAAGTAAGTTAGTGTTGTGCATCTCGAATTTTAGAGGTTTTGATGGAGTATTCACTGAGTTATAGTTCGATTTCTATCCTATGTCAAAACTGTTTTCTAGGGTTTCATCCGAGTAGATTTTATTGTTGTGCATTTTTCGCCTTGATCCGTTCGCTTTTGGAAGAGCCTTTCTAAATGAAATATGTTCGTAACACCTTGAAGATGATCTCTGTAAATTTTCATAAATTTTGGATTTGATTTGGGCAGTATTTTCTGAGTTCATGATGACAGATTTCGTTTCATAGCATGTTCAGTTTTGTAGTCCGTATTACTCCTAGTTACGATCGTTTTTGATGGTTAGTTTCTTCATGAAAATTGTTCATCTATGTGTCTAGTTTATCCCTGTGAAATTTCAGAATTTTTGGATCACTCTTCGAATTGTTATGGATTTTTAAAGAAACTGTGGTCGAGTGAACAGTGATTTCTGCACCTTTGAAATATGAGTTTCTGAAATGATTTTTTTTAGGCTACTTAGAGTCCGAATTTGCTAAGGCCTATTTCTGAGAAAAACGTTTAGTTTGATGTCTCCTAGTACCTGTAAAATTTTCAGAATTTTCTACAAAGTTTTACTACATTTCCTAGTATGAATCTGAGAACTGCCACAGTGAGTTTTCATCGATGAATTTGTCGTCGTGCGTTTTGATGATTAATGAGTCAATTGCTACTCTTTTGTGAATCTTATGAATTTTGGAAATGTAGTCATGGGTTGTAATGATTAAAATGTAAATTTTGAAACTTTGTGAGTTTTGATCGAGTTAGATGCCCAATTTTGGAGGGTAAGTGCACTTGGTGTGGGCTCGTTGGGCCGCCCCCTCTTATTGGTGGCCAAAACGGCGCCAAGGAAATTATGTTGCGTGTTTGTATGAGTCTATACTCCTAGGTGTATCCGTATGAATTACCTAGGGCTCCGGAGTGTGTCTGTATAGGGTCCGCTGCTCTCACATTGTGGATACCGTCGGCTTGTGGACATAAGCGCCCAAGCGGGTAATTTGATCTTAAACGGCTTAGGCCCAGGATCGTTGATACCGGCGGCTTGTGGACATAAGTGCCCAAGCGGGTAATTTTTGGATGTCCTCGATCAAAATGAGCATTGGTATTGGTGTAATTGGTAAAGTGGGAAAATTGCCGTAAATTATTTTCTCGTTTATTTTTTTTAAATATTAAAATTCCATCTTTTTTATTACTTTTCTAAAAACTTTAAGGTTTGTCATGCTATGCATTAACTTACGCAGTACCGTTTGTACTGATAAATTGTTGTTTTCTATTTTTCGCAGAGTAAGTCATGGCATGCCGGGATGGGATTTTATGAAGAAAGGACTTGTCGCATTAAATTTATTTTAAATTTCTCGTATTGGACTTGGAACATTGAAATTTGGTTTTGGCCGTCTGTTTGGCCCTATTTTGCTTCTGCACTATTGTTATTTATTTTCATGCATGTGATACTCTGAATTGATTTTACTTCGGGCATATTTTAATGGATTTTAAATTGTTTTGAAAATTTGGTACAACTTAGCCTTAGCATCTTTCTGAATAAGCTCGACTTGGTTCGTGTCTTGTTTAGAAAGGTGTGGCGGTAATGCCCTGGCCTGGGTGATCAAATCCGGGGTGTTACATGAATTATCCGAGATTATTGGGATAATTCGATACATCTATCCCGAGTCGCGACTGTCCGAAATATTTAATTCCGCTTTTCTCAGAATTATTTCGATTTTAATAAATCCAATTCTTTTTAATTTTGGATTTAAATTTCGATGTCGATTTCTCGGGTATTACAGTCTACCCTCCTTAGAAGTCAACTTCGTCCTCGAAGTTGGGTCGCACTTGGACTGAAAACCAATGCAGGTGACTAATTGGCACACATAAAATACAAGGCTCGAAAATTAAATTCTTACCTCGATGCGTGACGAATCTTTGCAGGGTGTCACATCCTCTCCCCCTTAGGACTGCAGTTATGTCCCCATAACTGCTCACGAGTCGCTCTGGAAAAGGTTGGGATATCCTTTTACGACTGGGATTATGTCGATCTTGGTTCCCTTGTCTTCAAGCTTATGTATGTAGCATGCATACAATTGGTATCCTTTTTGCATGAGCTTGCAAAACTTTAGGGCGTTTACCACTTTGGCATTCCTCTTTTGAGGCTGCATGTAGTAGATGACCTTCTTTCCTCGGATCTTGGTCGTGGTAATCTTTTGCTTCTGGCAGTGAATAACGGCTTTGTATTGAGTCAGAAAATCCATGCCTAAGATAACGTCGAAGTCTCTAAGATCAAACTCGACTAGATTCACGAAGAATTCTAGGTTCTTGATTACTATCGGGATCCCATCGTATCGTTTCGAACACGATATCACCTTATCCGATGGTAATTGAATTCCTAAGTTAATGTTCTTAGGCGCTGGAAGATCTAAGGCAGATATAATCCTCGTGGAAATTAAAGAGCAACTTGCGCCCGAATTGAACAAAACTCTGACACGCACGCTAAGCACATGTGATCAAGATCTAAGACAAAGGATAAATTAGCCTCAAGCTAACGCTCCTAAGTCAAGGTCAAGCCGAATAAGAATGTTACCTAACGCAGACAATGAACATTTTTAAATAATGCATGTATGCAAATGCATTCCCCGGAAAATTTTATGCTTAAAGAAGACTTGTCGAAATAATTTGTAGCATATATTTTCCATGGGTTTTAAAATAAAAATATCTTTCCATGGAAATAATATTTGAAAATGCTTAAAAATAATATTTGATATTTTGGGCCTCTATATTGGGCCGAAAAATAAATATCTTAAATTTTTTTTTCCCGGGCTCTGATACCACTTTGTAACACCCCGGATTTGATAACCCAGGCCGGGATGTCACCGCCACACCTTCCCAAGCAAGACGCGAACCATCTCGAGCTCACTTGAGAAGATGCTACGGCTAAGTTGTATCAATATTTAAAAATATTTATAACCAATCAAAGAGTGCCCGAATTTAAATCAGAGTAAAGTCTAACATGTATCATTTAAAATAGTGCGGAAGCTAAAATAGGGCCAAAACAAGACCAGAGTCTCAGTGCAGAATTTAAATAAATTAAAAATACGACAAATCTTCATAAGAATAATCCCATCCCATCGTGCAAATGCTCACCCTGCGAATGTAACACACCGTAAAATTTTGAATAAAATTTTTAAAGTTTAATTAATGATATTAAAATTTTACTAAAATAGAAACGTCTAATAATTTAAACAATCACTAGATAATCTCGAGAATGAAAAAGAAAATTGATATTTTTGGAACGATAAATATTTAATTAATCATAAACAAATCTTGAGCAAATATTTAGATGATTAAAACTCTTAAGCGCAAGTGCGACGAGTCCAATCCACCAACACTTGAATTAATCTATTAAAGGCGTGAATAAGTATTGAATCGTTCCGACCTTAATTACCAAAGCAACTCCCAAACATGGTAAAATCCGAATAAAGCAACAATATTCCGGATGAATTGTTTGTATCTTAAAGTCCATTAAAATTATTTATAAGTATTGGATTACAAGATTATATCCCTAGAATAAAATTAAAATGTTTAATCCATTTAATTGTTTGAAATTCATGAATTGTCCAACCATTAACCAGCAATTGTCCCGGATTGGGAAATTTGAAAGTTTGAATTATTTGGCTAACGGTGCCAATTAATAGATAATCAATTAAATTATTAAGTTAAAATTTTAAGTGTTACAAAATTATTAAGTCCATAATGGATGGATTATATTATTCTTAATTAACAAATTATCCCAATTTAAAGGATAAGATGACTTTGGGCTATTTCTTTTTCAACTACTGAAAATCAATATATTAAAGATCATTAGAAGCTTATATTAATTATTAGACATATTAAGCTATTAGATGATTAAGTCCATTACATTAAATTATAGGATCATTAAAAAGTTAGTTATGTCCATAAAATAATAATTGGTTTGGGCCATGCCATTAAGTCCATAAGCTAGAATTAATTAGATAAAGTTCAAAGCCCAAAATGAATTAAGTCTAGCCCGTAACCCCTTGGCCCAACCCTAAGCCCAAACCACCTAAACCCTAACCCTAATTGTTTTTCACCCTGTCGCCGCCGCCGACTCCGGCGCCGCCGCCGGCGGCCGGCCGGCAGTCCTTGCGCCAGCCCCCCACCACCATCTCGTCAACACCACCACCTCCGGCCTCCGTCCATCCTCCACCGTGCGGCTGCCTCCCAAATCAACACCACCGGCCGCCGCCTTCTTCTCCATTTCCACCACCAAAGCCGCCTCCACCACCACCTTCCAACCCTCAAATTTTAAATCCTCCGAACCACCATATCGATTCACAACCAAAAATACAAAAAGAAATAAGAACAAGAGGGAAGAAGAAGGAGCAGAGGGAGGCCAGGGCTCTCACCGCCGCCACCATTTCTGACCGCCTATCGCCGCCCTCCTCGTTACCACCACCCTTCATCAATAATGCCACTACCATCTTCCATTCTTCCCTCCTTAACCACCAGAATCAGAATACCAAAGCCAAAACAGAAATCAAAACAAAAACGAAGGGGAAGGGCGAAGGGGGATAGAGAAGGAGGAGAGGAAGAAGGTCGTCTACTGCCGCCGTCGCGCCTCCTTGCACTGCCGTCGGAGCTGCCGAGAGAGGGAGAACCGGAGAAGAAGGGGGCTCGACGGAACCGCTGCCGCCTCGGAGCCGCCGCTGCCACCGCGTGTGCTGCTGTTTCCGGCCGCTCCCGCAACGCCAGCGAGATTGATCGGAGTAAGGCAAAAGAAAAATAAAAGAAAAGAGAGGAGGACGAGATGAGAAGGAGAGGAGGGAGAAGAGTCGTCGCCGCCGTCGCCTTTTGCCGCCGCCGCCGCCGCACTTACCGGAGCTGCTATAGGAGGGAGAGCAAAATTAAAACAAAGAAAAGGGGAAAACATGTACTGAAGGGTGTATGGGGTGAGACAAAAAAATGAGCAAATAGGGGAGGGGAGGACGGTTTCAGAGAGAGACAGACAGAAATTAATGAGGGCAGGGGCACATTTGTGGCAATGCAGTCTGAAAGCTGATTTGAGGGAGGACAACTTGTTGTCTTCTTCACCCATTACCTCTATATAAACCCCCTTCTACTCACCCAATTCTCACGCCATTTCCCATCTCGAATTCAGTAGTTTCTTTGAGTTTCTAGTGTGGCTTGAGTTTTGAAATGATTTAGTAGTTGGGTTTCGAATGAGATTTTTGCTGCTTGTTCCAAAAGAGTTTTAGAGCTAAGTAGGGATTAGTACAGATAGCTAGTCCGTGAGAGTGCTCGGGTAAGATTTATTTGGAAAAATTGTAGTTATTATTTCCATTAAAATATCATTATAGCGAATGATGTTAATACTATGATTTTTGCTAGTCAAATAGCTGTAAGGGGATATCTGCTCGTAGGCCGTGCGTGTGTCGTGTCCATTCCAACTACGGTGACTGTAAGTAGATTTTTACTCTTTGGAGTAAAGCCAAATTTATTTTAGCTTAAGCATGATTTTTACTACCGCTTTCTTATTTTAAATTTATGTTTATAGCTCCCTACTGCTTTTGGATTATTGGTATGCCATTTTACTGTGCTTTACAATACTTGCAATTATTCTCAATGTCCTATGGATTTTTGAGCGCGCATTGTTACGGGGTTTGGTCCAAGTTTTGGGTCGCTGCTGCCACCTCCGCCGTTTGCCTGTGTTACACGACTTACGGGGACTGATGTAAATCCTCCGCCGTTTGCCTGTAATACACGACTTACGGGGACTGATGGAAATCAGCCCGATGCCATTTCTCGATTCAATGTGGTTTGAGGAAATTTCTTACCTCCACCACAACCCTTGAATGTATGTGAGAATTGGGCCCTACAACAGGGAACCTGCACATCATGTTGGCTGAGAAATTATTTCTTGGTAACGCATAGTGTCATATTATCTCTTCCCGGGATTAGATTTATATGGATTTTGTCTGTGCTTAAATTAATTCTCGTTTTAGCATACCATTACCATAACTATTGTTTTTAAATTGTTTCTGCTACCCTATCTCCTCCGGGAGTAAACGTCTACTTACTCAGCGATTGTTTCGCTGACTCTACACTTGTCACCATTTCCTTTCAGGTTTTGAGATCTGCAAGGCATCATCTGCACGGGCACGATTGGGGGTATTATTTATAAAAATGTATATTTTAAAAACCCCCCTTTGATAATAATATATTACTTGGCATAGAAAATTATTTGTGAAGTATGAACAAATATTTGGGTTTCATCCCGGTTATGCAAATATGGTGCCCTACTGTTTTAAACAATGCATTATGCGTTTAACAGTATTTTTTTTTGAGTATGAAATAGACAACCCCATTTTATGAAATAAAACTTCCATGGATTTACTCCATTATTGTTATTGCGCGCTTTGAGGAATGCAGTCCTCCGTTTGGTTACGCTATACCAAACATTTTTATTAAGCTTATTTTATACTTCTCATAGTATATAAGCTTCTTTGTGAATTATACGCTAGCTTGTCCGGAACGTGGTTAGCATATACATTCAATTCTGATTTTCTGCAATTATTTATGCTAGCCTTAGCGTATTTCGGGCAGTCCGGAATACGTGGCGGTAGCACCCCACCCATTGTTCCCGCTCTTTTCTTCCGCTGCATCTTTAGGGAAAATGGGGGTGTTACAGATTGGTATCAGAGCGTTTTGCTCTTGGAATTGTGCATCTGAAATTTTTAAAATTCATGCACCAAAAATTTATTTTTAAAAGCCAGGTGGCTATGCAAGTCGTGTATTTAAATTATTAATTTTACACGAAAAGTATTTGGAAGCATTCAGATTAGTGCATATAAATTATTGCAATTTTTGCACGAGAAATATTTTTGAAGAGCCATTTTTGCTCTAAGAAGTAGTGCATTTAAATTATTGAAATTTTTGCACGAAATATTTTGAAAAGACTATGCCAAGTATTTTTAAAGTTAAATTTGGGGATGGGAGCACACACACATATGCATATAGGCACGAGCAGAATTTTGGATTATTACAAGTTCATTTTTGACAAGGATTATTCCAATGTGTCGGACTCCGAGCTAGAGTCTCTCTCCGATTATCTTATGATTATTTTGCTAAGTATTGCCTTAGTATCTACCCCTAGACGTGTCTTGGATAAACTACTAGTATTGCACTAGTTCCTTGGCTTCTCAGTTCAGTCGCCTTATTACGTAAGATGATGCCTACAATAGGTGACGATATTTGCGATTACATTCATTTTTACCATCGGTAAGGTATGGGAACGTTTACCCCAAAGTTGTACCTACCAAGTGGAAACATGGTATTGAAATGGTCTACGACCCTTCCTCAATCTATATAAGAAATCGTCGTATCACAAATTATTCGATGGCCTTAGTACGATTTGCGTTCTTGCCTTAGTCAACATAAGTTTATACCTTAGACTTACAAGAGCACGAATTATGTGTTAACAAGATGATGATGCGGATGGCGATGAATAAAGAATTTTCCAAATATTATGTCGTCTTAAAGATAAGACGACATATGCCAATTGGCAAAGAAGTTAAATATCTACCAATAATAATTTGCCTCAATAAGAGCTTAAAGGATTAATTAAGGCTAAAAAATTCTATCATAGGTTTAAGGACTTGGAACCCAATATTTGATCAAAAGATCATGCTAAGTGAGGCTCGATGGAATAGTCAAAAATTACGCTTATCTACCTCGATAGAATTTCCAAATATGTTATGAAAAAGGTTTCTCCTTCAATAATAATAATAATAATAATAATAATAATAATAATAATAATAATAATAATAATAACAAATAAATAAATAAGAATTTACAAGAGCCTATATTACGAGGAGTTAATATTCTTCATATTTCCATGAAAGACATTGAATTGTCAAGGACGAAGTTTATAATCGAGAAAAGAGGATTCCCTACACATTAATTTTTAAATTTCATAATTTTCAAATTATGGTGGATAATCCTTAGTTGGAAATGCCATTATTATTTATCAATGTGATAACCCACCAAGCAAGGAAATCGTAAAATCCTCATTTTAAAGTTACTTGTAAAATAAATACTTATCAAGAAGACCGATCAAGAAGACATAGTAAGAAAGATACTTACTATAAATTTTATAGACTATGCATTTGAACCCAACCTACTCTTATATAACGCAATGTCTTTTCTTTCGAAGCCCAATATAAGTTGGGCATACCATTAGTCGGATACCCATAAGGGACATTTAATTAACATTTGGAAATTTCAAGTGATACGGACTTAGAAAATTCCCATGTGTACAACAAAGGATGATTTTTGTTTTACCCTAGACGTAAATATTTGTTAAGGATGAGATGAGTTGGATTTCCAAGGGATTTAAATTTTATATATTCTAGGATGAACTCGAGGAACTTACCTCAATATTTTTAAAATGTAAAGGAAGCTCCAAGCATAACAATTAATTATCGGGCCAAGTATATCAAGCAAAATCGACGGAGTGTTACGAAATGGATATATAATTCTTCTTAAGGACAACAGTTTACCAACGAGACAAGTGGGATTTATTAAGGAGTATAGTGTACTCAAATGAAATCTGCCAATTTAAATTGAATCAATGAAACCCCATAATAGAAATAACATATCGTTGGATTTAATTCCCTAGACTTATTCTGGATACCCTTAGAAGCGTAATAAAATATGGACAATCAAATGAAATAATTTACTTTCATCCCCTAGGAAAGAAAAATAGTACATAGCAGTTAGCAAATTCCGCTAAAGAAAGCGCTACAAGAGCGGACCAACCGACTTTATTATTATTACGGACCAAATGAAGAATTTTAGGACCATCAATGGATTAAATTTGATAATGAAGGTATGTGATACATGCGGGGTATACAGAATGCAACTAAAGGAGTTAGGAAGAATATTAAGGATAAATATTCGAAGCAGTCTGAAGAGAATAATAACTGATCGAGAGTTTTCCATAAATATATATATATATATATATATATATATATATATAGAGGCGTTAGAAAGATATACATCTAGTTGAGAATAACTTCCAGTTTGATCGCGAGACTTCGAGGACGAAGCCTTATTTTAAGGAGGGTAGACTGTAACACACCGTAAAATTTTGAATAAAATTTTTAAAGTTTAATTAATGATATTAAAATTTTACTAAAATAGAAACGTCTAATAATTTAAACAATCACTAGATAATCTCGAGAATGAAAAAGAAAATTGATATTTTTGGAACGATAAATATTTAATTAATCATAAACAAATCTTGAGCAAATATTTAGATGATTAAAACTCTTAAGCGCAAGTGCGACGAGTCCAATCCACCAACACTTGAATTAATCTATTAAAGGCGTGAATAAGTATTGAATCGTTCCGACCTTAATTACCAAAGCAACTCCCAAACATGGTAAAATCCGAATAAAGCAACAATATTCCGGATGAATTGTTTGTATCTTAAAGTCCATTAAAATTATTTATAAGTATTGGATTACAAGATTATATCCCTAGAATAAAATTAAAATGTTTAATCCATTTAATTGTTTGAAATTCATGAATTGTCCAACCATTAACCAGCAATTGTCCCGGATTGGGAAATTTGAAAGTTTGAATTATTTGGCTAACGGTGCCAATTAATAGATAATCAATTAAATTATTAAGTTAAAATTTTAAGTGTTACAAAATTATTAAGTCCATAATGGATGGATTATATTATTCTTAATTAACAAATTATCCCAATTTAAAGGATAAGATGACTTTGGGCTATTTCTTTTTCAACTACTGAAAATCAATATATTAAAGATCATTAGAAGCTTATATTAATTATTAGACATATTAAGCTATTAGATGATTAAGTCCATTACATTAAATTATAGGATCATTAAAAAGTTAGTTATGTCCATAAAATAATAATTGGTTTGGGCCATGCCATTAAGTCCATAAGCTAGAATTAATTAGATAAAGTTCAAAGCCCAAAATGAATTAAGTCTAGCCCGTAACCCCTTGGCCCAACCCTAAGCCCAAACCACCTAAACCCTAACCCTAATTGTTTTTCACCCTGTCGCCGCCGCCGACTCCGGCGCCGCCGCCGGCGGCCGGCCGGCAGTCCTTGCGCCAGCCCCCCACCACCATCTCGTCAACACCACCACCTCCGGCCTCCGTCCATCCTCCACCGTGCGGCTGCCTCCCAAATCAACACCACCGGCCGCCGCCTTCTTCTCCATTTCCACCACCAAAGCCGCCTCCACCACCACCTTCCAACCCTCAAATTTTAAATCCTCCGAACCACCATATCGATTCACAACCAAAAATACAAAAAGAAATAAGAACAAGAGGGAAGAAGAAGGAGCAGAGGGAGGCCAGGGCTCTCACCGCCGCCACCATTTCTGACCGCCTATCGCCGCCCTCCTCGTTACCACCACCCTTCATCAATAATGCCACTACCATCTTCCATTCTTCCCTCCTTAACCACCAGAATCAGAATACCAAAGCCAAAACAGAAATCAAAACAAAAACGAAGGGGAAGGGCGAAGGGGGATAGAGAAGGAGGAGAGGAAGAAGGTCGTCTACTGCCGCCGTCGCGCCTCCTTGCACTGCCGTCGGAGCTGCCGAGAGAGGGAGAACCGGAGAAGAAGGGGGCTCGACGGAACCGCTGCCGCCTCGGAGCCGCCGCTGCCACCGCGTGTGCTGCTGTTTCCGGCCGCTCCCGCAACGCCAGCGAGATTGATCGGAGTAAGGCAAAAGAAAAATAAAAGAAAAGAGAGGAGGACGAGATGAGAAGGAGAGGAGGGAGAAGAGTCGTCGCCGCCGTCGCCTTTTGCCGCCGCCGCCGCCGCACTTACCGGAGCTGCTATAGGAGGGAGAGCAAAATTAAAACAAAGAAAAGGGGAAAACATGTACTGAAGGGTGTATGGGGTGAGACAAAAAAATGAGCAAATAGGGGAGGGGAGGACGGTTTCAGAGAGAGACAGACAGAAATTAATGAGGGCAGGGGCACATTTGTGGCAATGCAGTCTGAAAGCTGATTTGAGGGAGGACAACTTGTTGTCTTCTTCACCCATTACCTCTATATAAACCCCCTTCTACTCACCCAATTCTCACGCCATTTCCCATCTCGAATTCAGTAGTTTCTTTGAGTTTCTAGTGTGGCTTGAGTTTTGAAATGATTTAGTAGTTGGGTTTCGAATGAGATTTTTGCTGCTTGTTCCAAAAGAGTTTTAGAGCTAAGTAGGGATTAGTACAGATAGCTAGTCCGTGAGAGTGCTCGGGTAAGATTTATTTGGAAAAATTGTAGTTATTATTTCCATTAAAATATCATTATAGCGAATGATGTTAATACTATGATTTTTGCTAGTCAAATAGCTGTAAGGGGATATCTGCTCGTAGGCCGTGCGTGTGTCGTGTCCATTCCAACTACGGTGACTGTAAGTAGATTTTTACTCTTTGGAGTAAAGCCAAATTTATTTTAGCTTAAGCATGATTTTTACTACCGCTTTCTTATTTTAAATTTATGCTTATAGCTCCCTACTGCTTTTGGATTATTGGTATGCCATTTTACTGTGCTTTACAATACTTGCAATTATTCTCAATGTCCTATGGATTTTTGAGCGCGCATTGTTACGGGGTTTGGTCCAAGTTTTGGGTCGCTGCTGCCACCTCCGCCGTTTGCCTGTGTTACACGACTTACGGGGACTGATGTAAATCCTCCGCCGTTTGCCTGTAATACACGACTTACGGGGACTGATGGAAATCAGCCCGATGCCATTTCTCGATTCAATGTGGTTTGAGGAAATTTCTTACCTCCACCACAACCCTTGAATGTATGTGAGAATTGGGCCCTACAACAGGGAACCTGCACATCATGTTGGCTGAGAAATTATTTCTTGGTAACGCATAGTGTCATATTATCTCTTCCCGGGATTAGATTTATATGGATTTTGTCTGTGCTTAAATTAATTCTCGTTTTAGCATACCATTACCATAACTGTTGTTTTTAAATTGTTTCTGCTACCCTATCTCCTCCGGGAGTAAACGTCTACTTACTCAGCGATTGTTTCGCTGACTCTACACTTGTCACCATTTCCTTTCAGGTTTTGAGATCTGCAAGGCATCATCTGCACGGGCACGATTGGGGGTATTATTTATAAAAATGTATATTTTAAAAACCCCCCTTTGATAATAATATATTACTTGGCATAGAAAATTATTTGTGAAGTATGAACAAATATTTGGGTTTCATCCCGATTATGCAAATATGGTGCCCTACTGTTTTAAACAATGCATTATGCGTTTAACAGTATTTTTTTTTGAGTATGAAATAGACAACCCCATTTTATGAAATAAAACTTCCATGGATTTACTCCATTATTGTTATTGCGCGCTTTGAGGAATGCAGTCCTCCGTTTGGTTACGCTATACCAAACATTTTTATTAAGCTTATTTTATACTTCTCATAGTATATAAGCTTCTTTGTGAATTATACGCTAGCTTGTCCGGAACGTGGTTAGCATATACATTCAATTCTGATTTTCTGCAATTATTTATGCTAGCCTTAGCGTATTTCGGGCAGTCCGGAATACGTGGCGGTAGCACCCCACCCATTGTTCCCGCTCTTTTCTTCCGCTGCATCTTTAGGGAAAATGGGGGTGTTACAGCGAAATCTGAGGAAAAATAGAAACAACAACTTATCAGTACAAAAGGTACTGCGTAAGTTAATATATAGCACAACGACTTTTAAAGATTTTAGATGAATATATAAAAATGGGATTTTTTTAAATTAAAAATGAATGTCAATTAGAAATAATTTTCTGAAGCCTCTTACGCTTTGCCACACAAATAAATTACCATTATTCATTTTGATCGAGAATAACCATTCTTGGAGAGTCAAACCCACAAGAGCTCAAACACATTATTTTACCATTGTTTGTTTTGATCGAGGACATCCAAATTACCCGCTTGGGCGCTTATGTCCACAAGCCGTCGGTATCAACGATCCTGGGCCGAAGCCTTTTCAGATCAACATCTGCTTGGGCGCTTATGTCCACAAGCCGGCGATAATAACGATTCTAGGCTCATGCCCTTTCGAATCAACCCACCTCTGGGACTCGTACCCACGAGGGATGTGAAAGCAGTGACCCTATACAGACCATTCCGGAGTCCTAGATAACTCATACGGATACATATAGGAGTATAGACTCTTACAATCACGAAACCACAATTTCACATATGCCGTTTTGGCTACAAAAGAGGGGGCGGCCCAACGAGCTCACGCCAAGTGCACTTACCCTCTAACACGTTGGCATCCCACTCGATCAAAACTCACAAAGTTTTAAAATTCACTTTTTATCATTACCACAAATGACCACATTTCCAGATTTCACATAATATCAAAAACGAGTAACAATCGACTCTTAGTTCATCGAATATTCAAGATAGCATTTACCGACCAAAAGTGACACTGTGGCAGTTTCCGAAATAACATTGAAAAATGCAGCAAACTAATTTTAAAAATTCTGGAAAATTTACAATGGCTAGGAAACATCAAAATAAGCATTTTTTATAGAAATAGACATCTTCAAAATCGGACTCTAAATGGCCCAAAAAAAATGATTTCAGAACCATCTTTTCCAAAGAGTTCAAAGCCTACTGTTCATTCGACCACAACCTCTTTAAAAATTCATAACAATTCCAAATATGATCCAAAAATTCTGAAATTTTACAGAGATGATCTAGACACATAATGGAACAAGTTTGATGAGACATCAACTATTTAAAACGATCATAGGCAAGAGTAAATCGAACAACAAAAACTGACTACATATGTACATCAAAACTGTCAGCATACATACAGAAAATACCAGATCGAATTTCGATGATCAAAACATGTCCAAAAATTTTGCAAATTTACAGAGAGCATATTTAGGATGTTAGGAACATTTTTCAGTTTGGAAGGATCTTCTAAAAATGTACGGATCATGGTCGAAATTTCAGAACAATAAAATTGGTCATAGGGAAACCCTATTTGACAGATTTACCGATGGAGGAAGATTGAACTATAACTCAACGGAATCTCAACCAAAACCTCTGAAAAAGGAGTGCACAATACTAACTTACTTGGGATGAGTTTAGGATCGAAATTCTCCTTGGTAGAATCCTGAAAATCGTCCAACTTGGCCCCAACAATCAACACTTCTAACAAATGCACCTATTATGGAGTTGTCGGTGGAAATTCTCAATTCTAGGACAAGAGACTCGAATCTAGGACCAAGAGAAATAAGTAGAACTCTTACCCAACCTTAGAAGAATGGAATGGATCACTTGAACACGTCCAAACTCTCTGCCAAGTGAAGCACAACTCAAGAACTCACCAACACTCTCTATGAAACTTCTTAAGTGTAAATGGGTGGAATAGAGGCATGACTAGGGGTATTTATAGGGGTAGGGAGTGTCCATGACTGCCATAGGATGCTTAGGGAGGTGAGGGGACAAAATTCAAGCTATAACTCCCGAATTAACTTCCTCAAAATTCATCCAACCCCCCCCCCCCCCCCCCCCCCACTCCACTTGTCCTCCAAGGAATCCTATGACCCATGTCTCTACTATGAGCTGATTATTGGGGACTTAAATACACCCAATAATGATTACCAAGCACCCCTCAACGTCCCTCAACACCTGGGAATTGAGTTGGAGTCGTTTGAGATCGCCCATCATCAAAATCATGGCAAGAAACGCATGAAGCGTTATGAGTTGTTCATAACAGCAAGGGGCATGCAGGTGGCGCGCACCGCGCGACCACCAGCCTGCGAATTTTTTTTTAATAATATTATGATTTTAATTTTTAAAAATCATAATATGTGAATTATCCGAGATTATTGGGATAATTCGATACATCTATCCCGAGTCGCGACTGTCCGAAATATTTAATTCCGCTTTTCTCAGAATTATTTCGATTTTAATAAATCCAATTCTTTTTAATTTTGGATTTAAATTTCGATGTCGATTTCTCGGGTATTACATATGCACTGGGTCGATTCAATGCGGTTAGTGTGGATATGTCTTATATTTGTTTTAATCTCTAACTGTTGGAATTATGTAGATAGTGTTCTTTTATCCGGTTTGTTCCTTTTGAACTCTAGAACATATATTGTACCTGGTGGTATGTTTGGTTCTATATTTTATGTTTTAGGATAATGTTATTGGCGAGAGTACGGTATCTGGCGTCACGACATTAATGGACATGCCGGCAGAGATATTGAATGAGATTGCAGCTAAAGTATCCGAGGAGTCGTCGGAGTATTTGTTCAATATGGCATTCAGGTAACTTTTGACATATATTTTATGTTTCTAATATATTTTCACTACTATGATATTAATTTAACCTGTCTTTCATTGTTGTCTTAAATGTTGAGTGATAATGCAGCTGCAAAACTCTATTCAAGGCTGCACAGTCGGAGGAGGTTTTCGTTCGATGCTCAATGGATTCTTTTGTTGATACAATGTTGGATGACTTGAGAGGGAATAAGATGGATTTTTATAATGGTTGCTTCATTGCATTCAATTACGACATAACATTGCGTCAAACCATCGTAAGTGTAACACCCCGGTTTTTGGTCACCCAAGTCGGGATGTCACCGCCACATCTCCCTAGTAAGACACGGTTTCTCCGAGCTTACTAAAGAGATGCAAGGCTAGGTATTGCAGTATTTAAAAACACTTAAAGCATTCAAAATAGCCCATACAATATAATTCGAAAATAATAATAGCATAGCGCAGCGGAAATATTTAGTTTAGTACAGTATCGCAGCGGAAAATATAAAAAGGGCCGACATGGCCAAAACACGGGTTAAACAGGCCCGTTCATAATATAGTCTAAGCACGAAATTTAAAAGCAAAATAAAAGTTCCCAAAATCCCATGCATGATTCGTGCTCACACATGCTCATTCCACATATTCTGTAAAGAAAGGAATAAAAATGGTTTTGATCAGCAAAATTGCTGAGTAAGTTAACACATGCATGATCGTAGGGTTTAAAAGCCATAACTTTAATAATTTAACAAAAGCATGATAATAACATAATATTTGATTTCATATAATCCATATCATATAGCACAATCTATCTCAGGCTCTATTTAATAACACATATCACATGGTTCAAGATAATAGCCATAATTTAAATAAAGTATTTAAATAATTTAATTTGACAACAATATCATTTAATCTAGTTTCATTTAATTTAGAATCCCCATTACATTCCCGATTTGGTATTTCAAAGTTTCACGATAAAAATCGCGATGTCAACAAGTTTAGCCGGTAGCCCGGCGGCCGCAGCCGTATCAGCCATACCCAGTACCACTCCGGAGCCTCGGGAAACCCATACGGATATTCACGAGAGTGTAGGCTCTAAGTTTCGCCGTTTTGGCAATATCACATTTCAAGTATAGCGCGCGGGGTCACCATCGTCCATTACGGCACGAAGTGAATCGTTAGGGGGCACCCTGCAGAGCACTCACCCCTAATTTTAATTTATCAAGTTTGTAAGGGGATTTAGTTTTTAAAATCTGCCTTCCATTGTATTAATTTAGAAACAATATCTCAATTCGTTTCAACCCTAATGGTTAATTCCATGTTTCAACAAGATTTCAAAATTTCGTTTCGGTAAATCACAGTTTACTCCAAAATTCGTCTAAAATCAGATTTAATTCCAAAAATTCCAAAATTTCACATCTGACTCGGAAACATCAAGATCTACAACTTTCGTGTTTTAACTTTTTCAATCCGAGATACCTAAGTAGGTCAAAATCGCCAATTTTCGCATAACAAGAAATCTGTCCGAGTTTAATACATCACAGATCAAAGATTTCAATTTCTACCATACCAATTCAACTCCAAATTTAATGAAATTTGACAGGGATCATCTTAAGACATTTATCTACAACTTTTATGTTTGGCCAAAGATCTAAAACAGCCTAGATCCTATGTCAAAAACGTGATCAAGATCATTCCTAAGTTCTGTCCAAGATTTCAAGATCTAAAATTAAACAGTTCGGTTTCAACGGGTTTTCACATATCAAATCAACTCCAAAAATTCTCAAATTTTTACAGTAGCTAGGTCTAAGTCTTAGGAACGTTTTTCGTGTTTTAAGTTTTTCCGTTTGAGTTCGGTTTAAGGGTCGGAAAAATTCAACAAATCTGTTGCGCCGATAGAAAGTAAGAATTGACAGATTTTCGGTTTCTTGTAAATCTTTTAGTTTTGCATGTTTTAATTCATCCCAAAACCATGTAAGAGTTAACTTACAGTGTCTATGAACGTCGGGAATGTCCAATTCGGAGGCGTGGCTTCCAGATCACCGTTTCTCCTCTCCGTTCGTCGGGTTCTACGATCTAGATTCGATACGGGGGTGTAGAAAGAAAAAGGAGATGATTAGGATTCGTTTTCGAATCGTTTATTGAATAAAGATTGGACCGAGACTTACCACGACTATGGAGATCTGTAGAGAACTCGTCCAACAGCGTTCGTCTTGGTTTCGTGCCTCCGACGACTCCGGATTTAGGGTTTCGAACGTATAGAATGTTGTAGGGTTTCGTAAACTTGTTCGGGGCTCCCAAGGGGCTTATTTATAGAATTCTCAATCCCTAGGGCGTCCATGACCGACCTAAAGGTCTGGAGTCGAGAGATGTTCAACCGAAAGTCGAAAAATCCGCGTTCGGGCGAAAGATTCACGCAACGACCGAATCTGTGGGGTGGCGCGGTCGTGGCGCGCTAATCCCCCTCCACCGCGCGGCCACCGCGCCGACTTCGCCTGGACTTCGGTCGGGGCGGGTCGTGCGATCCGTCGTGCTTTTCCGCCTCTCTTTCGGGTTTCTATCCCTCTATGCTCCCGAATTCCGATTTCCGGGGTATATTCGGGTTCATACTTTCTCTCTAATTTTATTCTCAGTCTAATTGGATGTTTTGGACTCGAATACTCGAGTTCATTAGTGTCGGGTTTTGGTGTACCATTTATCCATCCTTTTATTGAATTAAATTCCTTTAATTCCTTTTTAAGTAAAAATCTCATTTCTCATTTCCTTATCTTTATTTATTTCTTTTATTTGCTGGATTGGTTTATTTATTTATAGTATTCATTTTATTTATTATTTATTTATTTAATTATTGTTTTATTTTATGTTGGAAAATTCTCGGGTATTACAGTAAGTGATATTCTTCGTTTTTTCTTATGATTTTATTGTCATTTTTTTAGTTGAAGTAAATTGATTTATAATGTATTAACATGTACAGATTGAGTTTGTCTTAATTAAAAATCGCCAATGGTGTATTTCACGTTTGGAATGGCCAATAAAATGTCGTCACGATGCTTCAAGATATTTTAAGTCTATTATTCAGTTGACTTCGAAGGATCCGATGCTGATCAATGATGGTCTGAATGGAATGATTCCATATATTTCAGACAAGAAACTGTTGGTTCATAGTCGGGCGAAAGTGCTTCTCATTTTGGAACGCGTTTGGACTGACAATTCATTGTTTGTACCTTCTGTCGTTAATTTTTGTAAAAATCCGTACCATGAGATCCCTCCAGCGACGCCGATTGATATAGATATGGACTATATATTCGATGACGTGAAATGCCACATGTGCATTGCAACGAAGGAATGTCGCATTTTTTGTAATCCCCCATGGTTGCATTAAGTTAGCACTAATTGTAACTTAACCATAAATATTTTTTTTTCTACTCCAACGGTACGAACATTAAATAGATAATTTGTCTTGATGTATTTTTCGTTGTATCCTTCTTTTAGTTATTATTATTTTAACTTCAAGTCCCACGATTTGGCCATTATTTTTTGGTTCTACTCTCATCTTTATATATGTCTGTTTATAGAATATAGAATTAATAAGAAATATGTTATTGTCCCGAATTATGTTTAATAATATCCATGACCAGAGACGGAAAAACCAATATGAATACTAAATTTTTGGTGTGTAACGATTTTTCTATTTAATACGTGTAATTTTTTATATTAATATAAATGTATATATTTTTTGACGCGTGTTTAACGTCTCGAAACTATTATTTGAGGTTTGGATGAATTTTGATGAATTAAATGTTTTTTTGTGTATAAGTAAAATATTTTTTCGTACATTTCTATTATATTAGAATATATTTTAAATCTATATCAATTGACTCTTCTTTGATTTCAAATTCCTATTAGTATTTATTAATTACTATTACATTCTCGATTTCATTTAAATGTTTTGTTCGACAAATACTAATAAGAGCACTTACTTTTTCTGAAGTTAACTATATTTTGATTCATTATATCTATAATAATAGTAATTATAGATTTTATTTTTCCATTATTTTGATTGATGCGTCATTTTAATAGTGTTATAACTCTAACTAAGTATAGAAACATTCATTTATACATTGTATGAATACTAAAATTATTTTTTATATATTTGGCTGGATATTATATGAATTATGAATATAGAGGACCAAAAACGAAATTGCAAATAATATGTTTGAACGTTTTTGTTGTAATCGTTCACCGATCAATATTTTTGAACATAAACAATACGATGCATAAACATCTTTTTCTTTCATTGGAATCACTAATATGATGCATAAGCAATATATATCATGTTTTTTTAACTCTGCTTCCAAATCTAGAGGATATGTAAAGTAATTTTTTCCTAATTTCTTCTTCCCACAACATTTCCAATTCATTCATTTTCTTTGTCGGAAAGTCTTCGTATAGTGCCATCATGCTTTCGCAAAGTCTTTCCAACTCCTCCGTGCTGTCAATTAGAATATGTTTTGGAACATATAAGCATTCGGTCTTCGAGTCAGTAAATTCAATCCAATTCTTTATGTTTTCGTTATAGCGAGCCACCGTTTCATTGAGATTATTAGTGAAGTTTGTTGCAGCATCTGCGATCTCGCATTCTTTGATTGCTGTCTCTATGAATTGTATAACACTAACGAACTTATTTTTCTCTGCCCTGCTCAGCCCGGGTTCATTGTCGGACAAAATTTTGGCCAATAGGTGTAATACCCGAAAAATCCGAAATTTACGAATTTGGATTTATTTATCGAAATCGAAATAATTCCGAGAGAGTGGAATTAAATATTTCGGATAATCGCGACTCGGGATAGATGTATCGAATTATACCAACAATCTCGGATAATTCATATTATGATTTTTAAGAGATTAAAAAAATCATAATATTATTAGAAGAAAAAAAAATCGCAGGCTGGTGGCCGCGCGGTGGCGGCGCGGTGCGCGCCACCAGTGCGCCACCCTGCTGTTATGGCGAACTCATAACGCCCTATGCGTTTCATGTCATGAATTCGGTGGTGGGCGATTCCAAACGACTCCAATTCGAATTTCAAGCATTGAGGGACGTTGTGGGGTGCTTGACAATGATTATTGGGTGCATTAAGACCCCAACAAATCAGTTATGAGGCTATATGATCACTTGAGGGAATCCTATGAAGTCATGTGGAGTAGTGGGGGTTTTGGATGAGGGTTGAGGGAGTTAAGTCAGGGGTTATGGAGCTAAATTCGTCCCCTCACATCCCTAGCATCCTATGACAGTCATTGGGCTACTCCCCACCTCTATAAATACCCCTAGTCATGCCTCCATTCCACCCATTTGCACTTAAGAAGTTTCATAGTGAGTGTTGGTGAAGTTCTTGAGTTGTGCTTCACTTGGCAGAGAGTTTGGACGTGTTCAAGTGATCCAATCCATTTTTCTAAGGTTAGGTAAGAGTTCTACTTCATTCCATTGGTTTTAGATTCGAGTCTGTTGCCCTAGAACTAAGATTTCTTTCGACAACTCCAAAGTAGATTCAATCGGAGGGAGGTGTTGATTCGTGGGGCTGTTCCGGACGATCTCGGGGATTCTACCAAGGGGAATTTCGATCCTAAACTCATCTCAAGTAAGTTAGTATTGTGCACGTCAATTTTTAGGAGTTTTGGTTGAATATAACTCGAGATATGGGATGATCTCTCTTTCTTACTAAATTTGTCAAATAGGGTTTTCCTATGACCAATTTTATTGTTCTGTGAATTCGACCATGATCCGATCGTTTTTAGAAAATCTCTTCAAAATGAAACTTGTTCCTAATGTCATAAAGATGCTCTCTGTAAATTTTTATAATTTTTGGACATGTTTTGGTCATCCAAATTCGATCTGGTATTTTCTGCGTATAAGTTGACAGATTTGATGTATGTATGTAGTCAGTTTTGTTGTTCGGTTCACTCTTGCCTATGAGCGTTTTTAGTGCTTGATGTCTCATGAAATTTGTTCTAATATGTGTCTAGATCATCCCTGTAAAATTTCATGGTTTTTGGAGTACGTATGAAATTGTTATGAATTTTTGAACTCACTGTGGTCGAATTTACCGAAGCATGAGAAAGTGTAAATCAGTAGCTTTCTGTAATCGGTTGAAAGGACCCATTTAGAGTCCGAATTTTGAGATGACTATTTCTATGAAAAATGCTTATTTTGATGATTCTTAGCCACTGTAATTTTTCCAGAATTTTTAAAATTTTTTTACTGCATTTTTAAAGGCGATTTCAGAAACTGCTACTATGTCATTTTTGGTCGGTAAATGCTATTTTGAATATTCGATGAACTAAGAGTCGATTGCTACTCGGTTTTGGATATATATGAAATCTGGGTATGTGTCGAATATATTGGAATGATAAAAATGTGAATTTTAAACTTTGGGAGTTTTGATCGAGTGGGATGCCATGTGTTAGAGGGTAAGTGCACTTGGCGTGAGCTCGTTGGGCCGCCCCCTCTTTTGTAGCCAAAACGGCATATGTGAAATTGTGGTTTCGTGATTGTAAGAGTCTATACTCCTAGATGTATCCGTATGGGTTATCTAGGGCTCCGGAGTGGTCTGTATAGGGTCACTGCTTTCACATCCCTCGTGGGTACGAGTCCCAGAGGTGGGTTGATTCGAAAGGGCTTAGGCCTAGAATCATGTTAATGGAGGCCTTGTGGGTGTAAGTTCCCAAGGTCATATTGGGTGTCCTCGATCATAACGAACATTGGTAAAATATTCGTGGATTATGTGTAAGAGATTTTAAATTAACTTATTTACTCGTCTTTTTAAATAAATATATTATTTTGTATACTCTCCTAAAAACTTTTAAAATTCGTTGTGCTATATATTAACTTACGCAGTACCTTTGTACTGATAAATTGTTGTTTTATTTTCTTTTCAGATTTCGCAGAGTAAGCATCGCATGAAGGGATGAGATTTCCATTTTTAAAAGAAGACTTGTCGCATTTCAATTATTTTTAATTTATGCATTGGACTTAGACTCTGGTTTTGGCCGCATGTTTTGGCCCTGTTTATTTCTGCTTCCGCACCGCTTATTATTCTTACGTGTGTTATACTCTGATTAAACTTCGGGCTTATTTGAATGGTTTTTAAATATTTTTAAGTTAATGATGCAACTTAAGCCTTAGCATCCTTTTAAATAAGCTCGATTTGATCGGGTCTTGTTTGGAAGGGTGTGGCGGTAGCGTCCCGGCCTGGGTGACCAAATCCGGGGTGTTACAATAGGTCTCTGCATGCAACTGCATCTGAACCTCTAGGAAAGTTTAAACCTAAAGACATTTGTGTAAAATGTTATTAATAACTCTATTTCAGTAATAATTTTTCGGAAATAAAACCTACCCGCGTATGGCATGAGACGATTGATTGCTGATATTTGTAGTGTCCAGTATATCGGAGCCATCCTGATTTTAGACGCCTTAGAGTTACCGTCCTAATTTTTTTTTTGGTTGTTTTAGCTTTTCGTATATTCATTATGAAAAAATTATTCGTTTATATATAGACAATTTTGAAAGAGTTGGAACGTCACAATGATTAATTCAATTGAGAAAACTTAAACGGTACATTAATTATTACCGTTTGGTATACCTTCTTTTTCTCAAAATTTTTTTTTAATGCAGAAGATAATTGTTTTACCTTTTCGTGTACTCTATATTTTCGTCTCGATCTCATTGGTAATCTAAATACATTTCTTCATGATTAAATAGTAATACAGTTGTATCGACGTTTCTTTTTTTCGTGTTCTTAAGTCTTCTGTTAATTTATCTGTGAATTTATATTAATGGTACCAATAATTCAAATAACAATGTTAAATTGGATTGTATTTTTAAAAATTTTTTGTCATTGTATTACTCTTCCCATTATTATCATTCTTATTTAACGAATTAACTAATATTAAAGTTCTTTTATATTGCATTAATGTTCATCTGTACAGTTCCATTATCTTTCGACTTGACAATATTATTACATGATTTGTATATAATATTAATATTATTATAGAGAAAATTAATAATACATGATCTATAATTATTAAATAATTTTTGTCGTCAAAGTTGTTATATTTAGTAATTATGAATATAGATGACCAAAAACGTAATGACTAATATGTGCATAAAGTTTTTTGTTGTAATGATCTGTCGATTCGTATTAATTCATAAATGAAATTTATTCTGAACAGTCGATATATACTTATTCATATAAAATTTGGATATATGGAAAGTAAATTTATATATATTAAACCAATCAGTTACAATTCAACTTCTCTTAACATATTTGCCAAATCGAAAGGAAATGTAGATTAATTTATTCCTAATATAATCGGCCCATTCGACTTCCAAATCATGCATCTTCTCCGCCGAATACATTTGATATCTGACATTTAGAGAATTGTAGACGATGTCCAACTCATCCGTAGTTGACATGAAAACATAATTTGGGATATATAGCATGTCAAGATTATTGCCCTCCGAGTATTCGACCCAATTCCTTATATTCTCCTTATATTTGTCCGTTGATTCCTTGAGCTTCTGTATAAAATTTGTTGCAGCATCTGTAAATTCACATCCTTTCATTGCACGTTCTAAGAATCCTATAACATCTGTGGCCTTTTTCTTCTCTTCCATGGGCATTTCCTCATCCATTTCCGATAGAATCCTTTCGAGTAGATCTTTGCAAGCAACAGCATTGTCACCTCTTGGGAAAGATGCTCCTGCAAAGTTTTCGTTTAAACTTACAATAAGTTAGTTATATATATATTGAATAATTGAATAATAAGATTTGTGTTATTTACATACCTGCATAGGGTAGAAGACGGTTGATTTCAGCATAATCAATCTTCGATTTGCTACTAGACATTTTCCTTTGTCGAATTAAAGACTTTGGCAGATTCTTCTATTTAGACAATGGTACTCTTATTTATAATTCTCGGTTTGGTTTAAGTATTAAACGCACGTCGTTACATTTATTATTTTTGTATAGTTAATGCATCTGAAATGCATCAGACGCGATGAATCACGTCAATGAATAAAACTCTTATTTAAATTTCTTTGGTTGATTCATTACCAAATTAAATAATTGGTGACGTTACTCATCCAAAAAAAAAATAATTCGTGACATTATCTAACAACTGTGTTGCACGCCAATTCCGACAATAAGTAAGAGATTAGATTGTGGTCTCTGCATACTTTTCCAATAACAGATATCTCTTCTATTAAACAAATAATATAACTATGATCATGCATACCAATAATGAATAATTGTCCTGCAAAATGCAGGCGGAGAGAAATTCACTTGACTCATGTGTAATGATGATTTCATAAATTTTTATTCCATCTCATATCCACTTTTCAAATCTTTTATGTTAATGCTCTGATCCTGTCATTCAATATTTCTTCTTCGAGTAAACAAATTATATATCCTCCTACCCTAATTTATTACATGAGTAAAAAAAAAACAAAAATTAATTGTTTTATATTAATTAAAGAATAAACGAATTTATTTATTATATTTGATTTAGATTAATCTAATTCTGTTGTTAGATCAAACGAATCAAAATATGCTTAATTTTAATTAATACCGGCATCATCGTATTTATTGATTACGCATATCTCTAAGGTAGTATATTTTATTCATTCTAAATCATCATCTATTTTTTAATTTTTGCTGTAATGATTAATAGTTACTTGAACACGTTACATCGTCTGCTTTCAATGCACCGTCGAGTCAATTGTCTTTTCTATTATGCGTCCTTCCACTTCTTCATATTAATTAATAATAAATTTCATAACAGTATAGTTTTTGGTAATTTATTTACGGACGTATAAGTCGTTTTATCTACATTGTATTAATTAATTGCGTTCATTTCAATGGTTGGAACTTGAATTTTTTGATCGTGGTAATTAATTATTTATCTTTCATTCCCTCATTTATGATAATGTTAAAATCACTCTTTGCCTATTCATCTTTATATACTTGAATTTTAAATTAACATTTTAACTTAATAAGCCATGATGCATGTTTTAAATTTATTTACTTTTATCTATCCATCCAAGTTAGTGCGACTGTACATGCATTTTCTTTTTATTTCTTGCCCCTTCGTTTTATTTAATTGTTTTTGTGTATAAATTTAATTGTATCATAATTTTTAGTATAATTGTATTTTTCGATTTAATTTCCTATATATACAGTTCATTTTTCAATTTTATAGAGTTTACCCTTCGATTCCATACATTATTATAATTCTTTCATGGAAAAATCCGATCAACGACCTTTAAAGAAACGATTGGTCCCACATCATTGTCCATTAAAAAATGAAGATGAAAGTTGGAACTGTATTATCGATCTCCCTGACGATGTTTTTGGTGAAATAGTTTCCCGTGTTTCTGCTTCATCTTTACAGGATATGTTTAATGTGGGATACAGGTTATTCGTCATTCCAGGATTCATTTTATTCTTCATTTCATTTTTTTTTTATATCATTTTGAAAACATATTGTTTATTTAATATTTTAATTATTATCGACGTAATAATTATACGTTTTTCAGTTGCAAGTCTCTCTATCGGGCTACGAAACATCCATTGGTTTATTCATGGATCAATTTCGATGGTATGCATGGCCAATGAAGTTTTCTACTAAGGGTTTATTCTATTCAAAGTGTATGGAAAATGGGAATAGAATGCCTTTTTGGGATATTGCTTTGGTTAGTACTTAATAAAATACTTCGATTATCTAATTATTTAATTTCTTTATTATATATGTAGAACACTAATACTTTTATTGAACCCCAAAGGAGAAATATGCCACGTGTAATGACATAAAAGGCGCTTTGGTAATTCTGGACGAATCCATCAGTTCGGGTCACCTGCCATCCTTATACTTGAAGTGCATTTTTCTTCTGAGTTCTAACGAATCCGGTCATATAAAAGAAGCACTGAGTTTGTTTTCTTCAATATGTGGTGACAAAAAAATTGTTGGTGTCTACAAGGACAAAAGTTCTTCGTTGGTTCGGTACTATGTGGGACTTCCCAGATCTATTTCGTTTTTTCTACTGTTAGGGTGTTTTGTGAGAAAATGATCATATTATTAGCATGTTACGTGTATGGTTGGATGTTGATTACGAGCGGATGGATATAAACTGTTTAAACTGTATTGCTACCCGTGAATGCTGGCTTTTCCGCCCAAATAATCCCATGTATAGTTGATCATTGTATTGTTCTCCAACTTATTCACCTATAATTCTCTCTCTTTCATTTTATATATTCCACGTATCTTTAATTAATAAATTGGTCCTTTAATTAATTACATTCTATAATGATATTCCATCGCTTAAATCCTACTCCAGATTTGATTGATTATTTAAGACCTTAGAAATCTATAACCAATGGATTCAATTTTTTTTACACTATCATATTTATTTCATTAAATGTATAATATAATTCTTATTTATCAACATTAAATTATTGATAGATATAATATTACAATCATGTTTAAAGTCCCATGTATTCGTAAAAAATGATAAATAAATAATTCTATTAATTTAATTATGATATCTTAATGAATTAATAGATATTGGATCCTGAAAAGAAAATAATTATTTTTAATTTTAACGTAATAATTGCGGATACAGCAATTATAACAGAGTTAATTTCTTTTCATAATTATTTTTACACGCGTCGAAACTATAAGTTGAATGACGTCTTTTCCGATTCAATGTCAATCTTCATTTCCCATTTCAATTATCTGACGATCCACCACTACTTTTCCCGAAGGCCACGACTCTTCAAATTCATTTTCAAATACATAATAGATTTTATAAATAGAAAATTTTTTCATCTTCTATGTATTATGTCTCTATATATACGGTTTTATTCAGTTATTCCTTCTTTCTGATTCTTACTCCTCCATTTCATCGAGCACCAAAAATTCCGAAATGGATCCAGATATAATACCGCATGGAGCGATTGTGCATTCCGATTTAAATTCTCAAGGGCATCGCCAGAAATCGTTAATTGATCTTCCTCCAGATATTCTTGGTGACATAATCTCCCGCAATTCCGCTTCTTCTTTGAGTGAAATGTTCACAGTTGCCTACAGGTACCATATTTATCTTTGAATGCTAATTTTGTATTCAATTCATTATAATTTTCTTAGTTAATCTATCTCAGTTGCAAACCACTTTACCGAGCCACGAATCATCCATTAGTTTATTCGAGGTGCTGTATGGATCCTTTTCGATTTAGGCATTGGTCATTTCGCTACCCTGCTAAGTTGGAATTTTTTAAGAAGTGTGTGTCTAATTGCAACCCAATGCTTCGAATCAACTATGCAATTGTAAGTCAATAATATTAATGGGTAATTTAATTCATATAATTTAAAATTATTTAATGTTATTTTTTCTTACTCTTTACATCCTCTTATAATTCTTCTTATTAAACTGAACGTTGCAGGACAAATACATTGTACTCAATAATTTGAACGAATCTTTGTCAATTCTGGATAAATCCATCAAAGATGGACACCTTCCATCGCTTTATCTGAAGTCCATATTGCTCCTTAGTACCAATGATCCTATACATTTAAAAGAAGGAGTCGAGACGTTGTCTTTTATTAGCCATGATAAAAAGTTGTTGGTGTCACTTCGAGCAAAAGTAATTAGATGGTTTCAAGTGCGGCCAAAGTTTCCTAACCCATTTGGTGATTGTTCTCATAAGCTAATTTGCCATGACATGGATCACGTTCGTAGTTTGATGCGAGGTTGGCCCGACGACGACTATGAGGGAATTGAAATTGACTTGTACCTTGCATCGCTACTTGGGAGTGTTGGATTTTCCGTCCATGTAATGCCAAATACATGTATTTAAGATGATTTATCTATTGTACTACCTTTTATCCCTTCAAGATGATGAGTAATATTTTATGTCTATCTAAAAATATTATTTATATTCAATTATTCTTATTGCAATTAAATATTTGTTCTCTTATTTCATCTATCTAAATTACAGGGGTCTTATGATAAGTTGTACTCTGTGGGACGAATATGTCGACGTATTTTTGTTGGGTTTCAATGAAGATGATATCACTAGGAATGCATTCGTCCTTCAGTTTTGTCGAGTTAATACATTCCAGGGTTTGTGTTATATTGTATAGGAATAAATTTTGTCCCACTTATTTATTTAATATCCGAATTTTTATATATTATATATATTTTATTAGGTAAAACCCAAGTTCAAAATGCTTTTCGCATGTCGAAACTTCTCTTGAATCTCGATATTCCTGAGGTCAAAAATTTTATGGAACGGTTAGTTCTCAAGTTTTATAATATTGTATTTTATTATATCTCAAGTAATTTTATTCTATTTGATTTTGCTGAATAAATAAATTTATTTTAAAATATAGGATCGACAATGTAAGCTTACCCGAAAGATCTCTATCCAGCCTTCTTGCTGTTAGCTTTTCATCTGAGGGATAAGATATATCCTCATTTAAAATATCCACTATCAAGGATATAAGTACTTCTGGTGTGGTAATTTTCAATTTGGATTTCGTTTCATCTTGGATTTTTTTTTATAATATAAAATTTCATTTTATTTATATTATTCATCTTTTGTGCAGGGTGGTTCATTTTTTCTGAATGGAATCGTTGTTCACATAGATGATACTGCTGGATGGTTCTTTTATTCTTGCAAGATGTGTCAGAGAAAGCTAACTGTTGTGGATTCAAGTTTTTATTGCTCCTCCTGTCAATTGATGCGTTCTACTGCTGGAATGAGATATAAGTTAATAGTTTTTGTTGCGGACCATACAAGCTCATGTTCACTTCTCATATGGGACAGTCAAGCTGTGATACCCATAAAATAACAATAATAATAATAATAATAATAATAATAATAATAATAATAATAATAATAATAATAATAATAATAATAATAATAATGAGTGATGCAGAATATTTGTGATCCTATAACAGTAAATCTAGTTTTCTATTTTCTCTATTCTTTAGTATAATATTATCCCAACAATTAGATGTGAAGGGATATATTACGGGGAGTTATTATGGCATTAAATCTCATATGAATATTGGGATTGATTGAATCCCATAAATATTGGGATTTAAAATCCAAGGCCAACCACAATTATTTAGAAGTATAAAACCTAATTAGTAGCCACCACCCGTACAACCCTAAAACAAATCCACAACCTAGTCTTGGAAGCTGCTCGTGTGAAGTAGAGTTTTGTGTGCCTGAATCCTTTTTCTGCTCGTAGGATCTCTCTGCTATATTTTAATCTCCAAAGTCTGCGTGTATTAACTAGTGGTTGAATTCATTAAATTATTACTCCTTGTTCTTCCCATTATGCTGTGGTCGGCCATAGGTCTTTCTAGTCAGTAGATTATTTTTCTTTCTTTCCCTGGTTGGTTGGCAAAACCTGTTAAGGTATATGCAAATTAATTAAATAAGCAATCCTTGGAGTGTGAATTCGTCCCTACCAGTCCTATTGGAGTCTTTGAGTTATTTTTTTTAGCCTGCAGTGGTCGGCATAGGGGAATTCTCTAGTTGGTCTAACAAATTTTTCAAAGTATATAGATAACTATTGAGCACTTCTTTGGAATATAAATTGGTCGTGCTAGCTTTCTTGAGTGAAACCTGGTAACCTGTGATTTAATATAGCCACATGCACTTACGTTTTATACGCCAATTGGTAAAATAATCTATAATAGCGTGCAAAGCATGTCTCGCAGGGATAAAGATAAACTCTTATATGTATATACGCTTACTTACATATCTATATATAATTCTATACATATGTGGGATATATGCAGTTACATGTTATAGAGTTGTGGAGTCTGAGGCAATCTGTTGTGTTGAAATATTTTCGTGGCTACGTGATCCTATTATTTATGTGGGTAAATTGGTATTGACGAGTAGATACTTATGTGCGGATTATGCGGATTTTGCGGATTATGCGGTTGAGGGGCAGGACCGTGACGGGTCTCTAGCGACGAAACTCGCCCCCTCTGTCACAAATTAAATTAAATCTAGGTTGACGAACCTTTGAATATGCGGTATTGTGGGTCTAAACCCCTAACCTCGCCTGCGGGCCTAGGTTAGGGCACCGGTGATGTAGGTTTAGACAAATTTTGTGGATTATGCGGTAAAAAGTGTCCTCGTCAATATTAATTCACCATCACTACTATTTTTGCGGTTGTGTCATTATTTGGTGTTGTCCTTATGGAACTGTGGGTTAACTTACCAGTTTATACTGAGTTGTGTGTGTGTTTTTCTTTTCTCTTTTTCAGGATTCGCAAGTGAGTAGGCATGGCACGTGCACGCATTGGGATGGGATTTTCAAGTTTTATTTTTAGCTAATAAAAATTATCTTTAAATTCATAATGTCTTCTGCATAATTATTTTTGAAACATTTGTGGATGATGCATGATTTGAGAATAAAGGTTATGTTTTCTTAGTAGAGCCTTAGCATCTCTTGGTCATGTGTGTGTTATGGTATTTTATCCAAGAGATGTGGCGGTAACATCACCTTTATTTTGATGTTTTGAAAATGGGGGTGTTACACAAGCTGAGTCTATTTTAGGGAAGAGTGCATCTTTATTGCATAAGGAAATGACTGAGGTATTGTTAAATATTTCATTTATTTTGATTAGTTATATAAATTATTAACAATAATAATTCTAATTTTAGTTCACTTTTACAATGCTTTGTTTTAGGAAGTGGATTTTCCTTCATACATCTTTGAGAATTTAATGAACAAAAGGTTCATATTCAAAGTAACAATTGGAGATGGTGAAAATTGGAGATTTGATCGTCCAATAACTGTTGATGAATTGAAAGTCTCGCCACCAGGTGATGTAGAAAGTCAAGTTGATGATGACTCTGGAATTTAAAACTCAGTTTATTCCGAGAGCAACCAATCTTCTGAACAAACTCCAGTTGCTCGAATGTCAAGATTATTGGTGATGATGATACTGATCTCAAGAAAAATTTGATTGATGATTTTTCTTCTTCAAAATATGATCCAAAAGCACCTGTTCAAGTCAAGGAAGAGAAGATTGATTGATAATCCAAGTTTATTTGATTGACGTCCACATGTCCTTATTCTGTTTTTATAGTTCATTTGTTTTATTGTTGGAATGATTAAATATTTTGTAGTTGAATCTATCGTATTCAATGATTCTGGACATCGTTATGAAATTTATATCCTTTTATTAAATAGTATCTATTTCGTATTGAAACTTTTATCTAATTAAACATTTCCATTTCATTATAACGATTTTGATAACATTTTATCGTTTTATATATTTATTATTTTTTGTGTTTTTTTTTCCCGTAATATTTAAAAAAGGAAAAGAATAAAAACAAATATTCATGACTTCGACACTTGAATGATAAGATATGGGAAATCTTCTAAACAATCTCACGTCACGTTATATGGAATAACATTACAATTTCTACATAATGATACAATTCGTACAGGACCATTACTGCAGGATTCAAAATTACTCTACCAATAATATTTTTGTTTCAATGTCAAATTTTTTATATTTAATATATTTATTACATATATTTCCAAGCCATTCAAAACTTTGAGTAATTATTTAGTCAAAGTATAAGTCATTTAGCAATCTTTTATAATATCTAATTACTTAGAAATTCTTGATTGCCTATTATTATATTTTTAAAACTGTATTTCTAATTTTTTTTTCCAATCGCGTATTATTTATTCATCTATTCATTATATAATATATATATAATATATAACTTAAAATTGCTATAAAATTTATACCTTTAATTAGTCAACCATTTTTTCTCAAAATTCTCGAATTAAATTTCGGCGAATGGATGGAGAGACACAAAAAAAGTATTCAATATTATCCGCTTCGAATCAGAATTTATCAAGTCCTTTTGGCAGAATTCCTTTAAGTTGCATTTCAAATGGTAGGGTTTGTTCATATGATGTAAAGTAAACTTTTACTGAAAATTCATTTTATAATATTCATTTCCATATAATGCAGGTATTGATGGATTCTGCACCACATCCTCTTCGCCCATTCCACACGATCAACCTATCCAAGACCAGAGTTTGTCTCAAGTTTCAGGTTGGAACGTTCTTCTCGAACCTTAATATATAGATTTAATTTTGTTGTAATTTATAGCAAAAATACATTGAAATACATACATAATACTTTTGTCATCCAGTAAACATTTAAATTCCTAATAAACACCATCCAATATATTAACACACTGCAAGAATAAATTATTTCATTTTCATGAAAGTAGTTCAAATACTATTAATTTGATGTGTCAATTAATAAGTATATATGATTTCTTAATGATAATATCTTCTGCAGTGCTCTCCCGTGATTTTGTGGTAACAATAAATAATGAAGAGCCAGAAAAATTGCCTGCATCATCTTTGAACGAAGGTTTGAATTTTTTCTCATAAAATTGGACGAAAATTCATAATTAATTAAACACAATTCTATTCAATATATTGTATTGCAGATATCCCTTATACTTCGAATGCACAAGAAGATTTGATCGGCCTTAACAATTTACCTCCATCTGCATTTATAGGTAAATATTTCATTTTCAACTTTTAACATTACCTTAAACATCGGTTTTGATTTTTAATTTTTTTTTCCAGAATACTACGATCTAGGAGACCCAACCTATGCATGCGATAATTGCCAAGCGAATTTTTGGTACGAGGAAAGAGTTGGCAAACACTATAGGAGTAAACATCCAGAATATAGTGTTTGTTGTTTGGGCGGGAAAACAAGTATTCCTAGAATGCCAGAACCTCCTCAATTATTAAGGAATTACTTTTTTGGGAATAGCTGCAAGAGTAGGAATTTCCTCCAGCACATAAGAGCTTAAAATTCTATGTTTAGTTTCACATCAATGGGAGGAAAGGTTGATAAAACCATAAATAATGGATCCTGTCCACCGATGTTCCGTATTAGTGAACAAAATTATCATTTGATCTGAACGCTACTTCCTCCTGAGGGAAAAAATCCACAGTTCGGGCAACTCTATATATTTGATACCGACAATGAAGACCAAAATCGGATAAATGCTTTATGGTTAATATCTTGCTCTCCACGGCAGTTTAATATTTTTCTTTATACTTCATTATCTATTCTTCTATGCATATAAACCTATATCATCATTTTTATTTTCAGTGGATCCGATGGCAGAGCCCCTGATCTTGATATTGAAATTGTTGCTGCCCTCCGAAAAATGCTGGACGAGCATAATGTTCTTACAATTTCTTACCGTATGGCGAGGGATAGATTACAAAATGACAATACAATAAATTTAAAACTTCGGCTTATAAGTAGTCGAGCTCACGATGGAAGGACATACAATGCCCCTTCCGTTTCTGAAGTTGCTGCTCTTTTGGTAGGAGACTTCGATGAAAACTTGGAGGACAGAGACATAATTATTGAAAGTCACAATGGATCTCTGCAAAGGATAAATAAATCACATCCCTCTTTTCTTGCTCTGCAGTATCCATTGTTGTTTCCTTATGGCGAGGACGGATTCAGAGATGGGATACCTCGGAATCATACTGGAGTAATGAAAAGAATCAATATTACGCTCAGAGAATATTTATGTTTTAGGCTTCATCCCAGAAAATCTGAATTGTCTCTCATTTTTCTCTAGAAAGTTATTCCAACAATTTTTAGTTGATACATACACAATGGTTGAGACTGGGAGACTTCTATATATCCGAAACAACCAGAAGAAATTGAGATGTGATTTGTACAAAGGACTGCATGATGCTCTTTTGGAGGGAGAATCCGAGGCTACTAATTGTGGAAAGCGTATTATATTGCCTTCATCATTCACTGGCGGTGCGAGGTATTTAATACAAAATTATCAAGATGCAATGGCAATCTGTAGGTGGGCTGGGTATCCCAATTTATTCATTACATTCACGTGCAATCCTACTTGGCCTGAAATAACTGGATACGTTAAGAAGTATGGTCTGAGGGCTGCCGACAGAGCAGATATTGTTTCCCGAGTCTTCAAGATGAAATTAGACCTCATGATTCAGGATTTTAAGCGTGAAAAAATATTTGAAGACGTTAAAGCAGGTAAATAGCATTTCCTCTCGATTTTTATTACTTATTTATATATGTATTTATTTATTTAGTAGTTTTTATTTTGTTGCAGTTGTATATACAATTGAGTTTCAGAAGAGAGGACTACCCCATGCCCATATCTTATTGTTTGTTCGCGGTGGAAATAATGTATGGAATCCTCAAAAAATTGATGAAATCATTTCAGCTGAATTTCCTGACCAAGAGAATGATCATGTATACTATGAAGCCGTCCGTAATTTAATGCTTCATGGTCCATGTGGTTCGGCGTTTAAGAATGCTTCCTGCATGATAAACGGTCGATGTTCAAAGTATTATCCGAAGTGTTTTGTCGACTATACTTCAGTTGATGATGAGGGATATCCTGTTTATAGACGTCGTGACAATGGCAGAAATCTTGAGAAGAATGGTTTCTTATTTGATAATCGTTATTGTTCCACATAACAGGTATCTCCTCATAAAGTACGGTGCACATATAAATGTTGAATGGTGTAACCAAAGTCGATCGATCAAGTATTTATTTAAATATATTCACAAAGGCTATGACCGAGTCACGGGTTCCTTTTATGAGAGTACTGGAATAGACAGGTCCAAGGATACAACTGATGAAGTGAATAATTATTATGACTTCCGCTATATATCGGCATGTGAGGCCTCATGGAGACTCTTCATGTTTGATATTCACTACCGTACTCCATCTGTTGAACGTCTTGGTTTTCATATGCCAGGAGAACAGCCCATAGTCTTCTCAGAAGATTCATCTATTTCAACAGTAGTTGATCAAGCACGGGTGAAGGAATCTCAATTTTTGTCATGGTTCAGAGCAAATTCAAAATACGAAGAAGCAAGGGAACTCACTTATACTGAATTTCCATCAAAATTTGTATGGAAGGATAAATCAAGAGAATGGGTACCTAGACAAAAAGGATTTTCAGTGGGAAGGATGAGCTACATTCATCCTCGAGCGGGTGAATTGTACTGTAACACCCCCATTTTCCCTAATGAATAGCGGAAGCAAAGAGCGGGAACAATGGGTGGGGTGCTACCGCCACGTATTCCGGGACATCCCAAAACACGCTAAGGCTAATATAAATGAGTGCAGAAAATCAGAGTTTAGTGTATATGCTAACCACTTCCCGGGCAAGTTAACATATACTTTGCACTGAAGCTTATAATACTGTAGAAGTATAAAATAAGCTTAATAAAGATGTTTGGTTGATAACCAAAATGGAGGAACGCATTCCCCAAATGAGCTCAATGATAATAATGGAATAAATCCATGGAAGTTTGATTTTAAAAGAGGATGTACCTCGCATTTCAAAATATTGTGAAAAAGGGTTTGACTATCTTGTATATTTCAAAATTTACACTGCTAAACGCAAAAATGCATTGTTTAAAACAGTAGGGCCCAACGTTTGCATAAACGGGATGAAACCCAAATATTTATTCATGCTTGATAAATAATTTCCCACGCTTTATAGAAATTATCTTTGCCTCATAAAAATGATCTATGCCAAGTAATATGTTCTTATCCCAAAGGGGATTCAAAATATACATTCTTTTAAATAATACCCCATACCGTGCCCGTGCAAAAATATGCTCTATCGAACCTTGCAGATCTGAAACCTGAAAGGAAATGGTGACAAGTGTAGAGTCAGCGAAAACAATCGCTGAGTAAGTAGAAGTTTACTCCCGGAGGAGATAGGGTAGCAGAAATAATTTAAAGACAACAGTTATGGTAATGGTATGCTAAAACGAGAATAATTTATGCATATAGACAATATTAATCTAAATCCCGGGAAAAGATAATACAGCAATATGCGTTACCGAGAAGTAGTATCTCAGCCACTGTGATGTGCAGGTTCCCGCCCTGGGGCCCAATTCTCACATACACGCAAGGGTGTGGGGGAGGTAGGAAATTTCCTCGTACCCACTACTGGAATCAGATATGGAACCGTACTGGATTGTCCCAATAGTCCCCGTGTGGCGATTAAGTGCACAACAACGTAGGAGTTGGGCAGCCGGCCCATACCCAGACCCAGCCCCCGTAACAATGAGCTCAAAAATCCATAGGATTTGAGAATAGTTGCGAACAATATAAAGCACAGTAAAATGGCATACCAGTAATCCAAAAATAGTAGGGAGCTATAAGCATAAATTTAAAAATAGAAAGCAGTAATTTAAAATTTATGCTAAAGCTAAATAAATTAAGGCTTACTCCAAAGAGTAAAAATCTACTTACCGTCACCGTGGGGAGAATGGAACTCAACACACGCACAGGCCTACGAGCAGATATCCCTTTACAGCTATTCGACTAGCAAAAATCATAATATTAACATCGTATGCTATAATGATATTCTAACGGAAATAATAACTAAAATTTTCCAATTTAATAAATCTTACCCGAACACTCTTATGAACTAGCTATCTGTACTAATCCTTACTGAGCTCTAACACTTCTCGGCTTACAGCGAAAATTTGACACCAACTCAACTTCTAAGAATCCTACAACTAATGCTACTGGAACACTACAGCAAAACTAGAAAAATAAATAAAACGAATTTTTTTGGTTAAGAAATAAAACGAACTTAGGAGAAGGAAAAGAGGATAAACATGGTGTGAATTTTTGGTTTGGAAAGAGGTGTTTATATAGACAAGTAAGCTACCAGCTTTTATCCGGTCAAAAATCTGTCCCCAATACTAAACTCTTTTACCCCCGGTCAGCCTTTCGTCTGGATATCAAGGTGCATTAAATGTGCCTCATTACTTTCCACAAAGGAAAATGCCAGAGCACAAATTTCCTTTCCTCCATGTTGCTCGCCCCTTTCCCTCCCTTCACCAAAACCGATCAGTCCAACCTTTCCTCAATTAAACTTCTTTTGTCTCCTTCTCTTTGCAACCTTCCTCATAACTCAAACCCTAACAGATCTACAGACAAGTATGGCAGGGTGCAGGGATCCCTTTCATTCTCACCCTCCTTTCTCTTTTTCTTTTTCATGTCTTGTATTATGTGGCTTTGGATTTTGGGAAGGGGATTGAGGTGGAATAGCAGAGGTGCCAGGGGCGGTGGTGGCGCCGATTGAAGGCGGCGGCGGCGATAGGCGAGCGCAGGCAGTGGCAGGGCTCCGGCGGCCCTCTTCCTCCTTCCTCTCCTTCTTGCTGTTTCTTTCTTCTTATTTTGCTTTTATGGTTTTTGAATGACAATGGTAGTGGTTCGGACATAGGGGGTTGGGAAGAGGATGGAGGAGGAAGTGGTGGTTCGGTGGTGGTGTTGATGCGATTTTGGAAGGGGAGGCGGCGGACAGTGGCGGCGACTGGTGGTGGCGCAAGGTGGCTGTTTTGGAGGTTGATTCGGGAGGTGGCGCGGCCTTGGTGGTGGTCGGAGGATGGCCGCGATGGCGATGATGGCCGAGGTGGTGGTTGCGAAGGTGGTGGCCGGAGGTCCGGAAAGAGACCGGAGGTGGTGGCCGGCGGCTCGCCGGAATCTCGCCGGCGGTGACGGCGGCAGTACCATTAGGGTTAGGGTTAGGGTTTGCTTAGGGTATGGGCTTGGGCCTTGATGTTGAGTTTTGGGCTTCTATATTTTTTTAATTCTTCTAAATTGTTTATTGGTCTACACACTAATTGACCCAATAAAAAAAATACCCAATGGACTTAATTGACTAATTAATCTAAGTTGTGGACTTAATTATTTAATTATCCGGTATATTTAGTCAAATAATTTGGGATTCCATATTCTTCAATTCGGGACATTCGCAAATTAACGGTCGGGCAATTCCTGATAATTAAATGTATTAAGTGTTATAATTTTAATTACAAGTATTTAGTTTTATAGTCTAAATCATATTTTGTGTTATTTAATGGATTAGTTCATCTATTAATTTACCACCGTTGGTGAAATGATTCACCACTTCAACTTTCTTAATCCGGACAATTAATGTATTCTTAATTTAACCTTAATGATTAATTTATAATATAATTTGAGTCCGAATTTATTTAGTGCAATATTTAACTCAAAAATTCCTAACGTTTGGCCATTATGCGGTTTTAGGATTCATAATCTTATTCGTAATGAACTCAATTAGTAATATCTTAACTTAATATTTAATTTTACCATCATAATATTGTTAGTGGATTAATTGATTTAAATTATCTGGTTGTGGATTCCCTTGTCGCCATAATCGAGTGTATTAACATTTAACCCAATTACTTATGTACAATCCAATGAGTTTAACTCACTCACTAATTAACTTCCTTAGACAAATTGATCGAGGTCTTGGAAAATATTAACTAAACGTTTTGCTAATTAAAAATTAGTTTGTCTTTAAATTTCATAACTTAATTGGCTAAGTGTTTTATTCCGACCATGATTATTCATTTCATCACTTAATCATGTCCAATAATATTTATTTAGAGTCCAATAGTTCATAAGCTCGTCTATTTTGGCCATTCAAATTATATTTCTATCTGGTACCCTCGTCGGATAATTTGGTTTAACTTAATTTGCCTTTGGCAATGTTTAATCCAACTCGTATACATAAATTGGGGGACTTAAATAAATTATTGATAACTGATAAATTAATACTTATATGCTGAGTTAATGGTCTCGGGTTTAAAAGTTTTTAATTCCTCAAATTAAATTCTCAACTAAGACTGATTTAAATAAATTCACGCTTTAAAAATAAATGCCCTTTTCCTTTTACCTGCTAAAAAAAATTTTATTTATGAAAAATTCTGAATATTTAGTTATTAAAATTTAAATTTCTATTTAAAATTTTTTTACGGGGTGTTATAGTCTACCCTCCTTAAAATAAGGCTTCGCCCTCGAAGCCTCTCGGCAAATCCTAAAAGTAATTCACGATTAGATTTATATTTACCAAAATTATATTTTTATAGAAAACCTTCCATCTATTGTCTATACATTACAAGTTCCTCCCCAACTAGCCTCGGACACTTATCCTTGATTCCCGCTTAATCTCTTTAGAATATATTCCTTGTTGCAAGAATCGTCCAACTTAATTCCGTTGATGTTTCTAAATGATTTTATATGTTGGTCAACTATGGGTTGGTTCATTTTTCTTTCGACACTTCTTGTACCAGGGTACGCTAGTGGCTCCTTGTTTCACTCCTTTACTAGGAAGATAAAAATAGTCTATCTTATTTATCCGTTCCTTAATTATTTGTATCTTACTACTTTATCGAAAGGTATTCGGGATAAGTCTTGGACAAAAATTCATTGGTTACGCTATTTTATTAAGACTTCCAATAACTCGGTTAAATTGGCTGGTTTCCTTGGGGTACATCACCAATCCTTAATAAATCCCATCTTCTTGTCCGTAAGGTGTCGCTATTAGGAGAATTTATTTATCGCTGTTGAAATACTTGGTCACTCTTGCTTGATACTTGATCCATTAATTATTTACTACTTGGAGTGTTCTCTAACTCCTAAAGCAGTGTGGTGAGGTTCACGAGTTCAACCTAAGATAGATAAAATTTAAATCTTTTGGAAAATCCAACTTCGTGCACGCTTAATCCGGAAATATTTATGTCTAAAGTCAACCACTAATCGTCTTTAGTTATACACATGTGAATCTTTTAATTATTTCCAAGTCTCTGTCACTTTGAAATTTCCAAATGCTAGTTAATTATTCTTCTTGGATACCCGACCCAGGATTACACGAAAGTGGTTTAGGTCCAATTGCTTGGCCTATAAAATTTATAATGATATCCTCCTTACTATGTCTCCTCGTTAATTCTCCTTTTTAATAGGTCATCTTAATAAATATTCATTCTTTTCAAATAATAATAATTTCAATGGAGAATTCCCTTGCTTGGTGGGTTATCATCTTGATAAACACATTTCCAACTAAGGATTATCCACCGTATCTTGGTAATTATGAATTTTAAATTTTATCGGGTGTGCGATCTTCCGTCCTTAATTATAAGCTTCGTCCTTGAAAATCCATAGTATTCAATCCATCGTATCATAGGCACTTGTATAGTTTTATTTTTATTGTGGTTGTTGTTATTATCATTATCAGTATTATTGTTGAAGGAGAAAACTTTTTCATAGCGTATTTGGGAATCATAACGAGGTAGATGAAAATAATTTCCAACGGTTGCATCGAGCCTTACTTAGCATATTATCATAATCAAAGATTGGGTTCCAAGTCCTTAAACCTAAAGGAATAGAATTTAATGACTTAAGTTAATCCTTTAAGTGGTCATTGAGGCAATTGCTCCCTCAAGAATATTCTTGATAAATATTCAATTTCCCTTGCCAATTTGGCATATGAATTTAGGGAAAATTCGTAAATATTTTATAGAACTCCGGGTGAGTTTAAGAATTTCTTTGGTGCCCCTACATGACACTCGCGTCTTATCTTCAAGACCATATAAAATTTAGGAAAATCTTATTCTTGGTTATCCGTGTGATTATCGTAGCTATCATATAAATCGTGTTCTCACAATCCTAAGGCATAACCTTAATTTAGTCCATAATTACCCCAAAGGCAAAGTATAATAGTAGAAGTTCAGTCATATATCCGAAACTGAAAATGGCTCCAGGCCGGTTCGATACAACGCCGTGATTTGGTAGATCTACTGTTGGGATAAACGTCCCCGAGATCTTACCGATGAAAAAAGTAAAACTAAGTGCAAATACCGTCATCTACTGTAGGCATCGTCTACATAGTAGGTCCTAAATAAAGCGACTAGGTTCTGGGAACTAGATACTAAGGGAAAGCAGATAACGGCGACCGTGGCATCAATCCTCAGCTACGAGGTAAAACGGCTCCACACGCTGGGGCTCCCCAGCTTCAGCTGCAATGGTGGCCACGGGCGCGTTCCTCATGTCGTGGTAACGGTAGGTACGGGCCAACCCGGGAACCCGATGACGGGGCCCCCACTCATCCTCCAGGTGGTGAAGCTCCGTAAAGAGTGAGATGGTGTGTGTCTCCAGCGCAGCGATCCTCTGTCGCTGTCTCGCAATCTCTCCATCATGTCGCTGAGCGACAGCCTCGATGCAGTCCTGCATCTGTACTCTCAGGCGAAACTCGGTCTCCACCTGAGCTTCCAACTCTTTCAGCCTTGCCCTCAGTTGGGCTTTCTTGGCCTCATGGCCGCGGACTTCGCGCTCGAGCCTGGCCACATCCCTAGACAATTTGGTCACGGTGTCACTAAGTGCCGAAAGTGCCTGATCCGACATCTGGGAAAAATTCTTGTCAGAATAACTTATAACGACCAAAATTCTGCTCGTGCCTATATGCATAATGTGTGTGTGTTCCCATCCCCAAATATAACTTTAAAATACTTGGCATAGTCTTTTCAAAAATTATTTTCGTGCAAAAATTGCAATAATTTAAATGCACTACTTCCTTGGGCAAAATGCTTCAAAAATAATTCCTTCGTGCACAAATTTTAAAAATTTTAAATGCACAACTAGCATAGCAACCATGCTTAAAAATAATCTCTCATGTGCAAAAATTTAAGTGATTTAAATGCACATTTTCCCATCGTAAAATACTTCCAATGCTTTTCGTGTAAAAATTTTGAGAATTTAAATACACCACTTGCATAGCCATAAGGCTTTAAAAAAAATTCATGGTGCATAAATTTTAAATAATTTAAATGCACAATTCCAAGAGCAAACGCTCTGATACCAAACTGTAACACTCCCATTTTCCCTAATGAATAGCGGAAGCAAAGAGCGGGAACAATGGGTGGGGTGCTACCGCCACGTATTCCGGGACATCCCAAAACACGCTAAGGCTAATATAAATGAGTGCAGAAAATCAGAGTTTAGTGTATATGCTAACCACTTCCCGGGCAAGTTAACATATACTTTGCACTGAAGCTTATAATACTGTAGAAGTATAAAATAAGCTTAATAAAGATGTTTGGTTGATAACCAAAATGGAGGAACACATTCCCCAAATGAGCTCAATGATAATAATGGAATAAATCCATGGAAGTTTGATTTTAAAAGAGGATGTACCTCGCATTTCAAAATATTGTGAAAAAGGGTTTGACTATCTTGTATATTTCAAAATTTACACTGCTAAACGCAAAATTGCATTGTTTAAAACAGTAGGGCCCAACGTTTGCATAAACGGGATGAAACCCAAATATTTATTCATGCTTGATAAATAATTTCCCACGCTTTATAGAAATTATCTTTGCCTCATAAAAATGATCTATGCCAAGTAATATGTTCTTATCCCAAAGGGGATTCAAAATATACATTCTTTTAAATAATACCCCATACCGTGCCCGTGCAAAAATATGCTCTATCGAACCTTGCAGATCTGAAACCTGAAAGGAAATGGTGACAAGTGTAGAGTCAGCGAAAACAATCGCTGAGTAAGTAGAAGTTTACTCCCGGAGGAGATAGGGTAGCAGAAATAATTTAAAGACAACAGTTATGGTAATGGTATGCTAAAACGAGAATAATTTATGCATATAGTCAATATTAATCTAAATCCCGGGAAAAGATAATACAGCAATATGCGTTACCGAGAAGTAGTATCTCAGCCACTGTGATGTGCAGGTTCCCGCCCTGGGGCCCAATTCTCACATACACGCAAGGGTGTGGGGGAGGTAGGAAATTTCCTCGTACCCACTACTGGAATCAGATATGGAACCGTACTGGATTGTCCCAATAGTCCCCGTGTGGCGATTAAGTGCACAACAACGTAGGAGTTGGGCAGCCGGCCCATACCCAGACCCAGCCCCCGTAACAATGAGCTCAAAAATCCATAGGATTTGAGAATAGTTGCGAACAATATAAAGCACAGTAAAATGGCATACCAGTAATCCAAAAATAGTAGGGAGCTATAAGCATAAATTTAAAAATAGAAAGCAGTAATTTAAAATTTATGCTTAAGCTAAATAAATTAAGGCTTACTCCAAAGAGTAAAAATCTACTTACCGTCACCGTGGGGAGAATGGAACTCAACACACGCACAGGCCTACGAGCAGATATCCCTTTACAGCTATTCGACTAGCAAAAATCATAATATTAACATCGTATGCTATAATGATATTCTAACGGAAATAATAACTAAAATTTTCCAATTTAATAAATCTTACCCGAACACTCTTATGAACTAGCTATCTGTACTAATCCTTACTGAGCTCTAACACTTCTCGGCTTACAGCGAAAATTTGACACCAACTCAACTTCTAAGAATCCTACAACTAATGCTACTGGAACACTACAGCAAAACTAGAAAAATAAATAAAACGAATTTTTTTGGTTAAGAAATAAAACGAACTTAGGAGAAGGAAAAGAGGATAAACATGGTGTGAATTTTTGGTTTGGAAAGAGGTGTTTATATAGACAAGTAAGCTACCAGCTTTTATCTGGTCAAAAATCTGTCCCCAATACTAAACTCTTTTACCCCCGGTCAGCCTTTCGTCTGGATATCAAGGTGCATTAAATGTGCCTCATTACTTTCCACAAAGGAAAATGCCAGAGCACAAATTTCCTTTCCTCCATGTTGCTCGCCCCTTTCCCTCCCTTCACCAAAACCGATCAGTCCAACCTTTCCTCAATTAAACTTCTTTTGTCTCCTTCTCTTTGCAACCTTCCTCATAACTCAAACCCTAACAGATCTACAGACAAGTATGGCAGGGTGCAGGGATCCCTTTCATTCTCACCCTCCTTTCTCTTTTTCTTTTTCATGTCTTGTATTATGTGGCTTTGGATTTTGGGAAGGGGATTGAGGTGGAATAGCAGAGGTGCCAGCGGCGGTGGTGGCGCCGATTGAAGGCGGCGGCGGCGATAGGCGAGCGCAGGCAGTGGCAGGGCTCCGGCGGCCCTCTTCCTCCTTCCTCTCCTTCTTGTTGTTTCTTTCTTCTTATTTTGCTTTTATGGTTTTTGAATGACAATGGTAGTGGTTCGGACATAGGGGGTTGGGAAGAGGATGGAGGAGGAAGTGGTGGTTCGGTGGTGGTGTTGATGCGATTTTGGAAGGGGAGGCGGCGGACAGTGGCGGCGACTGGTGGTGGCGCAAGGTGGCTGTTTTGGAGGTTGATTCGGGAGGTGGCGCGGCCTTGGTGGTAGTCGGAGGATGGCCGCGATGGCGATGATGGCCGAGGTGGTGGTTGCGAAGGTGGTGGCCGGAGGTCCGGAAAGAGACCGGAGGTGGTGGCCGGCGGCTCGCCGGAATCTCGCCGGCGGTGACGGCGGCAGTACCATTAGGGTTAGGGTTAGGGTTTGCTTAGGGTATGGGCTTGGGCCTTGATGTTGAGTTTTGGGCTTCTATATTTTTTTAATTCTTCTAAATTGTTTATTGGTCTACACACTAATTGACCCAATAAAAAAAATACCCAATGGACTTAATTGACTAATTAATCTAAGTTGTGGACTTAATTATTTAATTATCCGGTATATTTAGTCAAATAATTTGGGATTCCATATTCTTCAATTCGGGACATTCGCAAATTAACGGTCGGGCAATTCCTGATAATTAAATGTATTAAGTGTTATAATTTTAATTACAAGTATTTAGTTTTATAGTCTAAATCATATTTTGTGTTATTTAATGGATTAGTTCATCTATTAATTTACCACCGTTGGTGAAATGATTCACCACTTCAACTTTCTTAATCCGGACAATTAATGTATTCTTAATTTAACCTTAATGATTAATTTATAATATAATTTGAGTCCGAATTTATTTAGTGCAATATTTAACTCAAAAATTCCTAACGTTTGGCCATTATGCGGTTTTAGGATTCATAATCTTATTCGTAATGAACTCAATTAGTAATATCTTAACTTAATATTTAATTTTACCATCATAATATTGTTAGTGGATTAATTGATTTAAATTATCTGGTTGTGGATTCCCTTGTCGCCATAATCGAGTGTATTAACATTTAACCCAATTACTTATGTACAATCCAATGAGTTTAACTCACTCACTAATTAACTTCCTTAGACAAATTGATCGAGGTCTTGGAAAATATTAACTAAACGTTTTGCTAATTAAAAATTAGTTTGTCTTTAAATTTCATAACTTAATTGGCTAAGTGTTTTATTCCGACCATGATTATTCATTTCATCACTTAATCATGTCCAATAATATTTATTTAGAGTCCAATAGTTCATAAGCTCGTCTATTTTGGCCATTCAAATTATATTTCTATCTGGTACCCTCGTCAGATAATTTGGTTTAACTTAATTTGCCTTTGGCAATGTTTAATCCAACTCGTATACATAAATTGGGGACTTAAATAAATTATTGATAACTGATAAATTAATACTTATATGCTGAGTTAATGGTCTCGGGTTTAAAAGTTTTTAATTCCTCAAATTAAATTCTCAACTAAGACTGATTTAAATAAATTCACGCTTTAAAAATAAATGCCCTTTTCCTTTTACCTGCTAAAAAAAATTTTATTTATGAAAAATTCTGAATATTTAGTTATTAAAATTTAAATTTCTATTTAAAATTTTTTTACGGGGTGTTATATGTACTACATGAGATGTTTGCTCAATGTTGTAAAGGGCCCCAGGAGTTTCGAAGAGTTGCGGAATATTGATGGCGTCCAATACAGTACATACAAAGATGCTTGCTATTCGCTAGGACTGCTAGAGGATGATGGTGAATATATTGATGCAATGAAAGAGGCCCGTAATTAGGCATCTGCAGCTAGCCTAAGAAATCTTTTTGTTTCCATACTGCTCTCATGTTCTCTAACATCTCCCGGTGATCTCTGGACGAAATCCTGGCATTATATGTCTGATGATATATCATACAGAAATCGTGAGTTCATGTAATACCCCGAGAGAATGTGTGGAAGAATAGCTTAAAAGGATTGAAAAATCTACTCATGTCAACAAGGTGCACCTTTCTTTTCTGGTGACCATCCCATAAGAACTCCACAATTAAGCGTGCTTGTTGTGGAGTAGTCTTAAGGATGGGTGACCTCCTGGGAAGTCTCCCAGGGTGTGCGCGAGTGAGGCCAAAGCGCACTGGAAAGAGTTCTGTTGACCTGTGGGGCCAGACTTCAATCCCGAAAGAAGCTCGAAAGCACCTCCAGCTCCATAGCGGGCCGGGGTGTTACAGAATGGTATCAGAGCCAACCTGCGACCGCGCGCTGTGCTGGGAGTACCAGTCAGGCGTCTAGCAGGGCAAAGATCCTGAGGGACTTTGATTAGGCGATCGAGGCGCAACGAGGACGTTGCGTTCTCAAGTGGGGGAGATTGTAATACCCCGAGAGAATGTGTGGAAGAATAGCTTAAAAGGATTGAAAAATCTACTCATGTCAACAAGGTGCACCTTTCTTTTCTGGTGACCATCCCATAAGAACTCCACAATTAAGCGTGCTTGTTGTGGAGTAGTCTTAAGGATGGGTGACCTCCTGGGAAGTCTCCCAGGGTGTGCGCGAGTGAGGCCAAAGCGCACTGGAAAGAGTTCTGTTGACCTGTGGGGCCAGACTTCAATCCCGAAAGAAGCTCGAAAGCACCTCCAGCTCCATAGCGGGCCGGGGTGTTACAGTTCACATTTCATTTGACTATAAATTTCAATATAATATCCAATCTTTAATTGATTCTTTGTTTAATTATTTTATTTTTGTACTTGAATAATAAATAGTTCAATTTTTTTATTGGCAGCTTCTGTCATTGGAGATTCTGAGGTACAGAATGTCATTTTAATTGAAATTGAGAAATCTCTACGACTCGCAGGGACGAGTCTAAGCAATTTTCCTGATATTCCTTATCCCACTGGATTAGACTCAATTTTTGATGCAAACATTCTTATTATTGATGAACTCTCATACGATCGTGCAGCTCAGATTCAGATACATAAAAATTTTATGGAGAAATGCACTGCTGAGCAGCTTCACGTACATGATACTATTTTGAATGCGATTAATTCAGGAAATGGTGGTGTATTTTTTCTATGGTTATGGAGGAACGGGTAAAACATTTGTGTGGAATGGTCTGGCTGCTTCGTTGAGATCAAAAGGAGAAATTGTTCTTTGTGTTGCTTCGAGTGGCATTGCAGCGTTGTTGCTTCCAGGCGGAAGAACAGCTCACTCGGGTTTCAAAATACCGATTGAGGTCACAGAAGATTCAATTTGTGGGATTTCACCAAAATCTCCTCTTGCGTGTCTAATTCAAAAAGCAAAATTGATTATATGGGATGAAGCTCCGATGACTCACAGGCACTGTTATGAAGCACTAGACAGAACATTGAGAGATGTCATGAGGCCTTTAAACAGCGAGAATACAGAGTTACCATTTGGTAGAAAAACATTTTTTTTTGGTGGTGACTTTAGGCAGATCCTACTTGTAATTCCAAAAGGAACAAGGCAACAGATTGTAAATGCAAGTTTGAATTCTTCAAAATTATGGAATGTGTGCACAGTCTTGAAGTTAACCAAGAATATGCGGCTCCAATCTGCATCTACACCTGATGACAGATCAGAACTAGAAATTTTTTCGAGATGGTTATGTTCTCTTGGAGATGGTCTTCTTAATAAAGACAATGATGGTCTAGGCAATGTAGAGATTCCTCCTGATTTAATCATTCATTACAAGGATGATCCTGTAAGTGCAATTGTCTCTGCTGTATATCATTCCTTTGAAGATCAGATGTTTAACTCAACTTATTTGAAAGAACGTGCTATTCTTGCTCCGACGCTCAAGTCTGTTGATGTTATCAATGCTTATATGATGTCACTCAACAAAGAAGAAAGCAGGACATATTTTAGTGCAGATATTGCATCTCCTTCGGAAGGTGGTTTCTCAAGTTTCTCCGAGATCCACACTCAGGAATTCCTCAATTCCATTAATTGTTCGGGCATGCCTGCACATTCTCTCATGCTGAAAATTGGAACACCAGTTATGTTACTCAGAAACATTGATTCAACTAATGGATTGTGCAATGGAACAAGATTGGTTCTCACAAGAATGGGGAAAAATGTACTGGAGGGAGAAGTTTTGAATGGCGACCGTACTGGAGATAGAGTATTGATTCCACGAATGAGCATGACATCGTCTGATCGCAGGATACCTTTTAAATTTGTAAAACGACAATTTCCTCTAATTGTCTCTTATGCCATGACGATCAACAATAGCCAAGGTCAGTCTTTACATCACGTTGGAGTTTTCTTGAATGAACCAGTTTTCACTCACGGACAATTATACGTTGCTGCGTCACGTGTTGTGAGACGTTCCGGTTTGAAATTTTTATTGTCTAAAAGTCATAATCCTGATGAAAATAGTCTGACATTGAATGTCGTGTATAGAGAAGTTCTGCAAAAGATTTGAACAATTTTGTTACATCACTTACCATCTCTAAACAATTTTTTTTCTTTAATTACCAATATATCAGTCATCAGTTTTTATTTTTAGTTTAATGTATCAAATAAATTTCAATTCATAGAAATATTTAATTATATTTGACGTTGGTATTGTAATTTTAATTAAAATATATTTGAATTTAATTTTATATTTCATAAATGAATTATTTTTACGTAATAATTAAGACAAACAATGTTATTTTGAATTTTTCAAGATGATTTAATAATTTATGAGATGAATCGATTAGTCTTATTTACTCCCAAATACAGTTTTTGTATAGATGCATTCATTCGAAATTAAGAGCAGAAATGAATCCATGATGCATATAATTACACAATTATTCATTACAACTGAAATGTATATATGCAAATTACCACGACGTTTCATGCAATATCATTTATTTAGATTATTCAACATTTTATTTTTCTCTTTAGTTAACAATTTTGTATTTATTTATGTTATGCATCAATAAATTATATAATACAATATATCTCTTTTATTTATACCAACAATAATATTCCTCACAAACATTATTATATTGAATATAATCTAAGCATTCTCTTACAATAATTTATCAATTCATGTTTCACTTCAATCATCTACATATTATATTGTTTAATATACAACTTTGAATATATTATATACACTATTGTTATTAGTTATAGGACCAAAGTTGTAATTTTCCATTCAAAGTTGTTAAAAATGCAATAAAAAATATTATTATTTATGAATACAATGTCTTTTGCTATCAAATAAGTTTTTTTTTTTTAAAAATAAATTTTACATCGAACGGATAATTTGTAAAATTAATGAAGCAAATCTACGGACAATGTGTTGTTTACACAAAGAAATATTAAATTTATTAATATTTTATATTTTGATACTATTGTCACCAATTTTTTTAATAATATTTTCACGACTTTTCGAAATCATGGCTTTAATAACTCTAACATAAATTTTTCTGTAACATTTAAATCAAAACCCTAATAATCCAAATACCAATGTGACTTATGAATGATTATTCGGTTTGATATTCAAATAATATTCCAATTTAGCATTCCTAAGATTGAATGAAATTTTTTTATTCGTAATTACACCTTAATAATATTGCTTTGTCTCTTCTTATTCTCCCTCTTCAGAATTGCAAAATTAATACTGTCTTTTCAAAATCTATTGTATTCTTTCAAATACCAATGCTTTATGTATTCTTTTTTTTTTATAGTAGACATTAATTATTAATTAATTGTTAACACTATTCAATCGACAGGTGCAATGATGGTTTCTTCTGTAAGTGGCATTATCAGTCTAATATTGATATGACCATCACCTACCTCTACTCCTTCATTTATACTTGGAACTAATATTAATAATTCTTCATACTTGGGACTAATACTTATCATTCATTCAAATTCAATTGGAATTCTGCTTCTTTGTCATCCTATCCCATTTCTAATTTCAGTTTTATCAGAATATCGTCATACGATAGCTTTGCAGTGAATTTCATATTCTTGAGGATAAGATCGGCTCTTAAGGTTATGCTTTTTTAAATATGTTTTATCGGTTTTGTATTCGCATGTTTTATATTCTATTGAATATATACGCCATAATGTTGATTGTATGCCTTTTAAGGTTAATCTATTGCGATTCTGTGATGCAGCTTCGAAATTGAACTTAATAGTTGTTTTATTGATTTCCTTACATCAAATTTTCCATTTTTCAGATTAGATGAAACGATTGTTTTATCTTTAGTATACTAAATTCGTTTATTTTTTTTTCATTAAACTTTTCAATGTTCGTTCTGTGTTCTTTGATTTGGCAGTGTACAATTTCATTATATTTAAGATATCTTATTGTTTGATTTGGTACTCTTTATGTATATTTTTTATTTTTTGTCTTAGTGTACTGTAGTTCTGTTTTATTGATTCCTGATTATTAATTGAAATTAGCAGGTTCTTTGAATTGCATTTATCATGTCTCTTGACGACGATTCACAGTCGGATTCATCATCCTCTTCATTAGAAATTAGTAGTTATGCACTCACTCGAATGAATTTGGTTAGTTGTATTTATTTTTCTCATTTATAATATATATCTGGATAGTTCTATTTTTGACACTTTCGTTGACGTTGTAGGATAACATTGTTGGTGAGAGTACAGTTTCCGGCGTCACTACTTTGATGCACATGCCGTCTGAGATTCTGAATGAAATTGCGGCCAAAATTTCCGAGCATTCACTGGAGGATTTGTTTAACATGGCTTTTAGGTCCTTTTTCTACTATTTTACTATGAGAGAAATTAATTTAGTAGATTATTGTCTTGATACTTTATCTCATTCTGAAATGCAGCTGCAAAACTCTATTCAGGGCTGCACAATCCAATGTTGTTTTCTTACGATGTTCAATGGATTCATTTGTGGATACAAATTGTAATGATTTGATAGGGAGCAAGCTGGATTTTTATAATTCTTGCCTCTTAGCATGCAATTATGACATAATACTCCGTCTCTCCATCGTAAATGTAAATTGTTTTATATGTAAATAATTTAATTATCATTCATGTTTTACATTGTAACATAATTAAAATATAATATGTCTATTTACAGATGGACTTTATATTATCGAAAAATCGGCAATGGTCTATTTTAAAGCTTGAATGGCCGCTCCAAGGTTGTCATGATCCATCAAGATATTTTCAATGTATTTTGCAGTTGACTTCCAATGATCCCGAACTTATTAAATTCGGCTTGGATGCGATGATCCCATATATTTCGGACAAGGATCTCTTGATTGATAGTAGGGAGAAAGTTCTACTCACTTTGGAGCCTGTTCAGATGGACAATTCATTGTTTCGATCAACGAATGTGAATTTTTGTAACAAACAGGATCATGCTTTTCCAGTACGGAATTCGATGGATATGGATATGGACTACATACTGAATGACCTGAAATGCCACATGTGTATTGCAACAAAGGAATGTTACATTAGGTGTAATCCTCCGTGGTTGCAGTAGGCTAACTTTATTTTGGAATTGATTACTGATAGTTTTATGATTTAGTATATGTATCGTACATGGATGAATATGTTTGTACTTGGTTTTTAGTATTGTATTTGTTTTCCTTAAGCTTATAGTAATATTAATTTTGCACTAAATATCAGTTTCAAATAATGTAACACGCTTTCATATTTTGTATCCAACTGTAAACCTACCGTAGAAAATACTATTCTTATATTGCTTAATCTAATTGTTATAAATATTTAGGATCAATCTTTCCGAAACGAATAAGCTAAATTAATCTTCCAATTTTTATAATTATCAATTTACAAGACCAGAAATGCAATAACGAATATTAGATACAAATATTGTGTTACATTGTTATTTATTGATATATTCTTCCTTTATATGTAATAATGAAAAAATAATTCTTAATAAAATATAGCCGAATTATTATTTTCACTTATTAAATACTTCTTATTAAAATAGATTCATGTTTTATTTAAAAAATTTAAATTAAATTTCTACTATCAATCTAATTGTCCTGTCACTACACGATTACAATTTTTGTTTTAATTCTATTTGAATAAAATTTTTGTGTATATAATTACGATTTGTATTTATTCATAAACGAAATGAAAATTTATTGAAAACTGGAAATATATTTATTAGGCTAACATATAAATAAAAATCTTAACTACAGGACCAAATAATAATATTAATCAATTATTATTTTTTATATTAGCATATAAATAAATTACAAAACAATTATAAAATCCCGCGGGTACCGCGGGTGGTATGTCTAGTCTAACATAATTATTAAAAAAAATATAAAAATCTTAATAAGAATGGATAAAAATCTTAATATCTAACACATAGACATATCACTCTTATCAATGTATCGCCGCATGGGAAGACATGAACATGCGCCCATCTTGAGCTTGAAAAAAACCCAACACCATGAGCCAGCCTTGATTTTATGAAAGAAGACATCACAGGGAAGGGAGGCACCTTAGGCCGTCTCCAACCACACCCTCCATTTTTGCAGGAGCTACAGTACAAATCTCTATTTTTGCAGGACTGCTACGGTAACTGCATCTCCAACCCAACCCTCCATTTTTGCAGGGTCAAAGAATATTCCCCACATATTCCATTTCATATATTTTTTTATATTACTTTTCATATTTACAAATAACACCCAACATTTTATAATTTTTACATATTCTACTTCACAATAATATTCAAAATTATTATTTTTATATTCTTATTCTTATTTAAATTATTTAGCACATTTTAATTATTTGATAACATAAATTAATAAAAAAAACACATTTTTAATAAAAGAAATTTATAATATTACGTGTGATACCCTTAAAAATATGTAATAATAATAATAATAATAATAATAATAATAATAATAATAATAATAATAATAATAATAATAATAATAATAATAATAATAAATATGCATATCAATTTTGGATAAGTCCTACTCTCCTAACACCCGAATTATGGGTTAATTCCAATTGGAAATCTAATCTCAATCCCATGAATTTTGGGATTCAAACCTACTGTCAAACTTTAACTTGTTAGGAATAAAAACCCCCGCCAGTAGCCACAACCCTAGAAATCTACAACCTTGTTCCTGGACGGGCTTTGTGAAGGGGAGTGGAGTGCTGCTGTCAATTCTTTTCGTGTTCATATCTTTTGTCGAGCCAATTTTCGGCAGTAAGTTGACCTCATCTTCCTAAATTCTTTTAATCATTCTTCCCATGATTAGTTTTTTGAAAGTATTGTATGATTAACTTAAAAATATTGTCCATGTGTAAGTTCATCCATATTATCCTACAATTGTCGTGCCTTATCTGTCAATTCACTCTATCCTGTGGCTTTGCCTATCCCTGCTATTTATTTATTTTTTATGTCCGGAAGTCCTATATCTGTTATAATCTGTAATATAGTCTGCTTCGTCTCTGTCATCCCTATTGAAGTCAATAAATTATTTTGCTCCCAGCCTAGCGGCCATAGGGGAATTCTCTAGTTGGTTACAACCCTTTTTCAAAATATATGTACAAACGTTCAGCACCTCTTGGGAAATAAATGGTTCCCTGGTTTCTTCAGTCAAAAAGGGTGGCTGTGGTTTAATATTTTTACTTGCACCTATGTTTTAGATTCCCAATTTGCAAATAATCTAGACCTGTACAATATCTTGCAAGCATGGTTTGAATAGATAAACTTATATATGTATGTATATATATGTAGGTACGTGGGATTAATTATGAGAAATTATGTGTTACCGAGTGAGTTATGGGTGTTACTGCCTATGTATAGTGATACTAAATGTATACAGTGGTGGCGTTTGAGGTGGTCTATTATGTTAAAATATTTCATGGCTAGATGATTTTATTATTTATGATGGTAAATTGGTATTGACGAGTAGATGCTTATGTGCGGATTATGCAGATTTTTACGGATTATGCGGTTGAGGGGCAGGACCGTGATGGGTCTCCAGCGACGAAACTCGCCCCCTCTGTCACAAATTTAATTAAATCTAGGTTGACGAACCTTTGAATATGCGGTATTGTGTGTCTAAACCCCTAACCTCGCCTGCGGGCCTAGGTTAGGGCACCGGTGCTATAGGTTTAGACAAATTTTGCGGATTATGCGGTAAAAAGTGTCCTCGTCAATATTAATTCACCATCACTATTATTTTTGCGGTTATGTCTTTTCTTTGGTGTTGTCCTTATGGAACTGTGGGTTAACTTACCAGTTTATACTGAGTTGTGTGTGTGTTTTTCTTTTCTCTTTTTCAGGATTTGGAAGTGAGTAGTCATGAGCACGTGCACACATTGGGGCGGGATTCAAGTTTTACATTTTATTTAAATTTTAGTAAATAAAACCCTTTTTAAATTCATGATGGCTTTTGCACAATTAATTTTTGAAACATTTGTGGATGATGTATGATTTGAGAATAAAAGTATGTTTTCTTATTAGAGCCTTAGCATCTCTTGGTTGATTTGTGTGTTGTAGTATTTTAGCCAAGAGATGTGGCGGTAACATCCCCTTTATTTTGATGTTTTGAAATTGGGGGTGTTACATTACGAAACAAACTTATCATTTAATATAGATAGAACACATAGCATTAAGTACGCAAATACAACAATACAACATAATTAATCATCGGAGTTACTATATTGTTCCCATATATGCTCAATCAAAGCATCACGTAGTTCGTAATGTGCATCCCTGCTTCTGATTCGAGTGTATCGCTCGAGAAATTGCTGATATTCATTTTGATTTGTTGCCCTTTCAATGGAGGGGAGCGGTGCCTCTTGATACTCTCTTATTGGCACACTAAGATCACGTTCTTCTTCTATTATAATATTATGCATAATAATGCACGCAGACATTATATCATGCAAAATATTTTTGTGCCAACAACGACTTGGTCCTTTCATGATCGCCCAACGTGATTGTAAAACTCTAAATGCGCGCTCTACATCTTTCCTGCAAGATTCTTGCCTTTGTGCAAATAATTTTTTTTTTCGGGCCACGCGGGTTACTAATAGTTTGCACAAGAGTGGCCCATTTAGGATAAATACCATCGGCTAAATAATAACCCATTTCATATTATTTTCCTTGAATGTTATACCGTGCGGAAGGTGCAACACCCGAAGTAAGATCTCTAAACAATGTCGATGAGTTTAAAACATTAATATCGTTATTAGTTCCTGGCATACCAAAATACGCATGCCAAATCCAAAGGTTATAATCCGCCACATCTTCAAGAATTATAGATAGTTTTCCACTGCGACCTGCATATTGCCCTGCCCAAGCTGTTGGACAATTTTTCCACTCCCAATGCATACAATCCAAACTACCCAACATACCAGGAAAACCACGACTTTCACCAATATGAAGCAATCGTTCAATATCAGTTGCATTGGGGGCTCTGAGATAGCGTTCTGAAAATATCTCAACAACTGCACGACAAAATCTTTTAACACATTCAATAGTTGTTGATTCACCTATCTTTATGTATTCGTCAGTGGAATCTGCCGGTGCACCATATGCTAGCACCCGGAAAACTGCAGTTGCTTTCTGATAGGTAGTCAAGCCAAGCCTCCCAAGACCATCCCGTATTTGTGTGAAATATATATCATGATTTTTCACTGCATCAACAATTCTAAGAAACAAACTTCGAGATAATCGAAATCTTCGTCGAAATGTTTGTTCATCATACAGTGGATTAGGTGAAAAATAATCATTAAATAATCTCAAATCTGCTTCCTCATGATTACGATTAACAACTACATGACCTGGAACAGAGCCACCGTGAATTGGTTGAGGTATGTCGAAGCAACGCCGGAAAAGATTATTTCTTTGAATTGACGATTTCATTATTGCTTCATCTGCATCAATCGAATTCATAAATGGAAACTGTTGCTCTTCACCTTCACCAGATGAAGAAGATGAACTCTGAAATGAAACACCACCAACACTAAAGAAATTCATATTGGAATATAAGTGATTAACAAAAAGTTTTGGATGATTTTTCGTGTAAACCCCATATCAATTTATAGAATATATTGTCATACCCCCTAATTTTTCGTGCATTTTTGTAAACTTTTGAACTACGTTATGGCTTGATCCCTTCACAGGGTACGTAGGCAGCTTAGAAGTTTTAATTCTAAGTTCAGTCGCAAAATAATAAAACAACAAAAAGACTTTAGCACGAGAAAAGCCGAAACACAACTTCGAGGACGAAGTTGATTCTTAAGGAGGGTAGACTGTAATACCCGAGAATTTTCCAACATAAAATAAAACAATAATTAAATAAATAAATAATAAATAAAATGAATACTATAAATAAATAAACCAATCCAGCAAATAAAAGAAATAAATAAAGATAAGGAAATGAGAAATGAGGTTTTTACTTAAAAAGGAATTAAAGGAATTTAATTCAATAAAAGGATGGATAAATGGTACACCAAAACCCGACACTAATGAACTCGAGTATTCGAGTCCAAAACATCCAACTAGACTAAGAATAAAATTAGAGAGAAAGTATGAACCCGAATATACCCCGGGAATCGGAATTCGGGAGCATAGAGGGATAGAAACCCGAAAGAGAGGCGGAAACGCACGACGGATCGCACGACCCGCCCGGACCGAAGTCCAGGCGAAGTCGGCGCGGTGGCCGCGCGGTGGAGGGGGAAAACCGCGCCACGACCGCGCCACCCCACAGATTTGGTTGTTGCGTGAATCTCTCACCCGGACGCGGATTTTCCGACTTTCGGTTGAACATCTCTCGACTCCAGACCTTTAGGTCGGCCGTGGACGCCCTAGGGATTGAGAATTCTATAAATAAGCCCCTTGGGAGCCCCGAACAAGTTTACGAAACCCTAAAGCATTCTATACGTTCGAAACCCTAAATCCGGAGTCGTCGGAGGCACGAAACCAAGACGAACGCTGTTGGACGACTTTCTCTACAGATCTCCATAGTCGTGGTAAGTCTCGGTCCAATCTTTATTCAATAAACGATTCGAAAACGAATCCTAATCATCTCCTTTTTCTTTCTACACCCCCGTATCGAATCTAGATCGTAGAACCCGACGAACGGAGAGGAGAAACGGTGATCTGGAAGCCACGCCTCCGAATTGGACATTCCCGACGTTCATAGACACTGTAAGTTAACCTTACATGGTTTTGGGAGATTTTAAAACATTCGAAACCTAAAAGATTTGACAAGAATCATAAATCTGTCCACTTTTGTTTTCCTACCGACGCAACAGAATTGTTGAATTTTTCCGACCTTTAAAACGAACTCAAACGGAAAAACTTAAAAGACGAAAAACGTTCCTAAGACTTAGACCTAGCTACTGTAAAAATTTGAGAATTTTTGGAGTTGATTTGATATGTGAAAACGCGTTGAAACCGAACTGTTTAATTCTAGATCTTGAAATCTTGGACAGAACTTAGGATTGATCTTGATCTCGTTTTTGACATAGGATCTAGGCTGTTTTAGATCTTTGGCCGAACATGAAAGTTGTAGATAAATGTCTTAAGATGATCCCTGTCAAATTTCATTAAATTTGGAGTTGAATTGATATGTTAGAACTTGAAATCTTTAAACTGTGACATGTTAAACTCGGACAGATTTCTTGTTATGCAAAAATTAGCGTTTTTGACCTACTTAGGTATCTCGGATTGAAAAATTTAAAACACGAAAGTTGTAGATCTTGATGTTTCCGAGTCTGATATGAAATTTTGGAATTTTTGGAATTAAATCTGATTTTAGACGAATTTTGGAGTAAACTGTGATTTACCGAACGAAATTTTGAAATCTTGTTGAAACATGGAATTAACCTTTAGGGTTGAAACGAATTGAAATATTATTTCTAAATTAATACATTGGAAGGCAGATTTTAAAAACTAAATCCCCCTTACAAACTTGATAAATTAAAATTAGGGGTGAGTGCTCTGCAGGGTGCCCCCTAACGATTCACTTCGTGCCGTAATGGACGATGGTGACCCTGCGCGCTATACTTGAAATGTGATATTGCCAAAACGGCGAAACTTAGAGCCTACACTCTCGTGAATATCCGTATGGGTTTCCCGAGGCTCCGGAGTGGTACTGGGTATGGCTGATACGGCTGCGGCCGCCGGGCTACCGGCTAAACTTGTTGACATCGCGATTTTTATCGTGAAACTTTGAAATACCAAATCGGGAATGTAATGGGGATTCTAAATTAAATTAAACTAGACTAAATGATATTGTTGTCAAATTAAATTATTTAAATGCTTTATTTAAATTATGGCTATTATCTTGAACCATGTGATATGTGTTATTAAATAGAGCCTGAGATAGATTGTGCTATATGATATGGATTATATGAAATCAAATATTATGTTATTATCATGCTTTTGTTAAATTATTAAAGCTATGGCTTTTAAACCCTACGATCATGCATGTGTTAACTTACTCAGCAATTTTGCTGATCAAAACCATTTTTATTCCTTTCTTTACAGAATATGTGGAATGAGCATGTGTGAGCACGAATCATGCATGGGATTTTGGGAACTTTTATTTTGCTTTTAAATTTCGTACTTAGACTATATTATGAACGGGCCTGTTTAACCCATGTTTTGGCCATGTCGGCCCTTTTTATATTTTCCGCTGCGATACTGTACTAAACTAAATATTTCCGCTGCGCTATGCTATTATTATTTTCGATTTATATTGTATGGGCTATTTTGAATGCTTTAAATGTTTTAAACACTGCAATACCTAGCCTTGCATCTCTTTAGTAAGCTCGGAGAAACCGTGTCTTACTAGGGAGATGTGGCGGTGACATCCCGACCTGGGTTACCAAAAACCGGGGTGTTACAAGGTGGTATCAAAGCCCGGAACATTTTTAAACTATTGTTCTTATTTTTAAACTATTATTTTTAAACCATTATTATTTTTAAACTATTATTAATATTTTGACTATTATTTTAAATTTTAAATTTTTATTTCCATGGAGAAATTTTATTTTAAAACCCATGGGAAAAATATATATGGTGCATTAAATTATTATTGGGGGGAAGTATCATTTGCATATGCATGTTGCATCTCTGCTATGAACTTAGAATCTTTGCGAAACTTGAACTTAAAATCTTTGCGAAACTTGAACTTAGCATCTTGGCGAAACTTGAACTTAGAATCTTGGAAACTCGAACTTAGAATCTGGGCGAATTGAACTTAGAATCTTGGCGAATATTAACTTAGATCTCTTGTTACACCTATATAATCTTGAGGCATGACATCGAACTAGAAACAATAACTAGATACTGATCTTGCCTTAGTTCTAGATCGCGTTCATCTATGCGTTCGCCTAAGCATAACAATCCTCGGCCTTGGCCATTCCTACCCTTGTACGAATTAGAAAATTTTCTTATGTGGAACAATAAAAATCAAGTTTTATTAAAACACTCTTTATTCCAAAAATCTTGTTTGGATTTCCAAACAACAAATCCGAAAATTTGAAATTAGAAATCTACGAAACGTCTTGTTCGAGCGATCTATCTAAACTCTACACGTTATAACAGAAAATGGCGCCTAGGAGGAAACCAAGGAAGGTGAGTCCAAACGGCACTGATGCTAACCTTTCCAACACGCCCAACAACAGTGAAAGTCCTCAGAACCTAGGAGAGCAAGTGCCTCAAGCGCCCAATAATATGGAAGCACGTTTAAAAACGATAGAGGGATTCCTAGTAGCATTAGGAAATGCGGAGGTGCATAGGACACCTGCACCAGTAACTCCGCCCGTAGCCCAAACCAACTATCTAGCGTTGGTGAATCCCTATCAACCACCACGTTATGATGGGCAGGAGGATCCCGCCAAACTAGAGGGGTGGATCCGTACATTTGATAAGCTCTTGGATGCTATCAAATGTCCTGATGAGGCAAAGACACGAGTAGCAACCTACTACTTAGGAGGCGAAGCCGATGAGTGGTGGCAAGACCTCCAGAGGAATTTAGAAGAAGCTGAAGAAGCTTATTCGTGGACTAAACTTAAGGAGGATCTAAGGGACCGCTTCTACCCCATGAGCACCAAGGCGGCAATGTACGAGGAGTTTTTGTCACTAAAGCAAGAGGGACGGACGGTGCAGGAGTATTACACCCGGTTTAAGGAGTTGGTACGATTTGCTACGAGGATAGTACCAACCAATTCTGACAAGGCTCAGAAATTCGAGATGGGTCTGAACCTTAGTATCCGGGAGATACTCGCAGTAGGACAATTCACGAACCTGCAGACGGTTTATGATCGTGCGGTAGCGGTTGCACGAGTCCAAGGACTGAAACGGAAATCGGTAGATGAGGCTAACCAAGGACCACAAGGAGAATACAAGGTGGATAAGGATCATTTCGATGGAAACTCGAAAGGACAACATCAAAATGACAATGGGGAGAAAAAGGGGATAGTCTTCAACCATTGTGACTATGCGTCACCGTGTCCAAAGTGTGGTAAACCGCATTATGCGAGAGGATGCCCTCAGCCTGGAGCATGCCTTCGATGTGGTCGACATGGTCATCAGCTGCGTGATTGCCGGACACGGAAAGAGAACATCGACAAGAGAGAAGATGTGACTACTCGACCTAAGCAACCACGAAACCCAGACGGTCAAGGTGGCAACAACCAACGGCACCAGTACCATCAGAATAAAGACCAAAACTCGAAACCTCTCGAGAGTGCTGAATAGGCAGTTATGGGGACATAACTGGAGTCTTAAGGGGGAGAGGATGTCATACCCCCTAATTTTTCGTGCATTTTGTTAAACTTTTGAACTACGTTATGGCTTGATCCCTTCACAGGGTACGTAGGCAGCTTAGAAGTTTTAATTCTAAGTTCAGTCGCAAAATAATAAAACAACAAAAAGACTTTAGCACGAGAAAAGCCGAAACACAACTTCGAGGACGAAGTTGATTCTTAAGGAGGGTAGACTGTAATACCCGAGAATTTTCTAACATAAAATAAAACAATAATTAAATAAATAAATAATAAATAAAATGAATACTATAAATAAATAAACCAATCCAGCAAATAAAAGAAATAAATAAAGATAAGGAAATGAGAAATGAGGTTTTTACTTAAAAAGGAATTAAAGGAATTTAATTCAATAAAAGGATGGATAAATGGTACACCAAAACCCGACACTAATGAACTCGAGTATTCGAGTCCAAAACATCCAACTAGACTAAGAATAAAATTAGAGAGAAAGTATGAACCCGAATATACCCCGGGAATCGGAATTCGGGAGCATAGAGGGATAGAAACCCGAAAGAGAGGCGGAAACGCACGACGGATCGCACGACCCGCCCGGACCGAAGTCCAGGCGAAGTCGGCGCGGTGGCCGCGCGGTGGAGGGGGAAAACCGCGCCACGACCGCGCCACCCCACAGATTTGGTTGTTGCGTGAATCTCTCACCCGGACGCGGATTTTCCGACTTTCGGTTGAACATCTCTCGACTCCAGACCTTTAGGTCGGCCGTGGACGCCCTAGGGATTGAGAATTCTATAAATAAGCCCCTTGGGAGCCCCGAACAAGTTTACGAAACCCTAAAGCATTCTATACGTTCGAAACCCTAAATCCGGAGTCGTCGGAGGCACGAAACCAAGACGAACGCTGTTGGACGACTTTCTCTACAGATCTCCATAGTCGTGGTAAGTCTCGGTCCAATCTTTATTCAATAAACGATTCGAAAACGAATCCTAATCATCTCCTTTTTCTTTCTACACCCCCGTATCGAATCTAGATCGTAGAACCCGACGAACGGAGAGGAGAAACGGTGATCTGGAAGCCACGCCTCCGAATTGGACATTCCCGACGTTCATAGACACTGTAAGTTAACCTTACATGGTTTTGGGAGATTTTAAAACATTCGAAACCTAAAAGATTTGACAAGAATCATAAATCTGTCCACTTTTGTTTTCCTACCGACGCAACAGAATTGTTGAATTTTTCCGACCTTTAAAACGAACTCAAACGGAAAAACTTAAAAGACGAAAAACGTTCCTAAGACTTAGACCTAGCTACTGTAAAAATTTGAGAATTTTTGGAGTTGATTTGATATGTGAAAACGCGTTGAAACCGAACTGTTTAATTCTAGATCTTGAAATCTTGGACAGAACTTAGGATTGATCTTGATCTCGTTTTTGACATAGGATCTAGGCTGTTTTAGATCTTTGGCCGAACATGAAAGTTGTAGATAAATGTCTTAAGATGATCCCTGTCAAATTTCATTGTTGAATTGATATGTTAGAACTTGAAATCTTTAAACTGTGACATGTTAAACTCGGACAGATTTCTTGTTATGCAAAAATTAGCGTTTTTGACCTACTTAGGTATCTCGGATTGAAACATTTAAAACACGAAAGTTGTAGATCTTGATGTTTCCGAGTCAGATATGAAATTTTGGAATTTTTGGAATTAAATCTGATTTTAGACGAATTTTGGAGTAAACTGTGATTTACCGAACGAAATTTTGAAATCTTGTTGAAACATGGAATTAACCTTTAGGGTTGAAACGAATTGAAATATTATTTCTAAATTAATACATTGGAAGGCAGATTTTAAAAACTAAATCCCCCTTACAAACTTGATAAATTAAAATTAGGGGTGAGTGCTCTGCAGGGTGCCCCCTAACGATTCACTTCGTGCCGTAATGGACGATGGTGACCCTGCGCGCTATACTTGAAATGTGATATTGCCAAAACGGCGAAACTTAGAGCCTACACTCTCGTGAATATCCGTATGGGTTTCCCGAGGCTCCGGAGTGGTACTGGGTATGGCTGATACGGCTGCGGCCGCCGGGCTACCGGCTAAACTTGTTGACATCGCGATTTTTATCGTGAAACTTTGAAATACCAAATCGGGAATGTAATGGGGATTCTAAATTAAATTAAACTAGACTAAATGATATTGTTGTCAAATTAAATTATTTAAATGCTTTATTTAAATTATGGCTATTATCTTGAACCATGTGATATGTGTTATTAAATAGAGCCTGAGATAGATTGTGCTATATGATATGGATTATATGAAATCAAATATTATGTTATTATCATGCTTTTGTTAAATTATTAAAGCTATGGCTTTTAAACCCTACGATCATGCATGTGTTAACTTACTCAGCAATTTTGCTGATCAAAACCATTTTTATTCCTTTCTTTACAGAATATGTGGAATGAGCATGTGTGAGCACAAATCATGCATGGGATTTTGGGAACTTTTATTTTGCTTTTAAATTTCGTACTTAGACTATATTATGAACGGGCCTGTTTAACCCGTGTTTTGGCCATGTCGGCCCTTTTTATATTTTCCGCTGCGATACTGTACTAAACTAAATATTTCCGCTGCGCTATGCTTATAACAACCGGCAATTTTTAGAATAAGAAATTCTAATTTTAACAACACTTAAAATTTTCAATAGTTAACCATCTAATAACTTTAACCCTTGCTTAGAGGCTAAAGGAGGAGTGATCAATTAATTATAATGGATTACCTCTAATCAATTAAATCTTTGGAATTTAAAATTATGGGAATTTCACCCTTAAGACAAGTACTTGTCCATTTAAATTGTGGGAGATCATGGACCGATCGATTCTTAGCCTAGCTAGCAGTTGTCCGAGATTGTGAATCGGGATTGTTGGACTATTTAGTTAATGATACCGATTAATAAATAAATTGCACCCTATAGATTAAATTATGAATTATTGAGCATAAACCATTAAATACTTCATTTGGTCAATAAGTAAAATTATTAAGTCCATAAGTCCATTGGGTTAACATTTTAACTTGGGCCATTTAATTAGAGCTTTATTAGGTCCAAATAACAAAGATATAGTCCAACCATGATGGCCCAATGCAAGCCCAACTAGCTAGAGCCCAACACATGAAAACCCTAACCCTAACCCTAACCCTAGCCGCCGCCCTCCCGGCGCCGCCACCGCCGGCGGCGGTCCGCCGGCATCCCCTCCGGCAACCTCCGTTGCCACCAAATTTTGGCCCACAACCCCATTCTTTTCTCAAATCCGGCCACACCACCCTCCGGCCGCCGCTTGCACCCCCAAACTGCCGCACCACCACCGCCACTTCCTCCATTTCCGCGGCCAAAATCCGGCCACCACAGGACAGCCGCCCCCTCCGCCACTTCCTCCATTTCCGCGGCCATAGCCACCCCCTCACCACCTTCATCTTGCCACCACCTCGCCACTCCCTCTTCCCCCTCACCGCCGCACCACCACCACCCCCATTCTCAAATCTCAAATCACAACTACATCCACCCTCTCCAAGAGAGCACAGATTCGAAACAAAAAAAAAAAAAGAAGAAGAAGAATAGAAAGATAGAGATCCGAGAAAGGAAGAGAGGGAGGAGCCGCCGCTTCCCCTTACGTCGCCGGAGCCGCCATGGAAAGGAAGAGAGGGAGGAGCCGCCGCTTCCCCTTACGTCGCCGGAGCCGCCATGGAGAGGAAGAAGACAGAGACCTGACCGAGGGCCGAGAAGGGGAGAAGGAGGAGGGAACCGCCGCCTTGTCGCCAGCCGCGGTCGCCGCTCGCCGCTCCGCCGTTGCACCACCGCCGGAGTGCCCCAAGAACAAGACAATTTAGCATAACTGTGGGGAGACACTAAAGGGGTGTGTGCAGGAGTGAGTACAAAGTATAGGGGAGAGAGTTAATGAGATAGCAAAAATGGGAGGATGGGAGGACGAAAGGGGAGGGAGTACACTAATTAATGGTATGCAGTGCTACAAATGGGGTAATGGGCAGGTACTGAAAAAAAACAGGTGGGACAGCTGTTTGTTTTTTTTGCCCACCAGTGTCTATTTAAATCCTCCCCTCCCTTCCATAGCCGCCCATCAGCTCCAATTATCCACCTTTTCCGTTTCTTTTAGTGCTGTGCTAGTTGTTTTTAGTATCTGTTAAGGAATTTCTTGGGCTGTTGGGGTTTTGGTGGAGCAAGCTTCAATCTAGTGTTTAAGAGGTGAAGTATCCTCTATTTAGTTAGTTTTAGTTATTTTAATAGTAATAGTAGTATTAATTAAAATAACATTTCAGGCGGTTCAAGTTATTGCAAGGGTTTTCTGTTCGTAGGCCTGCGTAACTGTGTTGTGATTTCCTAACCTGCATACGGTAGCTGTAAGTAGATTTTTACTCCTTGGGGTTAGCCCAAATTTATTTTAGCTAAAGCATAATTTTTACCACCGCTTTATTATTTTATTTAAATTTTATGCTTATAGCTCCCTACTGTCTTTTTGGAATATTGGTGTGCTCTTTTACTGTGCTTTACAATCCTGATCATTTACCTCAAAATCCACGGATTTTCGAGCGCTCATTGTTACGGGGATGGGCGAGGTGCCATGGGTCGCAGCTGCCCAACTCCCACGTTGCTGTGCAATTAATAGCCACACGGGGACTCTTGGGACTTACAGCTCGGCGTCATGGTCCTCTCTCATAGTGGGCTTGAGGGAATTTCTTACCTCCCCCACACCCTTGAGTGTTTGTGGGACTTGAGTCCGTCAAAACAGGGACCCCACCTTCGAGTGGGACTAGAGCCCTAGAGCGGAACCCCACACACGGTGGCCGAATTACTTAAATTTCGGTAACGCATATTCCTATATTATCTTTTCCCGGGATTTAGATTAATATTGTCTATATGTATAAATTACTCTCGTTTAGCATGCGAATTTTCTCATAACTGCTTTTTAAATCACTTCCTGCAACCCAACCTCCTCCGGGAGTAAGGGTCTACTTACTCAGCGATTGTTTTCGCTGACTCTACACTTTTGTTATCCCTTTTCAGGTTTTGACATCTGTGAGGACCAATAGTCTTCATCCATCATCTGGGCACGGTTCGGGCATTCTAAAAATTATTTCTGGATTTTAAGTATGTGAAACTTTTAAGTCTCCTAGACGGAGTAACTTGGCATGTGTTTTGATTTAACTCGAGGACGTGTATTTGGGTGTCTACCCACTTTTGAAACTCTTACGCCTCCCTACTTCATCGACTTTGAATGCTATTTTTAAGAATGCCTGTATTTGAAACTTTTGTGCGGAACACTTAGCACCTGAATTAAACTCTGATTTTTCTGCAAATGATTATTTATGTTAGCCTTAGCGTATTTCGGGATGTCCCGGGATACGTGGCGGTAGCACTCGTCCATTTATCCCATATTTTGCTTCCGTTGTTATTAAGGAAAAATGGGGGTGTTACAGTTTGGTATCAGAGCGGTTTTGCTCTATGAGTTGTGTGCATTTAAAATTGTCTCTAATTCTTTGCACAATAAATTATTTTTAACAAGGCATTCTATCCTTCTTGTACACTTTAATATAGCGTATCTTGTCGATCATATTTTTAAGACGAATATTTTTAAAATATCCATGCCAAGTATTAACACTCTATTTTGGGGACGGGGACACACACACGTACGCATGTAGGCACGAGCAGAACTCTTTCTAGCGTATATGTAACTATATATATATGTATGTTTCTGACCCAATTTTCCCCAGATGTCGAACCCAGCAATCACAGCGATCTCCGACTCGATATCTCGTCTGACTGAGCGAGTAGTGAAGTTAAGGAACGAAGTCGAGATGCACGAGGAAGACATATCCGATCTGACTGAGAAGATAGCGAGTGCAGAGGCAAGAAAGGAGTCCGAGCAGAACATGCGATATCAGGCGATGTCTAAGGGCCTGGAAGACGAGGAGCAGAAAGATGTCACCATTGCAGAGCAGCAGCAGCGGCTCCACTCACTCGAGGCAGAAGAAATCACCATGATGGATGACCTCCGTTTCTTCCACACAAACTGGGGGCCGAGGAAGAAGGCGAGGGCGGACACCACGACCGTGGTAGACAAGCAGGTGGTTTGGGAGGCAACCCCCGCCTCTACTAGCACCGCCAGAGCCGCCCAGCCCATCCCAGTGTCGGATGAGTCCGACCCTAAGGAGGACGAGGAGGATGAGGATGAGGATGAGGATGCCGAGTGAGGACTCAGGCGTGCAGCAGCTGATCATCTGTTACCTGCTTTCCCTTAGTATCTACCTCGCGTGACTAGATGCCTACTAGGATTATTATGTATCGGTATTGACTGTTATTTTCCATTTGCATTGGTAAGATCTCGGGGACGTTTACCCCACTGATAGATCTACCAAGCGGTATCACTGTAAAGGATTGGCTTCGCCGTTCCTTATTCCCGGTTATATATTAGAATTAAGAATTATGTTATCACACTTTGCCTTAGTACCACTTAGGGGCTTGGCATAGGAGATGCCTTAGATTTATAGGGCTATGGGCTACGCTTGAGAATAGTAATAATAATAACCAGATGAATAATGACTAATGTTAAAAGACACAATCTTAAGACTGGACTATTTCTTTTCAGATGCCTCCACGGGGACGCCCAAGGAAGTACCCTGCAAACCCACCTGTTGCACCTAACCCTATGGAAGGTGGGCAAAACCCTATGGAAAATAGGCGGAACCCAGTGGAGGACAGGCAGGAGCCTATGGAAGGGCGACAAGACCGACTGGAACAAATGATGCTGACAATTGGTGCCGCGGTGGAACGACAACTCGCCAGGGACGAAGAGCAAGGTGGGCAGCCCACAGACTACATTGAAGCGGTACACAAATACCAACCTCCCAGGTATGCCGGACATGAGGACCCGGCTAAATTGGAAGGGTGGATCGAGACCCTCGATAAGTTGCTAGAAGCTGTCCAATGTCCGGACGAAAGGAAGGCGGAAGTGGCTACATTTTTTCTGGGAGGGAAGGCAAATACCTGGTGGAGAAGCCAGGAGAATCGGGATGTCAGCTGGACAGAATTTCAGGAGGCACTGCGCGCTAGGTTCTACTCCACTAGCGTGAAAAATGCTAAATACGAAGAATTCGTCACTCTGAAGCAGGGGAGCCGTTCTGTCCATGAATACTTCGAGAAATTCAATGAGCTTCTCCGTTTTGCCCCGGGACTGGTGAATACTGATCACGCCCAGGCCCAGAAGTTTGAGCTCGGTCTGAACCAAGGAATTCGAGAGGGGTTAGGAGGTAAGCAGTTCTTCAACCTCCAAAAGCTATACGACAGAGCGATGACAGTGGAACGGGTCCGGCTATCCAAGCGTAGAGAGGAATATGTCGGACAGTCCTCTACAACCCAGAAGAAGGGGCGCTTCGAGAAGAAACAGGACAAGGGGAGACCTGGCCAACGACAGAACTACAATGGCCCCAACCTGAGGAATGACAATCGACCTCCTATTCCTACACCCTGCCCTAAATGTAACAGGCGTCACTGGATGCAAGCCTGCCCACAATTTGGGGATTGTTTCAGATGTGGCCTCAGCGGTCATATGGTCCACGACTGTGGAATCCGTTTGGACGTCAATAGGCTACGAGATGACCTCAAAAGGGACCCTCGCTACCAGACTGAGGCGTGTTTGAGGGGAAAGCAGAGGAATCCGCAGCCGGACCAGGGCCGCAACCAAAGGAACCCTCCTCCAGCTGCTCGGAACAATCAGGGGCGACTGAATGTGGTGAACCGAGCTGACCTGCAAGACAATGATGATGTCATAGCTGGTACGTTTACAGTTAAAGATTCTCCCACGTACGTTTTGTTTGATTCTGGAGCATCATACTCCTTTATAGCGAATAGGAAAGCAGAACAACTAGGATTTAGAGCCCCTAGCGCAGTGAACTTAGGCGTTTCGTTACCTAATGGGACAGTCGTAAACTGCTCTCAGAGATACACGAATGTTCCAATACTTATCTACGGGGTTGAGTTTGTGGCGAACTTGATTAAGTTCGACTTGCAAGACTTTGATATTATTCTGGGAATGGACTGGTTGGTTCGTCACAAGGCCACTATTGACTGCGCTCAACAGAAGGTGACCTTGTATGGCCCGAATAAGAAAAGACTGTCTATTTATGCGGAACCACCAAAACCTAGAATTAAGATTGTCACGGCTATGAAGATGACAGAGTTGGCAAACAAAGGATATCCAATCCATCTCTGCCATGTAGAAGACAAGGAATCAGAGGGATTTGACCTCGAACAGATCCCAGTCGTACGTGAATATCCGGATGTATTTCCAGACGAGATTCCAGGGATGCCACCACACCGAGGGGTAGAATTTACAATTGATTTGGCGCCAGGGACCCAACCTGTGTCTAAAGCCCCGTACCGAATGGCGCCTGCAGAGAGCAAGGAACTGAAGGAACAACTGGAAGAATTACTTGATAAGGGTTACATCAGGCCAAGCACGTCACCGTGGGGAGCCCCGGTGCTGTTCGTCCGCAAGAAGGACGGTAGTATGCGACTCTGTATAGACTACCGCGGATTGAACCAGGTGACCATTAAGAACAAATATCCTCTCCCGAGGATCGAAGATCTGTTCGATCAACTAAAAGGAGCAAGGACGTTCTCAAAGATCGATCTGAGGTCAGGATACCATCAGCTGAGAGTAGCAGAAGAAGACATTCCAAAGACGGCTTTCCGAACCAGATACGGGCATTACGAATTCACGGTAATGTCTTTCGGATTAACCAATGCCCCAGCAGTATTCATGAGCTTGATGAACGATGTTTTCCGCGAACTACTAGACACTTGCGTGGTGGTGTTCATCGATGACATTCTGATCTACTCCAAAGGGAAGTGCGAACACGAAGAACACTTACGTAAGGTTTTGACAATATTGAGGGACCACCAATTGTATGCAAAACTGTCAAAGTGCGAGTTCTGGTTAAGCAAAGTGTCCTTCCTTGGACACAATGTTTCAGCAGAAGGAATTTCGGTAGATCCGGCCAAGGTATCAGCAGTGGCCGAATGGCCTATTCCGACCTCGCAAACGGAGATTAGAAGCTTCCTCGGTTTAGCAGGATACTACAGGCGTTTTGTGAAGGACTTCTCCAAGATTGCCAGACCGTTGACGCAGAACTTGAAGAAGGGGAGCAAGGTGATATGGACACCAGAATGCAATGTCGCGTTCGAGACATTGAAGAAAAGGTTGACTACGACTCCTGTCCTAACACTTCCTACAGACACGGATGATTTTGAGGTGTATAGCGACGCATCTAAGAACGGACTGGGGTGTGTCCTGATGCAGCTCGGGAAGGTAATAGCTTATGCGTCCCGACAGCTGAGACCTCATGAGGAGAATTACCCCACACACGACCTGGAATTAGCAGCTGTCGTGTTTGCACTGAAAATATGGAGGCATTACTTGTATGGGCGGAGATGCAAGGTTTATACCGACCACAAGAGTCTAAAGTATATTTTTACTCAGAAAGAGTTGAATATGCGACAAAGAAGGTGGTTGGAATTGATTAAAGATTATGATCTGGACATTGCCTACCACGAGGGTAAGGCAAATGTCGTAGCCGATGCACTTAGCCGAAAATCTACACACATGGCAAGTATGAAGGTCCTACCCCCAGAGTTGTATCGAGAAATAGCTGAATTTGGAATCGAGTTAGTATATGAGGGCGCACCGGCAAGACTGTTTAGCACAGTCGCAATTCGGCCAGATTTTTTCGAGGAGATTCGGGCAAGTCAACCAGGAGATATTAAATTGGAAAGGATAAAGGCCAAGATTGAACAGGGGAAGGCAACTGACTTCCAGGTTGAGGCGGATGGATGTATTAAGTTTCGAGGACGTTGGTGCATACCACAGGCATGTGCCGAACTAAAGAGGAAGATTTTGGAGGAAGGGCACGAGACACCATACTCTGTTCACCCTGGAGGGGACAAGTTGTACAAAGATCTGAGGGAACATTTTTGGTGGCCTCGAATGAAGAAGGAAGTGGCAGACTTTGTTGAGAAATGCCCTATCTGTCAAAAGGTTAAGGCGGAAAGGAAGAAACCCATCGGGTTGGTGAAACCTCTAGAGATTCCAACATGGAAGTGGGACAGTATTTCGATGGACTTCGTCTCAGGACTGCCTAGGACACCATCGGGATACGATAAAATATGGGTTATTGTCGACAGGTTAACCAAGGCTGCTATCTTCATACCTATGCGAGAGAAGTGGAGCATGGAACAGTTAGCAAAAGCTTACGTGGAGAACGTGGTAAGAAGACACGGAGTTCCGCAGGACATCGTGTCGGACCGTGATGGACGATTCACTTCGAATTTTTGGACGAAGCTTCAAGAGGCACTTGGCACTAAACTTAATTTAAGCACGGCCTTTCACCCGGCTACCGACGGCCAGACCGAAAGGACCATCCAAACTTTAGAGGACATGTTGAGATCGTGCGTCCTGGAGTTCGGAGGTAGCTGGGAAAAGCATCTGGCGTTAATTGAGTTTTCATACAATAATAGCTATCATGCTAGTATTGGTATGGCGCCATTTGAGGCGATGTACGGGAGAAAGTGTCGTAGCCCACTATGTTGGTTCGAGAAGAATGAGCCAATCCAAGTTGGACCCCCGATGATCGAAGAGTCAAGAAAGATAATCGAAATGGTTCAACAACGGATCAAAGCGGCACAGGATAGACAGAAGACGTATGCCGACAAGCATCGGAGGATTGGAGAGTACAAGATTGGAGATAAGATTCTTCTTAAAGTATCTCCAATGAAGGGCGTAATGAGATTTGGCAAGCGCGGTAAATTGAGTCCGAGATATATAGGACCGTTTGAGATCACCGGAAGGATCGGACCATTGGCCTATAGGTTGGCGTTACCAGAAGCCTTGTCTAGGGTACATAATGTGTTTCACGTATCTCAACTTAAGGAATATCATCATGACCCAAGGAGGGAGGTGATACCCGAGATAATCGAGTTGAAAGAGGACCTGACTTACGAAGAAAGGCCCGTAAAGATCTTGGATTCAAAGGAGCGGACCACTAGGCGGAAATCGATTCGAATGGTGAAGGTGCAATGGTCGAGGCATGACGAGAGGGATGCCACGTGGGAAGTCGAAGCGGACATAAGGGACAAGTACCCGGAGCTGTTTGATGAAGCTGGAGACGAGGAGTAACCCGGAGCATTATGTAATAGAGGTATGTCATCTTATTGCGCCATTTTTATTAGGTCGAGTTTTTCCTAACCGTATCATGTGGCTTCGGGGACGAAGCCTTATTTTAAGGAGGGTAGACTATAACAACCGGCAATTTTTAGAATAAGAAATTCTAATTTTAACAACACTTAAAATTTTCAATAGTTAACCATCTAATAACTTTAACCCTTGCTTAGAGGCTAAAGGAGGAGTGATCAATTAATTATAATGGATTACCTCTAATCAATTAAATCTTTGGAATTTAAAATTATGGGAATTTCAACCTTAAGACAAGTACTTGTCCATTTAAATTGTGGGAGATCATGGACCGATCGATTCTTAGCCTAGCTAGCAGTTGTCCGAGATTGTGAATCGGGATTGTTGGACTATTTAGTTAATGATACCGATTAATAAATAAATTGCACCCTATAGATTAAATTATGAATTATTGAACATAAACCATTAAATACTTCATTTGGTCAATAAGTAAAATTATTAAGTCCATAAGTCCATTGGGTTAACATTTTAACTTGGGCCATTTAATTAGAGCTTTATTAGGTCCAAATAACAAAGATATAGTCCAACCATGATGGCCCAATGCAAGCCCAACTAGCTAGAGCCCAACACATGAAAACCCTAACCCTAACCCTAACCCTAGCCGCCGCCCTCCCGGCGCCGCCACCGCCGGCGGCGGTCCGCCGGCATCCCCTCCGGCAACCTCCGTTGCCACCAAATTTTGGCCCACAACCCCATTCTTTTCTCAAATCCGGCCACACCACCCTCCGGCCGCCGCTTGCACCCCCAAACTGCCGCACCACCACCGCCACTTCCTCCATTTCCGCGGCCAAAATCCGGCCACCACAGGACAGCCGCCCCCTCCGCCACTTCCTCCATTTCCGCGGCCATAGCCACCCCCTCACCACCTTCATCTTGCCACCACCTCGCCACTCCCTCTTCCCCCTCACCGCCGCACCACCACCACCCCCATTCTCAAATCTCAAATCACAACTACATCCACCCTCTCCAAGAGAGCACAGATTCGAAACAAAAAAAAAAAAAGAAGAAGAAGAATAGAAAGATAGAGATCCGAGAAAGGAAGAGAGGGAGGAGCCGCCGCTTCCCCTTACGTCGCCGGAGCCGCCATGGAAAGGAAGAGAGGGAGGAGCCGCCGCTTCCCCTTACGTCGCCGGAGCCGCCATGGAGAGGAAGAAGACAGAGACCTGACCGAGGGCCGAGAAGGGGAGAAGGAGGAGGGAACCGCCGCCTTGTCGCCAGCCGCGGTCGCCGCTCGCCGCTCCGCCGTTGCACCACCGCCGGAGTGCCCCAAGAACAAGACAATTTAGCATAACTGTGGGGAGACACTAAAGGGGTGTGTGCAGGAGTGAGTACAAAGTATAGGGGAGAGAGTTAATGAGATAGCAAAAATGGGAGGATGGGAGGACGAAAGGGGAGGGAGTACACTAATTAATGGTATGCAGTGCTACAAATGGGGTAATGGGCAGGTACTGAAAAAAAACAGGTGGGACAGCTGTTTGTTTTTTTTGCCCACCAGTGTCTATTTAAATCCTCCCCTCCCTTCCATAGCCGCCCATCAGCTCCAATTATCCACCTTTTCCGTTTCTTTTAGTGCTGTGCTAGTTGTTTTTAGTATCTGTTAAGGAATTTCTTGGGCTGTTGGGGTTTTGGTGGAGCAAGCTTCAATCTAGTGTTTAAGAGGTGAAGTATCCTCTATTTAGTTAGTTTTAGTTATTTTAATAGTAATAGTAGTATTAATTAAAATAACATTTCAGGCGGTTCAAGTTATTGCAAGGGTTTTCTGTTCGTAGGCCTGCGTAACTGTGTTGTGATTTCCTAACCTGCATACGGTAGCTGTAAGTAGATTTTTACTCCTTGGGGTTAGCCCAAATTTATTTTAGCTAAAGCATAATTTTTACCACCGCTTTATTATTTTATTTAAATTTTATGCTTATAGCTCCCTACTGTCTTTTTGGAATATTGGTGTGCTCTTTTACTGTGCTTTACAATCCTGATCATTTACCTCAAAATCCACGGATTTTCGAGCGCTCATTGTTACGGGGATGGGCGAGGTGCCATGGGTCGCAGCTGCCCAACTCCCACGTTGCTGTGCAATTAATAGCCACACGGGGACTCTTGGGACTTACAGCTCGGCGTCATGGTCCTCTCTCATAGTGGGCTTGAGGGAATTTCTTACCTCCCCCACACCCTTGAGTGTTTGTGGGACTTGAGTCCGTCAAAACAGGGACCCCACCTTCGAGTGGGACTAGAGCCCTAGAGCGGAACCCCACACACGGTGGCCGAATTACTTAAATTTCGGTAACGCATATTGCTATATTATCTTTTCCCGGGATTTAGATTAATATTGTCTATATGTATAAATTACTCTCGTTTAGCATGCCAATTTTCTCATAACTGCTTTTTAAATCACTTCCTGCAACCCAACCTCCTCCGGGAGTAAGGGTCTACTTACTCAGCGATTGTTTTCGCTGACTCTACACTTTTGTTATCCCTTTTCAGGTTTTGACATCTGTGAGGACCAATAGTCTTCATCCATCATCTGGGCACGGTTCGGGCATTCTAAAAATTATTTCTGGATTTTAAGTATGTGAAACTTTTAAGTCTCCTAGACGGAGTAACTTGGCATGTGTTTTGATTTAACTCGAGGACGTGTATTTGGGTGTCTACCCACTTTTGAAACTCTTACGCCTCCCTACTTCATCGACTTTGAATGCTATTTTTAAGAATGCCTGTATTTGAAACTTTTGTGCGGAACACTTAGCACCTGAATTAAACTCTGATTTTTCTGCAAATGATTATTTATGTTAGCCTTAGCGTATTTCGGGATGTCCCGGGATACGTGGCGGTAGCACTCGTCCATTTATCCCATATTTTGCTTCCGTTGTTATTAAGGAAAAATGGGGGTGTTACAATGCTATTATTATTTTCGATTTATATTGTATGGGCTATTTTGAATGCTTTAAATGTTTTAAACACTGCAATACCTAGCCTTGCATCTCTTTAGTAAGCTCGGAGAAACCGTGTCTTACTAGGGAGATGTGGCGGTGACATCCCGACCTGGGTTACCAAAAACCGGGGTGTTACATATATGAAGAAGAAGATATGGATGATGCATATCTCATCCTATGATTGTGTGAATGATGAAATCTAAATGGATGGCTTGGATTGGCCAATGATCCCTTACTTGGTTTATGTGCAACCCTATTCGGACTTGTGTTTTTTGTGCATCATGGAGTTGGAATAAAGACACAAGTAATCAATTCATTGTCCACTTTCTTGGACAAAGAATCATTCATCCAATGGTTGTGAAGAAAGAACTTTAAATTGATGTCTTGGATTGGTCACGGGATCAAATCCCTTACTTGGTTTGTGTGCAACCCTATCCGGACTTGTATTTTTTGTGCATCATGAAGTTGGAATAAAGACACAAGTAATGAATTCATTGTCCACTTTCTTGGACAAAGAATCATTCATCCAATGGTTGTGAAGAAAGAACTTTAAATGGATGGCTTGGATTGGTCACGGGATCAAATCCCTTACTTGGTTTGTGTGCAACCCTATCCGGACTTGTGTTTTTTGTGCATCATGGAGTTGGAATAAAGACATAAGTAATCAATTCATTGTCCACTTTCTTGGACAAAGAATCATTCATCCAATGGTTGTGAAGAAAGAACTTTAAATGGATGGATTGGATTGGTCACGGGATCAAATCCCTTACTTGGTTTGTGTGCAACCCTATCCGGACTTGTGTTTTTGTGCATCATGGAGTTTGAATAAAGACACAAGTAATCAATTCATTGTCCAATTCTTGGACAAAGAATCATACATCCAATGGTTGTGAATAAAGAATTTGAAATGGATGGCTTGGATTGGTCAAGTTATCAAATCTATTACTTAGTTTGTGTGCAACCCTATCCGGAATTGGGTTTTGTGCATCATTCATTTGTCTATAAATTATGTAACCAAATGTTCCCAAATCACACTTCAAACGCTTTCTATTTTATATTTTTGCCTATCATCTTTCACCTTATCTCTATTTTTAAATCATGTCTAAAAGAGCAATTGCATATACCGATGAAGAAGATAAGTTACTATGCAATATATATTCCGATTTCACTCACGATTCGATTACAGGCAGAGGCCAGTCCAAGGAAGCCTTTTGGAATCGAATTGTTGAGGCATTCAATGAGCAACATAAGAAGGATGTAGCACTGGAGGTTCCCCACTATCGTACTTTAAAATCATTATAGGGTCAATTTTCGTTGATCCAAACTCAGTGTAAGTTATTTCTGAGTTGTATTAAAAATGCTGAAGAGCTGAAAGTGAGTGGAACATCAGAAATTGATATTGTAAGTATTAATATTTATGTGTTCTTTATATATGCTTTTCATGTGCACAAATACATTTAATTCTTAATTATTATGTGCAGTTAGCGATGGCTAGAGACATGTTCAAAAGGAATCCAGCAGGGTCAAAAAAAGGATTTCGTTTCGATCATGTCTTTGAGATAATGAGGAATTTAGAAAAGTTTAAAGATCATAATGAACTAAGGAATCCACATAAAATTGCTCGAAAAAATTTCTCTACCCATGTGTCATCATCATCGGAAAATGCTACATCCGACTCTCCTAGGATTTCATCATTTAATATTAACTTTTCTGATGATAATGTTGATGTAACATCACTTCCTTTAGCTACGGAAACTGATGGATCTTCTCATGAGCGACCAATGGGGGTGAAAAAGCAAAGGCCAAAAGAAAAAATGATGATGCATATGGTGCTGAGTTTGCCAAGTTGGATGAACACAATGCAACAATTCAAGCAATGATGAAGGATAATGTTGTTGAACGAGAGAAGTACTTTGCGCTTGAACAAAAAATATTGGCAATCCAACAAGAAAAAATGGCATTGCATCAAGCTAAACGAGAAGATAAAATAATGTCGGTAGACTTGAGTGCCATTACAGATCCTACTACATATGCTTATTATAAACAGGAGAAGGAAAAAATCATGCGCAACCGAATGGGAAATCCACCGGAAGATTCTTCGTCGGGACTTTTTAGTCAATTTTTCAACAATTTCGGTGGGGATGATGGAACTAATTTGGGTGATTATTGAGTGAAGAATTTTATGTTGTACTATGTGTGTTTAAGTTTGTGTTGTACTAGGTGTTGAAGTTTATTTAATTTTATGTTGGGTTTGTATTTTATGTAATTTAGAAGTTTTTATTATTATTTAATGAGTGTTTAATATTTAAATTAAGTGATTCAAAAAAATTTATGCACAAAATATATTTAAATTATAAAAATAAAATACAAATAAAATAAAAGAATTAAAATATAAATTTAGAAAATAAAAAATAAATTTCTACAATTTCATTTTAACCCTTTGGGGGTCAAAATATAAATACACAAAGTTATAAATACAGAATTTATTTATATTAAATATAAATATAATTTTAGGCTCAACTTTAATACAATTATTATAATATATTTGAAAATATAAATTATTCAATTAAAGAATTTATATTATATTGGTTTAATTAAATTTGTAACACCCCCATTTTCCCTAAAGATGCAGCGGAAGAAAAGAGCGGGAACAATGGGTGGGGTGCTACCGCCACGTATTCCGGACTGCCCGAAATACGCTAAGGCTAGCATAAATAACTGCAGAAAAATCAGAATTGAATGTATATGCTAACCACGTTCCGGACAAGCTAGCATATAATTCACAAGGAAGCTTATATACTATGAGAAGTATAAAATAAGCTTAATAAAAATGTTTGGTATAGCGTAACCAAACGGAGGACTGCATTCCTCAAAGCGCGCAATAACAATAATGGAGTAAATCCATGGAAGTTTTATTTCATAAAAAGGGGTTGCCTATTTCATACTCAAAAATACTGTTAAACGCGTAATGCATTGTTTAAAACAGTAGGGCACCATATTCTCATAAATGGGATAAAACCCAAATATTTTGTTTATGCTCGAGAAATCACTATCTATGCCAAGTAATATATTATTATCAAAAGGGGGTTTTTAAAATATACATTTTTATAAATAATACCCCCAATCGTGCCCGTGCAGATGATGCCTTGCAGATCTCAAAACCTGAAAGGAAATGGTGACAAGTGTAGAGTCAGCGAAAACAATCGCTGAGTAAGTAGACGTTTACTCCCGGAGGAGGTAGGGTTGCAGAAATAATTTAAAGACAACAGTTATGGTAATGGTATGCTAAAACGAGAATTAATTTAAGCACAGACAAAATCCATATAAATCTAATCCCGGGAAGAGATAATATGACTCTATGCGTTACCAAGAAATAATTTCTCAGCCAACATGATGTGCAGGTTCCCTGTTGTAGGGCCCAATTCTCACATACATTCAAGGGTTGTGGTGGAGGTAAGAAATTTCCTCAAACCACATTGAATCGAGAAATGGCATCGGGTTGATTTCCATCAGTCCCCGTAAGTCGTGTATTACAGGCAAACGGCGGAGGATTTACATCAGTCCCCGTAAGTCGTGTAACACAGGCAAACGGCGGAGGTGGCAGCAGCGACCCAAAACTTGGACCAAACCCCGTAACAATGTGCGCTCAAAAATCCATAGGACATTGAGAATAATTGCAAGTATTGTAAAGCACAGTAAAATGGCATACCAATAATCCAAAAGCAGTAGGGAGCTATAAGCATAAATTTAAAATAAGAAAGCGGTAGTAAAAATCATGCTTAAGCTAAAATAAATTTGGCTTTACTCCAAAGAGTAAAAATCTACTTACAGCTACCGTATGCAGGTTAGGGAATCACAACACAGTTACGCAGGCCTACGAGCAGAAAACCCTTGCGATAACTTGAACCGCCTGAAATGTTATTTTAATTAATACTACTACTTCTATTAAAATAACTAAAACTAACTAAATAGAGGATACTTCACCTCTTAACACACTAGATTGAAGCTTGCTCCACCAAAATCTTGGGACCCGATTACTACACTACTAGTGAGTCCCTACCGGACAGAATAATGAGACTCGACAACTATCTGAATTTTTTTCTGTTTTGAGGGGCGAGAACTACTGGCCTGGGAAGGGAAATATGAGGGTTTATATAGAAGGTGTTAGCTGAATAAAACAAACAAGTCCTCACTATCAGCTTTTCCGGACACACCCATTTCCCTCAGTGGTCCCTGCACTTCATTAATTCCTCTTGTCCTCCATAGTCAACCTCCCTTTTATCCCTTGTTTTAGCAATTTTTTTGTCTCATTCTTCACAGCCCCCCCCCCCCTGCGTATTCAGCTTTTATGTCCCCCCCCTCTCTCCACATTTTGTTTTCTTTGTCCTTACCATGGAGTACTCCCGGCGGTGGTGCAACGGCGGAGCGGCGAGCGGCGACCGCGGCTGGCGACAAGGCGGCGGTTCCCTCCTCCTTCTCCCCTTCTCGGCCCTCGGTCAGGTCTCTGTCTTCTTCCTCTCCACGGCGGCTCCGGCGGCGTAAGGGGAAGCGGCGGCTCCTCTCCCTCTTCCTTTCTCGGATCTCCGTCCTCTTCCCATCTTTCTATTCTTCTTCTTCTCTCTTTTTTTTTTTTGTTTCGAATCTGTGTTTTCTTGGAGAGGGTGGAGGTGGTTGTGATTTGAGATTTGAGAATGGGGGTGGTGGTTGTGCGGCGGTGAGGGGGAAGAGGGAGCGGCGAGGTGGTGGCAAGATGAAGATGGTGAGGGGGTGGCTATGGCCGCGGGGTGGTGGTGGTGCGGCGGTGAGGGCGGCTGTCATGTGGTGGCCGGATTTTGGCCGCGGAAATGGAGGAAGTGGCGGTGGTGGTGCCTAGGTTTGAGGCCGCGGTAGTGGAGGCGATTGGGAGGGAGATTGGTGGCGGCGGCGAAGGGTGTCGCCGTGGGACGGAGGAGGTGGCAGAGGGCGAGGGGCCTGTCGGCCTTACCTCTTCTTCTTCCTCTCTATTTTCCTTTTTCTTGTTTTTGATCTTTGAAACTTGAGGGTGAAGGGTGAAGGGTGAAGAGCTGTGGTGACGGGAAGGGTGATGAGGATCGGAGGCTGGAGATGGAGGTTGTGGCCGGATTCGGGGGTGTCGCCGGCCGGCCGCCGGCGGCAGTGGCGGCGCCGGAGGAGCGGCGACAGTGGCGGGAGAATTAGGTTTAGGGTTATGGTTTTGGTCCTTTGGGCTTAGGGTTGGGCTAACTGATTTTGGGCTTAGGTTTTCTTGGTTTTGGGCTTAGTTAATTTCATATTTAATTGTTGGATCATATAATGAGTAGCCCAATTTAATTCTCTTAATCATGGACTTTAATTAACTAAATAATCTTGGTTATAATTTAATAATCTTGGTTCTAATACTTTTACACTTATAATTTAATTTTTGTTGGACCTAAATTACTTAATGAATTGATATTGAAGTTTACACAATCCAAATCATAAGTATCAATATTTGGATGATTTGCTATTAAAATCAAACAATCCATGAATTCCTATCCATGAGTTGTTAAGTCCTTAAATTTAATTTATAAGGACTCAATCACATAATTTAATCCATGCTTAAAACTTGACATTTATAAATAAATTATTAAACTAGTGATTAATATAGAGTCCTCGAAATTATTGCCGCACTATTTGGATTTATCAATTACTCACCGTGAACTCAGTTAATATGTATTAATTAAATCTTGTAGTTTTAATATCATTATATAGTTTAGTGGACTAATGGACTAACTTACACTAGATGTGGGTCTCCTTGTCAAAGTAATCAAGTGTAATAATATTTACTCCAATCGCTTATAAACAAATCAATGGATTCAACTCACTTAATAATTAGTCTCTCTAGCCAAATTGGTCGAAATCTTGGAAACTAATAATTGAATCATTTGTTTATAAAAATTTGGGTTGTCCACAAATTTCGTAACTTAATTGGCTAAGTATTTTCAATTAGATTATGACCTCTTAAATTCTATTGACTTACTTCTTCATGTCCAATAATAATTATTTCAATTTTATAAATAAATGGTCCTAAGTTGAATTGAATTTCTTTCATCTAAAAATTACTTTTATGTGAACTTTTAAATATTCAATTATTTAAATTGAAAATCCTATTTAAAATTTTACGGAGTGTTATAAAATTCGTCATAAATATCAAATATATTATAATTTGTTTCAATTTCTATCTTTTTAAAATATATAGAAATATATTCTTCTACTAAAAAATAGATTTATTATCTAATATAATATTTTGGTTTAACTCAATTTGTGATAAATATCAAATATATTATAATTTATTTTTAATTTATATCTTTTTGAAACCTAAGGCACAATTACTAATAACCCTTAAAATTAAAAAGGATGAAGTATATTTAATAAGGGCAATATAGTCTGCACATGCCAAAAAGTATTCAGGATTTATTATATAAATTATTATAAAAGGAAAAATAGCATAATGTAAAAACAAAATATAGCGTTATATTGAATGGCTTCGGCCCTCCCTTTCCCCCCAAAAAAATATAGCGTTATATTATATTCAAACAAAAAAATATAATAACATAATTTTATTAATATTAAAGTATTAACTATTTCATATCCATAACATAATATAATAAAAAGAAAAGCATAATATTATATATTCAAACAAAAAAAAAATAATTCAGTTTTTTTGCAGAACAGTCTATATAAGCTAGGAAATGATCGTGGAAGCCCATGCCACACAAATTATAAATGGATAAAGAGGAGTGAAATCTTGGCAGCTGCATTCTCTACATGCAAATATTTCACATAGCTTTTATATTTTACTTAGTTTATTATATTCTGAAATAGATAAAACAAAGCATTGAATTGAACAGAAACAACAATTTACCTCTATCAATAAAAATAGAAATTCCGACACAGAAGTGCATGATTTGCTTTTCTTAAAATAAAGAGATAAAGAGGGAACATGGCAGATAATTAAATCGATTAATCCTAGAATGAATAGAAATAAATGAGAATGTTAAGGTGTTTACTGCATTTTATGCAGAATAAATCTAAATTCTAATTGTGGAAGTTGTTTTATGGTGGATTAGAGAAGCAAATGGCAGATCATAGATCATAGATGTGTAAAGAGAAGAGGGTGAAGCAAAATTACCGTATTTTTCTCAATTATTTTTTCATAATGTATATGTTTATAATTTTTTGTTGTTCATCTAAACTCAGCTCCACTGCAGCTTCATTCGAAATAAAAATCAAATTCCTTTGATGTTGTCTGTTCTTCCATAGTTGGATCATCTTCCTATTCCACCGACCAATGTTGCTTGATGGTCACCTACCCCATAAGGTATAGCACCCCTAACCCTCTTTTATAGTTTTACATATTTTTTTTTATAAAATAACTTTTAATAGATCACTCACCTGATCTTTATTTGCAAGATCCCAAGTGAATAAATATGCAATTATAAGTAGTGTTGTCTTAATGCATTACGAAATATTGATATACGACTTCTATTGTGTCATTTGTTTGTGTTTTTATGATTTCCCTAAGTAAGGGATATCGATATCTAATTGTTTTTATCCAATTACAGTTGAAACATGAATGAGTTTAGTCTTCCTCCCACGAAATTGAATTCCTTCAAAAGAGTAATTTAGTGTGTTTTATTGCAAATTTTTTGTTTCAGCATGAAAGCCGCATGTCACTCTCACATGTGAAACTTATTCAAACCCGCAAATGTGAAACCGAATAGAATTTATCTGAATAAAGTGCAAATAGGTTGGTCTGGTTTCTTGACCTTTATTTATTTATTAATATTATATTTGTGTTAGATTTTGTTATTTCCCTGGACTGAGTTTAAGAGAAAAATATTTGTAAGTAGGAAAGATCGTGGCCAATATTCTTTCAGTGGTTTAGTTATTGTATGGGTAAAATGGTGTGTGTTAGGCACGTTAAAGATGGAGAAAGGGATATTAATTCATGCACATGCTGCTGAAGAACCATTAGAACAAACATTTGTATACTTCTCAATAATGCTGAAGAAAGGTATTTCTTCGAATGTGATCACATATAATGCTATATTGAATGGAATTTGCAAAATTGGAAAAGTAGATGAGAATTATAAGCTGCTTTCTGAATGCAAATGAAAGGAATATCTCCTAATAAGTATATATACGCCATTGTGTATTGTTACCAGGAGGTTTTCAAGTTGTACAAGGAATTGTTTGATCGAGGAATTCAACTTGATTCCTTCACATAAAGTACATGGTTTAAATATTTGAAAAAATACTATCCACCATTGGTAGCTGAAGTGCATGAAGTTATAATTCTAGAAGATGGAAAACCCAACTGAATTAGATAGTATGCTATTACCTTGATGAATAATAAATATTTTCGATTTTAACAATGAAATTTTAAACTCGATTGTTAAACTCTAAACTCTATTCCCCCCCCCCCCCCCTCAACTTTTAACTTTTTGAATTCTAAACTTTAAACCATTCTCAAAACTATTGCAATTTAAAACTATCATTCATTATGAATTCCAATTTCTAAACTTTGAACTTCTACATATTTATTTTGTTCATCCAATTAAAAAATTATTAGCTCTATTCATAACAAGAAAGAAAAAAACATGCCATGCGCAACGCGCAGGTCAAAAAAGCTAGTAATATTAGAAAAAACAATCAATTTCCACATTTCCCCTGAAAATATCAATTTAACACTCATCAACTTTTCAAAATTTTTATTTTGGCCCTAATTTTGTTAGAATTCGATTTTAACAATGAAATTTCAAACTCGATTGTTAAACTCTAAATTCTATTCCCCCCTCAACTTTTAACTTTTGAATTCTAAACTTTAAACCATTACTCAAAACTATCACAATTTAAAACTATCATTCATTATGAATTCCAATTTCTAAACTTTGAACTTCTACATATTTATTTTGTTCATCCAATTAAAAAATTATTAGTTCTATTCATAATAAGAAAGAAAACAACATGCCCTGCGCAACGTGTGGGTCAAAAAAGCTAGTAATATTAGAAAAAACAATCAATTTCCACATTTCTATCAATTTAACACTCATCAACTTTTCAAAATTTTTATCTTGACCCTAATTTTTTTAGAAAAATACATGTTTTACTCTGCATTATATTGCGTAAAACTCATAAACTTTATTATTATGAAATAATTTTTAGTTAAATTAATATTTATTTAATAATATTATATATACCATTGGGTAAAATTATACTATATAATTTTTAATTAAATACGTAAAAATATCAAATAGACTATATTTTCAACTATATTTTTAGCTTATTATATTGATTTATGTTAATATTTAAGGTACAGTTTTTAATATAATTAGAATAATATTTATTTTTTTTGGTAAAGGAATAATATTTATTTAATAATATTATATAAAATGAAAGAATTTGTAGTATTAACTTTAATTAAACATTGTTACACAAAAAAACCTTAATTATCTATATAATAAATCCCGAATACTTTTTGGCATGTGCAGACTGTATTGCCCTTATTAAATATACTTCATCCTTTTTAATTTTAAGGATTATACAGTAATTATGCCTTAGGTTTCCACGTAAATGTTGATTAATCATCCAAAAATGTACAGTCATCCAAATTAATTACACGTCAGCGCTGAATCATCATACTTGCCAAGTCATCAATATTTTAAATCTTATATTTAGGTAATAATAATCTATATAATAAATCCTGAATACTTTTTAGCATGTGCGGACTGTATTGCCCTTATTAAATATACTTGATTCTTTATTAATTTTAAGGGTCATACAGTAATTATGCCTTAGGTTTCCACATAAATGCTAATTAATCATCCAGAAACGTACAGTCATCCAAAATAATTACACGTCAGCGCTGAATCATCCTACATGCCACGTGATCAATCTTTTAAATATTCTATATTTAGATAATAAATCTATTTGTTAGGATAAGAAAATCTTGAGAAAATCTTTCCATATATTTTAAAAATATATATAAATTAAAAATAAATTATGATATATTTGATATTTATGACAATTTAGTTAAACCAATATATTATAAATTCTTTAATTGAATAAGTAATTTTTTTCAAATATATATTATATATTATATTATTTATATTAGAATTCAAGTCTAAAATATTAACCAAACCAATATAATAAAATAAAAAATGTGTAGTTTGGGTATGAACACACCTTTGACGACACATATAGGTTTCAAACTATCAATATTTACCAAAAAATAATAAAATAAAAAAATTAATAATAATAATAATAATAATCTTTTTAAGTAGTTTATCCAAATATATATAGTTAATAAGAAATTATAATCCGTTAAAAAAATTTAATGAAAATTCAATCATGATTTTGTATAAAAGGTTTAATTTTTTTAAATATATTTTTTATCATAAAAATAATTTTAATAAAAGAAAATAATATAAAGAAAAAATAATTATTGAAAAAATATTTTTTTCTTATGAACATAATCCAAAATTTTGCAATTTTTTTTAGTTTCTCAAAAAGTCACATTTTGTTAGTCGATTTTGCGATGTCATTTACTGATATATTGCCAAGAAAAAAATGAAAACCCGAAGTGTTAATTATATAACTATAGAACAGAGCCCTTCTGTGTATCGAAGCGTGCATAACATTAAAAACATGCATAATACTTTTAATGATGTGCCAAAAATGTTTTCGCTTATATATTATTATTACTAAGGAAAATAGGAAGACAATCATTCTATGATAGTTGAAAAACTGCTAATTTTGTTGAAATTGTAAGTATAAAAAGTGGATACTTTTATAAAAAGTGGATAATTTTTTTTATTATAGTAACTTATTGTTCTCCACTAATTTTATATTCAATTATCAATCACACATTTTTGGATTCATTCTCCATAGTTAAATCATTTTAATATTAAGATAAATGATGAATATAATGAAGTATGATAGTTTGACTTCATTCAATAACAACAAATATGATTGGAGAATCATTGTGAAAGTGATTCATATACGGGACAGTTACAATATAAGTAAATAAATAAATCAAATGCCATACATATTCTTATTGAATGTCAATATGACTATATACTAATTTCATGCATAATCACCTCCACATAAATAGTTTTTATGCTACAATATTTATATAATGATAGTATGGAATTAATTCTCACATATCATTTATGTTCCTTTTTCAATTTGATTGCTCATACATCATTCAGTGTGATTGTACCAATTTCAGGTGATTGTTATTTTCTTATGATGCCCAAGAAATTTTCCTTTAGTAACATAATAATTTTTTCTTCATATTTTATTGTATACTTTGTCTATTCATGTTGTGTGGGGCTATGAGTTATGAGGTTTAGTTTTACAATTAGTTTCATACATAATCACCTCCACATAAATAGTTTTTATACTACAATATTTATATAATGATAGTATGGAATTAATTCTCTCATATCATTTCTGTTCCTATTTCAATTTGATTGCTCATACCACATTCAATGTGATTGTACCAATTTCAGGTGATTGTTATTTTCTTATAATGCCCAAGAAATTTTCCTTTAGTAACATAATAATATTTTTCTTCATATTTTATTGTATACTTTGTCTATTCATGTTGTGTGGGGCTATGAGTTATGAGGTTTAGTTTTACAATTAGTTGGTATTGGCTGTCTTTGAATACAAGTTAGTTATTTGCTTTTTTCTCCCTTTTCTTTTGATCATATTTATTGGCAATTTTTTAGAATAGTAGCTGTATATGAATGTGGGAACTTGAAAACAAAAAAATTTTGCTAGCCGGAGAAAGTGATCTCATAGAAAATTTAACGTTATGAAACTGATTGTATAGAATGATGAACAATTATATAATGAGAATAACCTGACGACTATCACCAGTATATATAGGTTGTAGTTATAGCCAAAAGGATTGAGATTTTTCGATTTCTTACCAACTAAGAACTTATTTTCTAATATTTTCTAGGTCTTCTAAATAATGGTTTGTATAATATAATTAATTGAATCAATCCCTCCTACATCTTATTGAAATTACGGAGATTCGTACTCGTGGTTTAGAATAGTCTGGTTTTATTGAAATTGGTGGATCAAGATATACATATAGAAATTGAGGTTGATTATCTCGAGTAATGAACTGATAATTTATTTTATCGCATGTTTTAAGATCAAATTGATACAGATTCTTATGGTTTCCTACGCCTATGTTATGAATTTAAAATAAGTAAACTTTATGCACAAATAATAATAAGACCACAAGTACTTGATTTTATTTGGAAAAAAAAAACACCGCCCGCGAAGCGCGGGTCAAAATTCTAGTATTTATAAAGGGAGAAGTTAGGGTGCAACTAAGGGATTTGACATGATATACTTAGGCGTTTTCCAACCGTTGATTAACTTTTTAAATCAACGGTTGAGATGAACTGGAAGGGTAAAAAGGTAATTATGTCATATTACTCCAAAATATATTTTAATACATTTCAGCGATAAGATATGTACTTTTCAGCGATTGTGTTGATTAATATATTGTTTTCAGCGACATAATTGTTTTCAGCGCGCCTTCCATGTATTTTCAGCGATGGAGTATAGTATATTTCAGCGACGCTCCGTAGTATATTTCAGCGACAAACTATAGTATTTTTCAGCGATATATGGTGCATTTCAGCGACTTCGTACGTAAAAGTTGAAACCCTAATTCTTTGGTTTAATATATTTCAGCGACGCACTATAGTATATTTCAGCGATGCACTGTAGTATATTTCAGCGACAGACTGTGTTCATTTCAGCGACATACATAGTGTTCTTCAGCGATGACCTTATGTGTATTTTTCAGCAACGACATTAAAAAAAATTTGGACAATTTTACCCTTTTTACATTTTGGACTGTTAGATCTTAAACGAACGGTTGGGATTGGTGACTTGATGTGCTGCGGGATTTGGTGATTGCATCGTAACCAATCCCTTTATCAAGATACTTTTATATTAATATAGATTTATTTTCTAAATATAGATGTTGATTATTTAGAAAGATATTTTTTAAAAAAAGATTTAAAATATACTTCCTCCGTTTCCTTAAAATTGGAACAAAGGAATAGTACTTACTATTCATTGAGTAACTTTGGTTCAATTTTTTAACCCAGTTGTATAAGATAAAACATAATCAAGTGAGATCTTGTTGGATTCGTCTTACCGCGTAGTTTTAGAATATCAAGTTTTTATAATTTTTACTTTTGCACAATTTGAGTTATTAAGCGTTAAAAATGTGCATTGAATTGCGTGATATACACAAATGTTCCAATTATTCGAAAACGGAGGGAGTATTAAATTTAACTGAAGATTTATTATATAGATGACACGTGGCAGCATTTGATATTTTTGAGAGGATGATGTGGCGTTTATGATGTGTCTTGATGAGAGTCGCTGATATGTTTGATCGTGTTTTATAATTATTTACAGATGTACCTTTGAATTGATATAAAATAAAATAAACTATTAGATTTAATAAGGGCAATACAGTGTGAACAAACGAAAAAGTATTCAGGATTTATTATATAGATTATTATTATTATTATTATTATTATTATTATTATTATTATTATTATTATTATTATAAGTATAAAATTATTATTATTATTATAAGTATAAAATAAAATTGGTAGTGGATGTTTCAAGTCATCATCCATGAACATAAGCATTGGATAATAATACTGCTGTTATAGCGTGGTGGCCAAGCAGCCCAATCATTATTACCCTATTTTAAATTCCTTTGCATTTTGCGGTTGAAGTTGAACCTCAGTTTTTTGACCGTTACACCCTACCCACTGGCACTGCCCATTGGATAATAAGCAATCCATTGCTGCCTTTCTACTCTACCTCCTCATTTTTCCCTTCTCGCCTTCTCTACTGTTCTCCCACTTTTGGTCTTGCTCTCGCCTCTTTCTCATGTTGATTTTTTATTAGAATTTTGGGGGTGTTGATTGATTGATTTCCAGGCTGAATATATTAGTACCTATTTTCTGATTTTTTCTATTGACACTTGACGGGCCATGTATTTGCGAAATTTGAAGCCGGTATCGCTCGAGAAGAAGAAGAAGAAGAAAACGGAAGAAAAGGTAACCCAATTTTTTTGGCGGGTGTAATCTCGACGGCCTATAGCCGGGCATTTCATCAGAAATGTAGTATTTCAAAAGTGTTCATTTTGGTGACCAATTTTTATTTTTATTTTTTTCCTTTTCTTTTTTTTTTCCTTATTTCAATATTGAGTTTAATCCCGCACCATGATATTGTTTATTAGAACATAGAAATCAAGGTTGTAGATTATTATCCTATTTGCAACACTTTAGTAAGAAGATCAAACGTGGAACGGAAAATATGAAACTGAAAAGCAAATAAACACACAAGGATTTTTGTTTGCCCGATTGAGTCGGGCTTATGCCTTTTCCCTTTGGGTTCCAAACCAGGCCCTTGAATATTAATAAATCATCGTCAATGCAGGCTAGAGAAGAAGAGTTGAAGAAACTGAAGGTTGCTCAAAAGGCAGAATCAGCCAAAATTCAGCGTATTAGAATGTAGCTCTCCCGCCATGATACATAAGCCATATTTACAATATAGGATTCTTTTGTCATTTTATACTGTCTAATGTCTATTTCATAGGACTAGAGATGCTTTACCTGTCCCATTTGTTATTGGCGACTGAAGGCACCAAAAGGTTCTAACACCCCATAGCCAGGAAGAGGAAAACCACAAGAACATGGGCTGAGGTGGAAAACCCAGAAGATTTTATTGACCCCGAAACCCCTATGGGTAAGAAGAAGCTACTGTCTTGTCAAATGGCAAATACATAAGAGTCCCTGTGCAAGTTGAGAAATCGTATGTTAAATTGATAAATACATACTTTGACTTGCCATTTATATCAAGTGTTTTTTGGTTTTGTTTATATAACATTCTTTTATGACATTATCTAGGAGGTATGAATGGTGGGAGCAGTCAAACTTCTTTGAGGCAGATCCACACAGCTCCAATCCATCCTTTGTCATGGTATGTTCTTGAGCTTTGGACATCCTGGATGAGCAGTAGCTTTTGTAACAGGGAACATAGTTAATCTGCAAAGCTCATTAAATTTCTAATCAGGGGCAGGGCACATCAAAATTGAGAAACATATAAACATAATGGGTTGGGTGTTACTCTTAATTTATGGTGCTATCACTATGCACCTAACATGGATTGGTTTTTAAGTACTTTTGCCTGTATACTCTTTTGTTTCTGTTCTGGAGAATGGTGAATCCATGACCACTGGGTAGACAACAGTTACTGATTCCCCTTTCTATAATCATGTAATCTTTTCCTAAAACCTGTATTTCCTTTTTAGTCACCTTATAGGGATGGAATGACTTCTGGGTTCTTATGTTGAAAGAGAGCCTGTGAGCTGTTTGCTTGTTTCAATCCTTATCACGATTTGTTCCTTCTTATATCTTCACTCATTTCGTACACAGATATATCCCCCACCCAACATTACTGGCGCGCTACATATTGGTCATGCCCTTACAGCTGCCATCCAGGTCCTCAAATGAGCATAAATCTTCTCTGAAGTTTTCTAACTAGTCTAATTTGGCTTCAATCATTTGATGGAGACAATACATTATGGGTACTCGGAATGGATCATGGTGGAAGAACACAGGTAATCTATTACTAATATATGCATAAACTCAATGGTATGCTTCTTCATTTATTTGATTTGGGGTAAGTGATTACAAGAAGAAAATGTGAGTGCTTTTTGTGGAATGGTAAGATGCAAAACATTGAAAATATATTTGGTCTTTTTGATTCAAGTACTCTGACAATCTTACAAAGTTCACCACAACATAGCTTTCAATTTGACAATCCTCTAAAATGAGTTCAGCTTCTTCCTCGGGGTGTTTGAACTGAGAATGTGATAGAAACAGATTTTTCAATAATATAATAGAAAGAACAAATCCTCCTAACGAGAGAACCCGTTGGCCAGCCTTAGGCTCAAAACTCTTGTAAATTTCTCAATGTCTCAAACCCCTAATTACAATCCCTTAAATACTAACAAAACAAAACCCTAAAAACAATAACTAATTATAAACCCTAATAAACCCAGACCCCATAATTGGGCCTAAGCCCGCCTCCTTGTTCTCTATCAGAATGTTAGTTTTTTTTATTTTATTTATGAACCTTTTTGAAAGAAATGTGCTGAATTAGACATAGATTGTGAAGATTGATGTAATCAATATATTCTAGATGATATGACTTCTGTTAGGGTGTTTATACAATTGCAATTTACTGGATGGTCCAATAGTTGACTTGTGTTTATATTTTCAGGCTTAGGTTGTCATGGACAAGAAAATAATGGGAGAAATGAAACTGACAAGGCATGATATTGGACGTGAAGGTTTTATTACTGAAGCAAGTATAGCCAATTGAACTTGAGTTCATGAGTTGTATAAGATGTGGTTTTAGTGCCTCCTTTTTTAAATATATAATATATTGTTATGAAATCAATATAATTTGCGTCTGGTGCATCTGCTGTATTTGACAATTCGATAATAGGTGTTGAATTGGAAGAATGACTACAGGGCCACCATACTAAAACAACTTCGACGCTTGAGTGCATCTCTTGATTGGTCAGGTGAGGTGATGCTCTATGTTATTGGTTTATGATCCATTATATCCACATAGTGAATTTCCTACATCGTTACCACTAATTCATTTGGTTTTTGGTCTGGATTTAGGTTCTGCCATCTTGTGTGGCCTTTATATGTTTTATTCATGTTTTCATTCAATGTCTTTGTTTTTCGAATTCTTTTGTTTCATTGAGGAGTGTACAAAATCATTCTAGATCAATTATTTAGTAGGTGAACTTATTGATATCTTTTTCGGTACTCCACTTAATGCACCGAGTTTTTATTTTTGGATACAAGGGTGCATAACGTACTTGGTTGGTTGTTTTACTTTATCTTGGGGAGACTTTTGACTAAATTGATATTTCTGGAAGTGGGTTGTTCAATTTATTGTACATGTTTCATTGTATGCACATCTTATTTTAGGGATGTACGCCTAGTGAACTGGGTGTGCATCTTAAGGACTGCAATATCTGATATTGAGGATGAATATTTGGCTTATCGATTTTCTTGCATATGGACGCATGCGTACCGTTAGCTTATTAAATTGTTCCCTTTTTGTTTAGGTTGATCACAGAGATCAAAGAGACAACTCTACTGCGGGTTCCTGGATATGTGGGACCTGTGGAATTTGGAGTGCCTACTTCATATGCTTATCCTCTTGAAGGAGATTTGGGCATGTGAGGTTATTGTGGCCGCTACTCGAGTGGAAACGATGTTGGGTGATACAGCAATTGCTATACATCCAGATGATCCAAGAGTTAGTCATCTTCATGGAAAATTTGCTATCCATCCTTTCAATGGAAGGAGACTTCCCTTGGTTTGTGATGTGGTGCTGGTGATATGAATTTTGGCACTGGTGCTGTAAAGGTGAAAATCTGTGCATATAATGCTGGTTAAATTTCCATCTCGAGTTAGATCATTACAACTAATGGACACTGGCATATTTTGAAGTTAACACCAGCCTATGATGCTGATGATTTTTAAGTGGGAAAGATTCATAATCTTGATTTCATCAATATTTTCACCGATGATGGAAAAATAAATGGGCATGGTGGTCCAGATTTTGCAGGTATGCCTCGGTTCAGGGCCTTGTAGCTGTGACTGAAGCTTAAAAAAAAAAAAAAAAAAAAGGTAATTTTCTTTTGCTTATTTTTACCATCAGATCTTGAATGGAAGGTGGATACTAAATGTAAATATATGATCCATGTTTTTTTTAACCTTTTCCCTAATATGTTAATGTTTTATTTGTTTGCACTTAAAGGGAATTTATAGAGGAGATAAAAATAATGGAGATGCGTATTGGAATTTGTTCAAGAAGTAATGATGTTGTGGAGCCTCTAATAAAGCCCCAGTGGTATGTAAACTGTAAAAGCGTGGCACAACAAGGTCTTGCTGCTGTTGCTGCTGTTATGGAAGATGTTAACCCAAAGCTCGTGATCATACCAAAACACTATGTTGCTGAATAAAAAAAAGTAATTTATTAAATTGCTGAACAGTTATGTTTTGTTTGGCCGAATTATTTGTAGTACTAGCAAGGTTTAAGATATCTTCAATATTAAGACAATTTCTAATATGTTTATCTGTCTCAACTCACAAGGTGGATTGTAGTGTGGAAAGACATAGGATCCAGAACCAGAGTGCCAGACTAAGCCGGTTTAGGTGCAGAGAAATAGATACAGGAAGGGGTTGCTGTGATTGAAACACAAGACATTTGCTATAATACCATGTTAATGTCAATGATCAACTTACCTAAATTTTCAAGCTTTTATGAAAGATGAACATTTAACATAGCGTTGTTATGGCGTCGCCGTGGTGGTCAAGGATGACCACCACAGTCACCTGCCTTTCTGTGGTGTCGTCACAGCTTGACGTCGTGCCATGGAGACACCCAGAGGTTTGGTCTAACCCAACCTGGCTCAGAAGAAGGGTAGAAAAAAAAACCTAAGACACCTAAAAATCTGAGGCCTTGACATGTTGAAGTGATATGAAACATCTGGCTGTATCAATGATGCATGGTACAGATTATGGTTGCATTGCCTATCTCAATCAGGGTGTTGGGATTTTCAGCTCCCCTCATGGAGATCAGATTTGATTGAGGTATTTTCAACTTTTCAAAGCACTGCAATCTGTTCCGTGGCTGGTAAAATGTGTTGATGAACTGTTTGGTGTATGCTTTCAGCTAGCTGAAGAGCCATTCACTTAAGATAAGACAATGATGTGCTATTATAGGTATGATGTAGGATCAAGTATCAGACTTTCCTGTACCACCCCCCCACCTCCATAGTATCCGTTTCACATTATTGTTACTTTGTATTTGTTACTCAGGAAATATCTATCTTATACTAAAGGCGTGCAATTTAATGCAGGAAATAGATATGCAAGTTCCTCTCTACAGATGAGAATGACACTATGATTGACGTTTGGTTGCACTGGTACATTCTGGTTTTAGTCACTATATCAATTTCTGTACTGCTTGTAATATACAAACGGTTTAGTTTGTCTACTTGTTACATAAATTTTGTTGATACTTTGTAGCATAAGTAATCGGTCTTATAGGCATTGCCCAATTCATTATATTTGTCTCTCCCATAATGTAACGAGTCATTGTATATATTCATGGCAATAAGAGATTGCATATATTCATGGAGATAACAAGTCACAAGTCCCATGGATCTTTAAAAAAAGGTACTCCTGTGTTTAGTGTACAATATAAATTTGGTTATAAATTCCTCCTGATAGAAACTTTGCATCATTGTCAACACTTTGTATGGCTGGAGTTGCAGTGTATTGTTACATTTTGTCCTTTTCTGATCAATACTTTTGACTTATTTCAAAGGCGACCTTACAAATATAAATGTCAGGAAATGGAGGACTGACAACAACATAAGTCGATCAGGTGCTTTGATGTTCCTTTCAATCTGAGTTTTATCTTTAATTCCATCTGCACTTGTCAATATATTTATTAGGTTAGCTTTGCCTGATCGAGGTTTAAATTCCATTGCAACTGATCTAAGTCAGCAGTCTCTGAAATCTGCATTGAATATTGATATAATTCTCCCATGCATAATTCTTTAGACTTCAGTCTATTTATACACATTCTTGTGAAGTCAATTTCTCCACTTCATCAACGCAAAATTTACATAACAATTCTTGTCTTGATTGAAAATTTGGAGAAAATATGTTTTACTTAATGCATCAAGGGACCTCCCGCATTGTACAAAATTCATACATTTTGGATTTGATTTACCTTGTGAATCTTCGAGGAAGAATTTTTAATAGGGACCGCATATCACATGTTTTCATCGTCCTCATCCTCACTTTCATTTTGTTCTGGAACTTCAGTATATTCGCATTACCTAAATTCTCGTGCTTATAAACTAAAGTCACATTTACCACTACCATTCTAGCCTGAGATTAACACTGTCTAACATAGAAGCATTATTTAAACATCTATGTGACATGAGTCAATATCCCATGACTCATATGTGTTAGCAAATAGAAAGAATGAGATAGATCACCTACCAATAATACACACACATATAGTATTCTCTATTACATACCGACAGCTCCACGCCAAGGTAGTCATGACCATGTTACTTTGTTCTATCATACTACCAAAGGGTATATATGCTCGATGGATTTCTGGATTTCCTTGTGTATTTTATGCAAGTGAGATCTAATTAAAGATATGATATCACTATTTTCATTTATGTATACAGTAGATCTGTGCAACTTCGGGTTTGATGCTTTAATTATACTTTTGATTTTCAATAATTCTGACAGGTCACTGTTTTATCATGTGGTGAGAGAAGTTTTTCTGTGGTCATGTTTGTGCATTATTTTCTGCTTAGTTTAATCATTGCTTATTTCACAAATTTTCTCAAACCCAATTAGTATATTCAAACTTATACTATATGATGATTTTGAAATGCTTCCCCAAGTTGTTGAAATCGATAAGTCTCTGTATTCTTTCTACACTTCTTTAATTGGCGTGGGGTTATTTTTGTATTTTACTTCTGTGGAAAAAGAAATCTTGGTAGTATAGCCATCAATTTCATATGTTGTACAGTAACTTTTTTTTGCCTTGAAACAAGATAAGGTTTACTTTTGGCCACTGAACTAATCAATGTCTCAATAATTGTATATTTTGAACAAAAGAAAAGTGTTAGTTTTGATCCCAATTATAAATGATTTCATGTTTTTGTCTTGTGCACAATTTTTTGCCAATCAGAGGTGTAACAATTGAATTATATCTATTCATTAGTGTAGATTCTTAAAGTAGCCATATTTACTGCATCACTCAGATATGAACTATTCATCAGAGTCAGAGGTCAAAATTTACATTGGTTCAGGAGTTATTTATGGTAGAAATGGTTTAAAGGTTGTCTGAATTTATTACCTTTTGATATGTGCAGTGTGTTTTATTTTAATTTACATTAGGGATGTGTAGCTGGTTTTTGGATGTCATCACATTGATCAACATTCAACACAGAGGACCTACAGAATTATTGTCTATAATATGTCATATTGTAACAGATTCAGAACTGATAAGTTAAAAGTGCTATTCTACATTAGCTAACAAGAATTGCATTTGTATAATAATGGTGACTTTTTGTGCCCCAGCCTTGAATTTATTAAGGTTAAAAACAATATTTGCCCCTAGAAGAAGAAAACAACACATTTACTTCTATATTTTATTCCTAATAAATATTACTTAGAAGTAATAAATGACATGTATGCATTAATGAATATGCTAATTTTAATTTTTTTTTTATATGGATTGAATGAGAGTTTATTGGCATGAAAAAAACAAATTGTTGGGGGTAGGGATGGATACTTACTTTAGTGGTCAAGTCCCCCACTACAAGAAAAATCATGTGCGGCGACCGCACATGCGGTCGGTGGACTCAAGACACGGGTCGTCCTGAAGCCCACCGACCGCAACTGGCGGTCTTTGAAATCGTGGTAGGCCGCCGGCCGGCGACCACTTGGCGTGAGGTCGGCGGATCCACCGACCCTCTACCGACCGCGATATGGTCGGTAATCTCCACCGACCAAGTTCGCCGACCGACATGTTGGTCGGTGGAAGGTGGTCCGAGCGGGGTCCAGATCTCGTCCACCGATCGGCCCAGCGACCGATGTGTCGGTCGGTGGCCGGTTTAACAGAGTCGGTCCGATTCGGACACCGACCGGTCCGCCGACCGCAATGTGCGGTCGGTGGGATGCTGATACCTGCATCAGAATGGTTGTTTTGTACAGCCATTCCTGCCAAAGAAATAATCAATCTCAAACAAGATAGTTATATCCAAAAACCTGCTACAAATCAATCCATTCAAACATCAAACCATCACACTAACTTGAAAAATACATTAATACATCAATCTAGATCGACATACACAGTCACCAAAACAAACTCCAATCGACAACAAGTCCAACAAAATGAAATCACACCAAAACCAAGTCTAAGCACATCCAAGCATACAACCATCCTACAAATAATCCAAACACAAATCCCCAACAACACCAAATACGCAGAAATGCATAAAGGTCAGTGAACACTAATATCACCTCCACCGGTGCCACCTCCAAGGTCATAATCCCCATCGCCACGGTCTGGGGATCGAGGCCCTCTAACTCCAAGTACTCTCTCCAGCTGCTCAGCCATAGTCATCTGTGTCTGGGACAGTGAAACTTTTGACGAGTTTCGTCAACACGAGTAATTTTCTGAAATATCAGGTTTGGATTATTAAATGAAAAGAGTTATGATTTTAGGGAAGGGGTTTAAGGATATATTAAGATTTCCCTTTTTATTACTCATGTGGGGTGTTTTAATCTCAAACGGCGCTGTGGTCCTTCCCGCCATGAAACTTTTGACAAATATCACGGTGCAACCGGGATTGACCTTCAGTCTGTCACCCTGAAAGTCCCTGGTATCTGCGCCATGATACTCCTCATAATTTCATGTCACGAAAGCACCTGCCATGAAGCTTTTGAACATCTTCCCACTGTATGAGTATTTTCCCAAAATGTTATGTTTTTATTTACTCGTGTCAAGAAACTGTGCTCCCGAAAGCGCACGGAGTCAAAAATTGCAGTAATTTTTAGTAAGTACCGGATCGTTCACTGGAGGATGTGCGATGGAAGCAGGGCCACGTCGTTTACTAAGATTTTCCACTCGGTTACTCGTTTCAAGTTTTGCAAGGGTTTTTAACAACTACTTGACATAAATTAAACCAGATCATGAAAGCAGTAAAAATTATTCTACAAAGCATGGTAAATCAGATCGAAGAAAGCAATTAAATCTATACTACGAAAGCAATATAAAACTATGCTACACTATCTAGAAAACAGGTTTAAATATGACAGAAGGGACAGGGAGGAAATAATAAAGATTGGACAAGATTCAGATGAAACACAAGTAAACTTCCAATTTTTTTTATACACAGATCTTAGTTTGGGATAATCCTCTAGTTAGCTAACTCTCATGCTTTCTACACCATGTTCCCTTTAACAGACAGGTACTTACGGTAAGAATTTACATGCTCTTAAGACAACAATTTCTAAGATACCACAGACTTATAACTCCCTCCACAGGCCTTGTGAAGTTACATTACATATCTGTGGTGGATAAGCAACACCTAACATATCATAAGTTGACATGCCAAGTACTCCTATCATTCCCCCATGTCACACCCAAAGTTTCAAATCAAGCCCCAAACCATTCCATAACTCTCAAACCTTTTAACAGATGGACAGCCCCTAATTCTTCCGAGTGACCTCTATGAAAGCATTTAAAGGGAAGCAGTAAAGAAAGCATTTAAATCTATCACTCGGAAGCGTTAAAAACGTCTCTTTCCGTTAGTATAAAAGAGCCCCTGGTCTTGGTGACCAGATGCAGATCAAGAACCCCCGAGATATCAGTAAGCCACAGGGCTTACAACATCTGGGTAGTTATGAGATACAAACTAAATGAAACAGATCCATAAATGAACCTATTCCGGATGTACTCACTCAAGACTCAATTCTAGACTTTGGCAGAAGAAGATAGTAGTCGAAGGAATACTCGACCCTACCTTAGAAATTCACCAAGGCCTATATGTTGTTCCTCTAGTATCATTTATCACATCTCATCTACACCCAAGTGGATGTTGACTTAATGCGATATCTAATATCAGATTTCCAACACACAGCAATTTTGAGAAACCAATTGATATTTGAAAATCATTCCCTAGACAGGTACTAAACTCTCAATTAAAACACAGATCCTTTCAGTCTAGATGAGACCTAATCGCTGACTCTGCTTCTAAGCTCTCAAAATCAATCCCCAGTGGAAGATGAATTAGTCATAACTGTCGACTTTATCCCTTACTCAGATCCGGATTTTACAAAGGAATTTTTGTTGGAAGTTTACTATGCAACATCAGATTTATATTAAGACTTCTGTGTCCAAGGAGAAGGATCCCCAAAATAATAATACGACTGCAACATCTACATAATAGTATCATGCATACAAGTATATGAAAAGGAAAATAAAATACCCCAAAATATATGGTGGGGTTAGACAGAATGTGATACACAAAGGTGAATTAGCCTGAGATGAGGAGAAATCGGCTAAAAAGAGTGCCAGAGATAGTTGGGGTTTTCCGGACTGCAAACATCTGCTGTCTGGTTCCCAATTATCCCAGATGAATGATTTTAGACAGAAAGAATTCCAAATGACGGTGACCGCCGTCACTCAGTTTTCTTTTGTCTGTGAGTGGAAGAAAAACCCACATATTTCTTGCTGTAATATTTCTCAACTGATGTTGGTCGACATCAGTTGATACTATTGCAACTTGAATTCAGGTTGAGAAATTAAGATAAAGAAAATTAAAACTGTGTCTGATTAGGAATTGGCTGAGTGACTAATCGAAACTCTTAGTGAAGAGAACGCTCGCCGAAGCTTCCACCAACCACTAACCAGATCATGCAAAATAACAGATAATGATTGACACACAGAAGACGGGTTAGTCGATATCCCTGTGAAAGGACCTTTCACCAACATTAATCTGTGCGTTTCTCATTATCCGTTCATACACACAACGACAAGGAAAACTTGAAAATAAGGAAAATGTTTTTGGTATTGTGTGGGTGTTAAGCACACAATAAGTGGACACTAATGGGTTGAAATGTGTAATGGATAAAAGTCAGATGAACTGGGCCGAGGCCCAATACATCCATGCAACTTACACAAATCATGGAAGAAAAATATTTTTTTGATTTTTCAAAGTAGAAGGGATAGTTCAATTCGAATTATTGGGGTAATTCGAATTGAGAATGCATGAAGGATGAAGTATTACTTTACTCAATTGATCATTGCTAGAAATTGGAGCATCATCTAATTCGAATTATTGACCAATTCGAATTAATTCGAATTGGACAACTCGAATTGGCGAAGTCCATTTTCTTGCTCAAATTGACTAAGGCATTTACCTCAAGGGGAAGGTGAATTCGAATTGTCCAGCAATTCGAATTAATTCGAATTGGACAATTCGAATTGGTAAGAGATGGGAAATAAACTAAGGTATGAATGGATGGTATGCACTACAATGTGGTTTTCCTTGCCAATTCGAATTGTTGAACCAATTCGAATTAATTCGAATTAGAGAATTCGAATTGGTTGGTAACCATATGAAGGAAATTTTTGGTTGTGCAATTCGAATTTCTTAGGCAATTCGAGATAATTCGAATTGCCGCAATTCGAATTACACATTTTCGAACAATAGCAATTTTTGTTCTCACAAGTATGGGTTAGGTGTACACTGTGCTGTAATGATGGGTTTAGATTTACTAAATCCCTCATCTCACATCAATGTCACTTCACAGCCACCCTTGTGAAGTTTTCAAGAAATAAACAAACACATGTCCAGTGGGTATTGGCAAGATTCAAACCCTATTTCTACAAACAAAGGATCAAAGATCAAGGAACCTAAAACATCTAGTTATCTAAGAACTACATGAATAAACTAAGAACACTCAAGTTATCTAAGGCAGCATGAAATAAAAATAAAGGCAGGAAAATAAAGCATAAAGATAAATACTAACATACTTTAAGAACATCTAAAACCTAAGAATACTTATTTGAAGCTCTAAGGCACAAAATCAAGCTAACAACCCACCAAACATGCATTTATTAAGTTTGAATGTCAACTAGGACATAATAAATGTAACCTAGTTGAAACAAACAAACATGCTAAGCATTTATTTCTAAAGAAAGCATTAAAGAGTGCCAAAACACATGAATAACACCATTTCTGGAAATTTTTCTTGTATTGACACTTTGAAAGCAAAATAAAGAACCCAAAACCATCATTAACTTGAAGGTAGGGTTTATTCTAACCAAAAAAGCATGTAAAAATTCTAGAAATGGCTACTCTAAGGGTTACACAAACTGCTTCTACACTAAACTAAGATCAAAGCATGTAAAAACTACACTACTTGCAAGGAAAAATAAACTAAACTAAACTAAACTACCTACCTAACCCTTAAGGGGTGTGGAACCTCCTGCTGTTCTTTTTGTCCCAGCTGCTTTTTGGTTAAAATTCTTGATCTTTTTGTTCTGTTGTGGAAGGTCTGCTTTTATAGACAAATTTCGAAACCCTAGGCCCACCAATGTTGTGCTCATGCTCCACAACTTCAATGAGTGAAGTTCGAATTAATTCAATCAATTCGAATTAATTCGAATTGTGAGATCTCTTCCTTGAGCTGGAAATGTGGCCTTCAGTTATCAATTCGAATTGTTGTGAAGAATTCGAATTGGTCTTTTCTCGAATTGGGTGAGGGTTTCTGCTTGGCTTCATTGCATCTGTTGGCAATTCGAATTGTTTGTGCCAATTCGAATTAATTCGAATTGGACAATTCGAATTGCACTTCTTCTTGCCTTTGGGTTTCTTCTCTTCATTCCCTAATTCGAATTATTCAAGCCAATTCGAATTAACTCGAATTGGCCATAGTAATTCGAATTAGCTCTTCTGCATCCCTTCCCAACACTTAACTAATTTTTGTTCTCTTCAGCAATTCGAATTGCATAATTCGAATTGTGCTTCAACACTTGACCAAAATTCAGTTGTGGGATTTTCACTCTTTTTCCCATCTTTTTGGATTTTTGTGGGCTATATTATTCTTTTGCCCATCTTTTCATTCCTTTTTCTTTTCTTTTTCCTTTTTTCATGTTTTTGGATTTTTCTAACACAAATACAATTTAAAATTGCATATTTTGTGTCTTTTTATTACCGGCTCGATGTTTTTACAAACTAGCATTAATCTGTTAAATTCAACTGCTTTCTTATTACAATAAGATGGAAACACGATCAAAATGTCCGTCTCAGACACGAAAATGGATTGAAAATAATGGTCAATTTTGGCCATTATCAACATCCTCACATTTAATACTGATCGTCCCCGAGCAGTCAGAGTCAGTGCTCCTAGGAGCTTGGACTCTGCATATTCAATCCATTTGCGTGGCCTCAGAAATTTCATTCTTCTTATATTGGGATAAGACAATCAAAATTACAAGTATTAAATTCTCTTGGTTGCAGTGTTTAATGGAATGATACTTCTCACTTGAGTGAACATATAAACCAATCATTATTGTTAATTCTTCTTGAATAAGTGTTTAGAAAAATTCATTGGCTTACTTCTTGAATTCAAGCATGACATGATCATTGATTGATAGAAACAGAGCCTCACATATAGTAGAATCGGAAAGTTCACTCACTCTCAAGATTGGCTTTTATCATCAACGCTCAAAATCCAATTCAATTAAATTCTCCCATAAGCTTGCAACTGGACCAACTCGCCACCAGCTCATTTCCTCAAATCGAGATCCCGAGGTCTTATTCAAGGTTATAATGGGGCATACGGTTGTAACATTTGGTAGGAAAGGAAAATATTGGGCTAAAAAGTGACACGACACCATTCCACCATAACTTGGCATGTTGTAGAATTTATGATCATCATTATTTCTTTCTTTCTTTTGTTTTTCTTTCTTTTTCTATTGCATGACATTAGCTTTGTCTAATTTGCTTTGTCATTTGCAATTTATTCTTGTTGAATGGATCTCAACGATTTTTTTTTTTTTTGAATCGGTTTATAAATTGACATTTTTGATGATCAAAAATTACAATGCCTTGATGGGATGGCTCATGTACACTTGGGTTTGATTTTCTTGGTCTTTTTGTAAGGCTGGGAATAATATAGTGGTTTCAAAGAAAAAGTAGGCTTAAAGGCTCAAGTTGGTTAATCCTAAAGGAAAATGTTTTTGGGTTTGGAATTCAAACGAAAGCCAAAATTTTGGAATTTCTAAGTGCCTCGATCATATGCTCGATTTCGGGAATATGGCATGGTCTTGAATTGGTCCCAATCGCAAGTTCTAGTGTCCTTTAATCGAATTGATTCACACAATCAAAGAAAGAAATGAGTAAAAGTGACTCGGCTCAGATCTCACATGGTATGGTTTGATCATGTCATACCTTTATTCTTAAATTTAGCCTTTGAAAAATTCTTACAACTTATTCAATCAAATTCTCAACATGAAAGTTTCGTTTTTTCTTTCAAGTGATCATATCATTGGATTTTTATAGCTCAAAACTTCGAGAATTTATATCATGCATATTTTTAATTGTTTTATCCCAATTTAATAGTCTGAAGATTTCATCATCAGCCTAAATTCAACATGTGAATTTAGGTGACAGATTTATGCTTGTTTTATGCCGGTTTGTTTAATTGAAAGCAGTAAAAAGACACTGTGAGCATGCAAGCATGTCACAGCTTGTTTTTGGCGTGACAGTCACTTATTCATCTTGGACTGCCACACATCTTTTTTTTTTTCAAATAATAGAGAATTCAAGACGAAATTCTCTTTTGGAAAGCAGTAAATGTACATCAGTTACAATAGATTCCCATGGTGAGGATTGAAAGTGCACTGAATGAATGGAAAATCTAATGCATGATGTTTACAATGGAGCTCGCATGAATGTGATCACTTAGCTTAGTCCTTCTTCTCCGTGGGCTGTGTGGAGGATCCGGTGGCATCTCCTGAAGGTGATGGGAACTTGCTGAGGATGGTCTTCATCATTTCGACTTGATGGTCGAACATTCTGGCTTGACTGGCGAACACTGCTTCGAACATTTTTCTATTCTTTTCCTCACTCTCAGTCCTTTCTTGATGCTGCCTTGCTGCTTCCTTTCTGAACTCCTCTTCTCTCTCAAGCATTCTCAGCCTAAACTCTTCCTCTTTCTGCATTTGTTTCTCGTGAGTCGAAACAATGACATCGGCCAAAGATCTGACACTCTGCATCATTGACTCTCCCATTCTGCTCACTGCTTCTAGAGTTTGAGAATCAGCTGGATACTGAGACACAGTCGGGCTTCTGCGAGAGGGTCGGACTGGATGTCTCCGTGATAAGCTTGGAGTGGAAACATCAGTTCCAGGATGAGTGGGAGTGGGAGCAGGTTCTGTTGGCGTGACTGCAGCTTCTTCTGTTGAAGGTACCGCTTCAGTACGGTCCTTCTTCTTGTGTCCTTTGCGTACGGCTGTTGGTGTCCTAGGAGTGTATCTGGATTGAGCGTCTGATTCTTCCGGCATAATGTATGTAACTGGTTTAGTTATCCTTGTCTTTGGGACTGGGATCAGCCGGCTCATATCAATAAGATCGCTCTCTGCAAAAACTGTTAGATCTACTCCTTGGGCCTCACAAATTCTCCTGATGAGGTTGGGATAGCATAAAGCAGCAGCTCTGGTGCCTGTGACTTTTGTGGTCATGACATGGAAAATCTGCTCCCCCACGTTGATCTTCAGTCCATGCCAAATCTTGGCAAAACCCTTCAACATTCGACCAGATGTTTCATGTGCATGAGGGTTTGGCCTAATCTTCGACATGTAGATGTCATAGGAGGGTTGAAACTCCAGCTTCAGGTGCTTTGCTTTGAAGGGGATTTCACCAGTGTAGCTCTCGGCAGTAAGGGACCTAGTGATGTTGTCGTGATATTGCCTGTCAGCTGCCCTGCTTGCTCCCTTCTCAAAATGCTCAGATGTCGGGAATTCTGACCTCCAGTTGGGTGTGCCAAGAAAGTTGTTCAAGTATTCTCCAGAGATGTTTACGTCAACTCCTCGCACCCAACTTGTCTTTCGTGTGGCATTGATGTTGCAGTAGAATTCCCGAACCAATTCTGCTATCCCGGGTTCAGCGTGATGCTTAAGGAACTCAGTCCATCCGTGGTTTTCTTTTAGCCTGAGTAGCATTGGATGATCTATCAGTTCTGGACTGAATCCTTTATCAGGGACGAATACTCCAGCCAGTGCCATGTATCGTCCCGCATTCTGCTCATTCCCGTTGAACCTCCTCATTATATCATCATCATCCCTGATGCGGAATTTTCTGAACTTCTTAGTGGACACACCCAGTCTGCCCCTTGAAGTTGAGTTGGCCCAATAATCAGCCGATCGCACTGATCCGGTTGATTCTTGGGTTCCTTCAGTTCCTGCTTGTTCTCCATCAGAGTCAGAATTCTCCCTCGGTTGTTCCCTCTGTTCAGTTTGCTCGTGCTGTTCTGATTCAACCTGTGTATTCGGTTGTGGCTCTTCCTCAGTTTGTCTCAACTCAGTTTCTTCACCTCCTTGAGTTGCTCCCTGCTCGTGCGTATTACAAGGATCTTCATGGAATACAGAATTTAAGAAATCCTCGGGAAGATAGGGATCGGCAACATGTTGGTATTCTTGTTGTGATGCCTCAACTTCCTTCCCGATGTTAAGGTCTCCCAATTGTTCTTCCATGTCGTCTCCTTGCTCTACGGGAATATTGAGATCGTAATGGAGGATCTGCTGAAATGTCTTGTCCTTGAAGATATCTTCTATGGTATCCATTTCTGCTTGCTCACCTCCACTGCTACCTTTAGTTCTTACTGTTTCTTGCACTGTGGGTTGCGGTTGAGCGATAGCTGCTGCCAGAGATTGTGCAGCTATTTCATTCAGATCATTCACAAGTTCGGCTGTCTTCTTCCTTGACTCTTCAAGTCTGACATTGCCCTCGTGCACCATTTCCTCTATCTCCTCTGTGGGTCGCATTGCCTCCATTGCTTTCTCAACATCCGCCTTTGTGTCATTTCTGCGAGCAGTAGATCTCTTTACTTGTTCCTCCTTCTCCCTGGCCCATTCTGCTGGCTCAGCTTTCACCCTGACAGGAATAATGTCGGTTCCGCTTATTATCTGACAATCATCGTCCCCGACCTCGACCTGTATTTCAGTGTCAGCTTTCTTCTTCCTCTCCAGCTCAGCCTGCAATTTTTCAGCAGCTTTTCTATTCTCCTCTTCCTCTCGGGCTTTTCTAATATTTTCCTCCATTTCTGCCTTCCTGGCGTCTTCTTCTGCTTTCTTGGCCTCCTCTTCAGCTGCCTTGGCCATTTTTTCTTTCCAAAGTCGATTTTTCTCGGCCCTTCCAGCTTCCATTTTCTGCTTCCACTCCTCCGTCTCTTTTGCCATTTCGATCTCAGCCTCCTCCTTCTCCCTTCTTGCTCTTTCAGCTTGTCGGGCCTCGTACTCGGCTTTCCTCTGTGCCTCAATCCTATCCATCTCAGCTTCCTCTTGAGCTATCCTTGCTGCTTCTGCATCGGCTTGTACTTGGGCCTTACGCTGTTGTTCTTTCTTAGATAACTCAATGGCTTGCTTCTTGCCTTTGTCTTTTTGCTTGGGAGGCTCATCATAGAATTTGGGCACAGGGGGAATGATCCTTGGCTGACTCGGAGGTTCTTGGATTTTGATCTGGGGCTCAGCAGACTTTTCAGACTTTTCTTTATCTGCCAACCTTATCAGTTTTCTCTTCTTCTTGGGTGGCTCTGGTTCGGATTCAGCCTGAGAGGGTTCAGATTCGGCAGGCTCAGATTGCTCGGAGGTCGGATCAACATAATCGTCAATGATCTGTTCTTCATCCTCAACACTCAATCCAAATTCCGGTCCTTTGATCTTCAGAAATTTTTGAATGAATTTAGGCTCAGACATGGCTGTGAGTTGCGCAGTCCATTTTAGTGTGAAATATCTGCCTAGGACACCTTGGAATCCCGTGTTATACTGCAAACGAGGTCGGTGTTCTTGACAGTGCCTTAGACCTTCTGCATCCATTTCACGTAACAGGTCGAGGAACTTCTTTTTCATCTCCGTGTACAAGGTGTCCATGATGTCCGTCTCTTTTTCCTTTAGATGTCCTAGGTCTCGGACTGGTGGAATGTTGAGAAACTCCAAACACTTGTTTTTGCCCATGACTGAGATCTGTTTCCTCTTGCGTCCCATTCTGTCCCATGATCTGTTTCGAATCATCGCGATGCATTCTGCTCTCATCAGCTCGAAATTGGGCATCCCCTTCATTGTATTCTCTCGGGGCTCAACTGCCGGAATCCTTTGTGGTAAGAAGACTGGAAGAATCTCCACATTTCCCGGAGGTATTACTACTCCCGGTCTTAGTACAGACTTCCTGATGTCCTTTTCCCATTTTCCCCATGCAGTCATGTATTCCCCCCACAGTTTCCTGACTGCTTTTGTTTTCTCAATAATCGAATCCAGCATTGGAGTGTGGTGGGCCTGTCCATAGTTCAGTACCGCCTGGAGAGAGTCCCGGAAGTTGAATGTCATTTCAGTATGACGCTCTTTTGCACGCAATGTCAGCCATAGCTGCTCCTCCGGTCCGCAAATGGTCCCATTGTCGAATAGTTCCTTCTTGTATGTAAATGGAAAGGTCTCCGGCATGGAGAGTACACCAGTTGACGCAACTAAGTGTGGTGACGTCATGGGGGCATAAAGCATTTTTACTTCCCTTGTAATGGGTGGTTGGATGAGGACTGGATCAAAGGCTGAGGCTCTCCTATCTCCGAAGTGGATTTCAAGCATTCTGTTCCAATAAGCCTTCTGTCGTTTCATTCTCCAAACCATCCGCTCATAGTGAACTTTCGGCTCATTAAACCGTTGATCGTACCTTGCCTCATCGAACTCCTGATTCCAGAAATTACATACATGTTGGCAAAAGTCTCTTTCGAGGCCCGTCGCTCTATCATTTCTTTCTTCCTCTGGAATCGCATTCCACCAATGGTCCTTCATTTCGAACCTCCATTCAATCTGGTGGTCCATAGGCAGGTTATGCTCATTCCTTATGGCCACCCTATTTTCCTCTGCCTCTTTCTTCAGCCTCTCAATTTCCAAGAAGGCACTATCTGGAGTTGTCTTTGGAAGACCCATCAGGGAATCTATAATGAATTGATCCCTGGAGAGAAAAGAGTTGGTACTATTTTTGACAAATTTTTTGATAAGTGGATCCGAGTTGAAAGTCAACATCCTCACATTTTGAGCTAAGCTCTAAATGTGAGTTAATTGGTTTCTAATCGAATTTATAGAAAGAAAAACATAGAGCTGGATTGTTAAATCTAACTCTTATTACAGCAAAAATAAGGAAAGCAAGAGAGAGATAAGGATCTTGGATCCTTAAAATTTTTCTTGGACTATAAATAGTCTAAGATGTTTTTGGGTGGTCAATTGACCAAAAAGATGAAATTTCGTGGGCTATTGAGCCTACGAAAGAATTTTGATTTTTTTCCATCACTTAACAAGTGATTGAAATCATGTGAGATAGGGGAGATGAGAGATTAATGATGAAAAGCAAATGCAAGCGACAAATTATGCAATTACTAGTATGTAACAATGGACCATGACTAAAAATAAGAATAAAAATGAAAGTAAAAGTAGACATGCATACATACAAAAGGTGATTTTTGGATTTTTATGGAAAAGTATTGACTTGTTTATTTAATGAAATTGGGGTTGTAAGTGGTCCCCCATTTGGATTTTGTTTTGGGAAGTGGGTTTTTAAGGAATATAAACAAAACATTCCTTGTGAACATTCCCCACTTGTCCCAAGTTGACAAAGATCAAACACTTTGAGGCAAAGAACATTCTATCATTTGTCTTTTTACACATAAATGCCATGCCAAAAGTGTTGGAAAAATTTTGGCATGGTTTCGTCTGTACCATGTGTCCCGGATGTGCAAATATCAACTTCTAGAGTTGAGTTTGCAAAGTGTGGGCAACATGTACCCGACAAAAGCATTTATTACCAATTTACTCATAAAATATAATACATGCAAACATCAAATAAGCAACACAATTGGTCCAAGAATACTACTGTAATGCAACACTTAACATCAACATGCATTTCGAGTCATCATTAACACTTTCTACTGATCAAAACAACACAGTGGCCAAAGGAAACTGTCTACAGTGTTAAGCCTACTCACAGATTACTAAAACACCAACACAGATAAACAAAAATGCACACAAACAACAAAATGAACAAACAAAACCATAAAACTAAACAGAAACCATATTTTTAAGGGTTTTGAAACCCTTGTTTTCAAAATGAGAACACCCCCATCACAGAAACGTTCGAACCCTCAAAAATGGCAGTTTCAACATAAATCCCTAGAAACCTAGGTTCTGCCCTAAGCGGTTCTACCCCTTAATATACTACACCCAGTCATCTCCGATCACTTTCCGGCTCTCTCTGATGTAAAATCAAAGCACATTCCCCTCCCTATCCCCGATTTCGCAAGGAATACGAAGAGACAAAACTGAAAACTGCGAAAACAGAGCGCGAAAATGTAAAAGAACCACTTACCCCCGACTCCCGCTTGGATTAGACGAAGAGGACGCCATTTCCGAGCAGTTTGAACGGAGGAAAAAGTCGAGAAAATGCGACTGGTTTCGCGAGGAAGACAGTTTTCGCGAGAGAGAGAACACGGGAGGTTTTGGGAGAATGAAAAGTGAAAGTGATGGAAGTGGGGGGAAACAAGGGTATATAAAGAATTCGGACAGGGAGGTTCGAATTATTGCATCAATTCGAATTAATTCGAATTGATGCATCCTGTGAGGGGTGCGAGTTATTCAGGCCAATTCGAATTAATTCGAATTGGCTTGAAAGACAAAAATACACGCACAAGTTCGAATTCTGAATCAATTCGAATTAATTCGAATTGACTCACAATTCGAACCTGGTGGTGGGGATTGACTGCATAGAAATGCTTTTGTGAGCTAATTCGAATTATTGGTGTGGTTCGAATTAATTCGAACTTCCCCACAATTCGAATTGCTCACTTGCATGAGAGAATGCCTTTTGTATGCTAATTCGAATTAGTCAGGCAATTCGAATTAATTCGAATTGCCTTATAATTCGAATTGCAATACTTGGCCAAATAAAACATCCGAAAGTTCTGCCTTGGGTGCCAATTCGAATTTGCATGTCAATTCGAATTAATTCGAATTGCTTGCATAATTCGAATTAACTAATCCGAGAGTGAAAATTTCCAAGGCAAAATGTCTTATGTGGTTTGTTCCAAGCAATTCGAATTAATTCGAATTTTCTTGAAATGAAAAATAAACCACAGTCAAGACTTAGGAAAAATTTTTAGGTTTTCAAAAATTTATGTTCATCAAGATGAACTCAATAGCAAACATATCTACACAGAATTAGAATCTAAAACATATTGTTTGCATAAATTAGGTTGGGTTAACAATTTTATTTTATGAATTTATTCTGGATTTTAGATTTCTCTAAATTCCAAAATTAACCTCCATTAAATATGATATTAACCCAACCGGGAACCTGGTTTTTGGAAGCTTTATCTTTCTTTTTGTTGGTTCCTCGAATTCCTGCAAAACAATTATAAGAAGGCATTAGGTTTTCTCCAAATATCAACATCCTCACATTTAGAGTCTTAGTACTCTAAATGTTCAATTGATTTTTGGATACTTTGTCCCAATAAAAATAGGTGGAGCAAGTAATAAATAAGTAAGTAAATATATGTATAATATTTATTGAGCATAAGCCGGTTCTGTTGTCATTTGAGCTTCTTTTTCGGGGTCAAACTGCCCAAGATACTCCTTCAATCTGTGTCCATTCACTACCAGCTCTCCTTTGTCAGTTCGGATCCTGACAGCTCCACTTTCGAACACGTGCACCACTTCGTATGGCCCTTCCCATCTGGATTTAAGCTTTCCGGGGAACAGCTTCAACCTAGAATTGAATAACAAGACATTCTGGCCAACATAGAAGTGTTTAGACTTGATACGACGATCGTGTAACTTCTGGGTCCGCTCTTTATAAATCCTCGAGCTTTCATAAGCTTGCGCACGTATTTCCTCAATTTCATTGAGGTCCAACTTGCGCTTACTCTGAGCAACTCGTGAGTCAAAATTGAGCGTTCGTACGGCCCAGTAAGTCTTATGCTCTAGTTCTACGGGCAAATGACAGGCCTTTCCGAAGATGAGTCTGTATGGAGACATCCCAATGGGAGTCTTGAATGCAGTGCTATGCCCATAAAGCATCATTGAGCTTACGTGACCAATCTTTGCGAGTTGTCCCCACAGTGGCCTCGAGTATGTGTTTGATTTCGCGGTTTGAGACCTCGACTTGACCACTGGTTTGGGGATGGTAAGGCGTGCCGATCTTGTGGAGAATCTCATTTTTGCTCATAAGATTTGCAAATGCTTTATTAACAAAATGGGTTCCTCCATCTGATATGATCACCCTGGGTACACCAAATCTATTGAAAATGTTATTTTTCAAAAATTTGACGACCTGGTTGCCATCATTGGTTGGCAGTGCAACGGCCTCAACCCACTTGGAAACGTAATCGACAGCTACCAAGATGTAATGGTTCCCATCAGATGTCGGGAATGGTCCCATGAAGTCAATACCCCATACATCGAAAATCTCGAGAGTGAGAATTCCTTGTTGAGGCATCTCATCCCTCTTGGAGATATTCCCTAGTCTTTGGCATCTGTCGCAAGCTTTAACAAACGCTTTGCAATCCTCGTAAATGTTAGGCCAATAAAAATCGCACTCGAGCACCATATGGGCTGTTCGAGTGGGGCCATGGTGACCTCCATATTCCGACTCATGACATTTCTTAGCGATTTGATAAGCCTCGTGCTCAGTTACACATCGTCTAATAATCGAATCTGCACAATGCTTGAATAGATAAGGATCTTCCCAGAAGTAGTTAACTACATCTCGGTTGAACCTTGCTTTGTGGCCCCTGCTTTGAAATGATGGGGTTATTCCGCATGCTAAAAAGTTAGCAATATCGGAAAACCACGGACAAGCTTGATCATGAAGATGCAAGGCAAACAGTTGCTCGTCCGGAAAATTCTCATTTACGGCTAGCTCATTTTTATCATTTTCTAGTCGAGACAAATGGTCAGCAGCACCATTGTCTCTGCCTTTTCTATCTTTTATTATAATGTTGAATTCCTGCAACAAAAGTACCCACCTGATTAATCGAGGTTTGGCGTCTTGTTTGCTAAACAAGTATCTCAGTGCAGAATGATCTGTGTACACTGTGGTTTTCGTACCAATAAGATATTGTCTGAATTTATCAAATGCAAAAACCACAGCATACATCTCCTTCTCCGTGGTGGTGTAGTTAATTTGGGCCTCATTCAGGGCATGACTTGCGTAATGAATTACACAATGCTTCCCTTCCTTATGTTGCCCAAGAACTGCACCCACGGCGAGATCTCTTGCATCGCACATTACCTCGAAAGGCATTGACCAATCGGGTGGTTGCACTATTGGAGCAGAGATCAACATCTCTTTGAGCGTGTCAAAGGCTTGAACACACGCTTCATTTATTACGAAAGGATTTTCTTTACAAAGCAAGTTAGTGAGCGGCTTGGCAATTTTAGAAAAGTCTTTAATGAATCTCCGGTAGAAACCGGCATGCCCTAAGAAACTCCTAACTGCTTTTATTGAATTAGGCAATGGTAGGTTTGAGATGACTGAGACCTTAGCTCTGTCGACTTCGATGCCTGCGCGCGAGATGCGGTGACCTAGCACTATTCCTTCGGTGACCATGAAATGGCACTTCTCCCAGTTCAAAACTAGGTTGGTGTCCTCACATCTTTTCAAAATTTGTGCAAGATTAGTCAAGCATTCATCAAATGTATCTCCATACACAGAGAAGTCATCCATGAAGACTTCAATGCATTTTTCGATAAATTCTGAGAAAATTGACATCATGCATCTTTGAAATGTGGCAGGCGCATTACAAAGTCCAAAAGGCATGCGCCTGTATGCAAAGGTTCCATATGGGCAAGTGAATGTGGTCTTGTCGTGATCCTCGCTAGCTATTACAATCTGATTATAGCCAGAGTACCCATCCAAAAAGCAATAGAACTCCCTTCCGGCCAACCGCTCTAGCATCTGATCAATGAATGGCAAGGGGAAATGGTCCTTCCTGGTAGCGGTATTGAGCTTCCGGTAGTCGATGCAAACTCTCCAACCGGTCACTGGACGCGTCGCCACTTCTTCTCCTTGCTCATTGGTCGTTACACAGATCCCCCCACGTTTCGGTACGACCTGCACTGGGCTAACCCATTTGCTATCAGAGATAGGATAGATGATACCAGTGTCTAAAAGCTTGATAACTTCTTTCCTTACCACTTCCTGCATATGGGGGTTCAGACGCCTTTGTGGTTGCCTTGAGGGCTTGTACTCCTCTTCCATTAGAATTCTGTGCATGCAAACAGAGGGGCTTATTCCTTTTATATCAGAAATGGTCCATCCGATTGCATGTACATATTTCTTTAGAATGTCTACCAGAGCTTTTTCTTGTTCTTGTGTCAGCTTGGCTGACACAATCACCGGTAATCTTTTATGTTCAGCGAGAAAGACGTACTTAAGATGATCCGGAAGTATTTTAAGTTCAAGCTCTGGTGGGCATTCAACGGAAGGCAGTAGTTTGCGAGAAATGGATGGGAGAGAGAGATCAGATTTACCTTCAGGATCCTGTGTCAGTACAGGATCCACTTCCTCCTCAGCGGTGCTTTCCTCTTCCTCCGGGATGAACTCAACCCCATCGAATTCTTCAAGGTCCCCAGAGATAGGGTCCTCGAAGTGGACAGCGTTGCAGCTCCGTGGTTGCTCCGCACCTTCAGGCTTCAGTACCTGTTTTGAAACTTTGTTTGGCTCATCAGTCACAGAGTTTATGCTCTCATCCTCACTCCTACTTTCTATTACATCAAATATGGAACAAGATCCCTCATTCGGAAACTTCTGCAGCTGTTCCATGTCAAAGGTGATTTCTTTGTCATCGACCCTCAATGTGACTCTTCCAGATTTGGCGTCTATCAGTGCACCGCCAGTGGCCAGAAACGGGCGTCCCAGGATAAGTGGCATTTCGGAGTCCTCTTCGATGTCGAGGATGATGAAGTCAACCGGGAAGAGAACTTGACCGGTTTTGACTACCACATCCTTGAGGATTCCTACGGGCTTTGTGATTGATCTGTCTGCAAGCTGCAACTTCATCTTGACTGGTTCAATCTCCCCGAGCCTTAGGCGAATTGCCATGGCTAAGGGCATCACATTGATGCTGGATCCTAGATCACATAACCCCATGCTCACTTTGGCCTTCCCAATCTGTACTGGTAGCGTGCAACATCCAGGGTCTTCTTTCTTTTCGGGCAGTTTCTTCTGAACTATGGCACTGCATGTGCTGTTGAGAACAATCACCTCCTCCTGCTCTACCTGCCTTTTCCCTGAAATCAATTCTTTCAAGAACTTAGCATAGGTGGGCATTTCTGAAATCATTTCCACGAGAGGAATGGTTATCTCTACAGATCTTAACCGTTCTAGAAATTTCTTGAATTTAAGGTCATGTTCCTTATTTTTAAGACGTGCTGGGTATGGCACCCTTGGTATGTACTTATTATTGTTTGTTTTTTGTGGTAAAGAGAAGGAAGTTGTACCTTCAACCCTACCCTTTTCAGCTCCCTTTGCAGCTTCAGCCTGCGAAATAGCTGTTTCTGATTTGTCCTCGACCAGTCCAATACCGTCTCCTCCTTCAATCCTTTCATTTTCTTTTTCATTTTCCACTGGATCCTTTTCCTCCTCGGCCGTCTCTTTTCCATGTCCAACAATTCCTTTTAGAGTCTTGCCTCCCCGCAATGTGATTGCTTTACACTGCGGGTTAGCTTCAGTACTGTTTGGAAGTGTTCCTTTCCCCCTGTTCTGCAGTTCCTTGGCCAATTGGGTGACTTGCGTCTCCACATTCTTGATTGATGACTGCAGTTGTTGGTTTATATCCTTCTGGTTGGCTATAAACTCAGTCATCAGATTCTCCAGACGCGATGGTGGCCTTTGGTTATATTGTTGATTCTGATCAGGTTGGGATTGGAAATTCTGGAAATTCTGGCCTTGGTTCTGATTAGGCCTCTGCTGGATTTGAGGTTGGAAATTCTGATTCTGATTTTGAAAGTTCTGCACTCTTTGCTGGACGAATCCTTGATTCTGAGGTCTGAAGCCTTGCTGTGGGTTTTGATTTGCGAACTGGTTGGGCTGGTTTGGCTGCAACAAATGCGCATTAAGTGCATTGTTATTAGAATAGGAGAGATTGGGATGGCGATTTTGGTAGTTCCCAGCATAATTACAACTCTCGGTAGCTATCTGTTGGCATGTATCAGTTGGATGAGGTCCCTGACACAGTCCACAGACAACTCCCGATTGCTGTGTTTGAACTTGGTCTGATGAGGTTCCTGCCTGAGAGGGGTCTATTCCCTTCCCTTTATCCTGGCTCAGCTGTATCGCAGCTACCTATTCTTGCAATTTTTCAAAGTCTGTTTTCCCTTCACTTACAGCAAAGACTTTCCTAGGAGGATCCTCCTTCCTATCATCTGTGTTTAGGATGGATCTGTTGACAGACATTGTCTCAATCTTCTCCCAAGCTTGGTCCATAGGCAAGTGGAGTAAATGTCGTCCGCCAGCAGCGTCTAACATTGTTCTCCATGGATGGGTGAGTCCTCCGTAGAATTTCCTCAATTGCTCCCATGGTGCGTACCCGTGTTGGGGGCATCGCCTGATGAGGCCCAAGAATCTTTCTTTCGCATCATATAATGATTCGTCTGGCTTCATTTTAAAATCTCCAATCTTAGCTCGTCCTTCCTCAATTTTTGATTCCGGAAAATACTTCAGCAAAAAGCTCCTCACCAAGTCTGCCCAAGTGCTCCTCTGATTGATAGGCAATGACTTATACCAGTCCCTGGCACCACTATATAAAGAAAATGGAAACAACATTAGCCTAATAGCATCAGGAGAGACTCCCTGATTTTTGATCGTGTCGCAGAGCTCCAGGAAGGTCTGGAGATGATCATGAGGGTCCTCATGATTTGCACCGCAGAACTGATTGTTTTGCACCAAATTAATGAGTGCCGGTTTGAGCTCGAAATTGCGTGCAGGAAAGTGTGCTCTCCCAGGTCCATCCAGATAGGGCTCTACTATTGGTTGCATGAAGTCTGCTGCTGCTTGCTGCTGTTGTTGATTTCCTTGTTCAGCTTGGTTCTGGTACTGTTGGTGGTAGTTGGGAAATTGCCGGAAGTTATGTGGATCTTGTGGGTTGTTCTGAAACCGAGCTGGATTGAAAGCTTGGTTTTGGTATTGTTGGTTTGGTATGTTTTGGTTTTGGTGAAATTGGTTTAAGGGTGGTGGTGGTTGTTGGTGGAATTGCTGGTATTGTTGCTGATTGGGATTTGGTAGATTCTCCTCTTCGTTGGCACGATTAGGATGTTCTACCATTCCTCCGTCAGCTCCATTACCAGGGTTATTTGGTGGTTGGTCTATGGGTAAGATCGGGGGAATGTTCTGGTTATCTGCCATGTCTGATAGATCGCTGCTCGATGTTACAGGTGAAGTGCGGGTCCGACGCTCCTGCTCTTTCCGTCTTCTGGCTTCTGCCCTCAGTTGGCGAGCGGTCCTTTCTATTTCTAGATCGAACGGTAGCTCCGGTAATGTGTTCCTCCTCCGTTGCATAAGCAGTTGGTATCAAGATTTTGACAGTACCTGCACAATCCCCAAGTTAGTGATGGTTTGATAGTATATACAAAAACTATCTATGAGTAAATCAGGAGTGTAATTCTCCTAGTAAACGGCGCTGCATCCTCCCCGGCAACGGCGCCATGAAACTTTTGACGAGTTTCGTCAACACGAGTAATTTTCTGAAATATCAGGTTTGGATTATTAAATGAAAAGAGTTATGATTTTAGGGAAGGGGTTTAAGGATATATTAAGATTTCCCTTTTTATTACTCATGTGGGGTGTTTTAATCTCAAACGGCGCTGTGGTCCTTCCCGCCATGAAACTTTTGACAAATATCACGGTGCAACCGGGATTGACCTTCAGTCTGTCACCCTGAAAGTCCCTGGTATCTGCGCCATGATACTCCTCATAATTTCATGTCACGAAAGCACCTGCCATGAAGCTTTTGAACATCTTCCCACTGTATGAGTATTTTCCCAAAATGTTATGTTTTTATTTACTCGTGTCAAGAAACTGTGCTCCCGAAAGCGCACGGAGTCAAAAATTGCAGTAATTTATAGTAAGTACCGGATCGTTCACTGGAGGATGTGCGATGGAAGCAGGGCCCACGTCGTTTACTAAGATTTTCCACTCGGTTACTCGTTTCAAGTTTTGCAAGGGTTTTTAACAACTACTTGACATAAATTAAACCAGATCATGAAAGCAGTAAAAATTATTCTACAAAGCATGGTAAATCAGATCGAAGAAAGCAATTAAATCTATACTACGAAAGCAATATAAAACTATGCTACACTATCTAGAAAACAGGTTTAAATATGACAGAAGGGACAGGGAGGAAATAATAAAGATTGGACAAGATTCAGATGAAACACAAGTAAACTTCCAATTTTTTTTATACACAGATCTTAGTTTGGGATAATCCTCTAGTTAGCTAACTCTCATGCTTTCTACACCATGTTCCCTTTAACAGACAGGTACTTACGGTAAGAATTTACATGCTCTTAAGACAACAATTTCTAAGATACCACAGACTTATAACTCCCTCCACAGGCCTTGTGAAGTTACATTACATATCTGTGGTGGATAAGCAACACCTAACATATCATAAGTTGACATGCCAAGTACTCCTATCATTCCCCCATGTCACACCCAAAGTTTCAAATCAAGCCCCAAACCATTCCATAACTCTCAAACCTTTTAACAGATGGACAGCCCCTAATTCTTCCGAGTGACCTCTATGAAAGCATTTAAAGGGAAGCAGTAAAGAAAGCATTTAAATCTATCACTCGGAAGCGTTAAAAACGTCTCTTTCCGTTAGTATAAAAGAGCCCCTGGTCTTGGTGACCAGATGCAGATCAAGAACCCCCGAGATATCAGTAAGCCACAGGGCTTACAACATCTGGGTAGTTATGAGATACAAACTAAATGAAACAGATCCATAAATGAACCTATTCCGGATGTACTCACTCAAGACTCAATTCTAGACTTTGGCAGAAGAAGATAGTAGTCGAAGGAATACTCGACCCTACCTTAGAAATTCACCAAGGCCTATATGTTGTTCCTCTAGTATCATTTATCACATCTCATCTACACCCAAGTGGATGTTGACTTAATGCGATATCTAATATCAGATTTCCAACACACAGCAATTTTGAGAAACCAATTGATATTTGAAAATCATTCCCTAGACAGGTACTAAACTCTCAATTAAAACACAGATCCTTTCAGTCTAGATGAGACCTAATCGCTGACTCTGCTTCTAAGCTCTCAAAATCAATCCCCAGTGGAAGATGAATTAGTCATAACTGTCGACTTTATCCCTTACTCAGATCCGGATTTTACAAAGGAATTTTTGTTGGAAGTTTACTATGCAACATCAGATTTATATCAAGACTTCTGTGTCCAAGGAGAAGGATCCCCAAAATAATAATACGACTGCAACATCTACATAATAGTATCATGCATACAAGTATATGAAAAGGAAAATAAAATACCCCAAAATATATGGTGGGGTTAGACAGAATGTGATACACAAAGGTGAATTAGCCTGAGATGAGGAGAAATCGGCTAAAAAGAGTGCCAGAGATAGTTGGGGTTTTCCGGACTGCAAACATCTGCTGTCTGGTTCCCAATTATCCCAGATGAATGATTTTAGACAGAAAGAATTCCAAATGACGGTGACCGCCGTCACTCAGTTTTCTTTTGTCTGTGAGTGGAAGAAAAACCCACATATTTCTTGCTGTAATATTTCTCAACTGATGTTGGTCGACATCAGTTGATACTATTGCAACTTGAATTCAGGTTGAGAAATTAAGATAAAGAAAATTAAAACTGTGTCTGATTAGGAATTGGCTGAGTGACTAATCGAAACTCTTAGTGAAGAGAACGCTCGCCGAAGCTTCCACCAACCACTAACCAGATCATGCAAAATAACAGATAATGATTGACACACAGAAGACGGGTTAGTCGATATCCCTGTGAAAGGACCTTTTTCACCAACATTAATCTGTGCGTTTCTCATTATCCGTTCATACACACAACGACAAGGAAAACTTGAAAATAAGGAAAATGTTTTTGGTATTGTGTGGGTGTTAAGCACACAATAAGTGGACACTAATGGGTTGAAATGTGTAATGGATAAAAGTCAGATGAACTGGGCCGAGGCCCAATACATCCATGCAACTTACACAAATCATGGAAGAAAAATATTTTTTTGATTTTTCAAAGTAGAAGGGATAGTTCAATTCGAATTATTGGGGTAATTCGAATTGAGAATGCATGAAGGATGAAGTATTACTTTACTCAATTGATCATTGCTAGAAATTGGAGCATCATCTAATTCGAATTATTGACCAATTCGAATTAATTCGAATTGGACAACTCGAATTGGCGAAGTCCCTTTTCTTGCTCAAATTGACTAAGGCATTTACCTCAAGGGGAAGGTGAATTCGAATTGTCCAGCAATTCGAATTAATTCGAATTGGACAATTCGAATTGGTAAGAGATGGGAAATAAACTAAGGTATGAATGGATGGTATGCAATACAATGTGGTTTTCCTTGCCAATTCGAATTGTTGAACCAATTCGAGTTAATTCGAATTAGAGAATTCGAATTGGTTGGTAACCATATGAAGGAAATTTTTGGTTGTGCAATTCGAATTTCTTAGGCAATTCGAGATAATTCGAATTGCCGCAATTCGAATTACACATTTTCGAACAATAGCAATTTTTGTTCTCACAAGTATGGGTTAGGTGTACACTGTGCTGTAATGATGGGTTTAGATTTACTAAATCCCTCATCTCACTTCAATGTCACTTCACAGCCACCCTAGTGAAGTTTTCAAGAAATAAACAAACACATGTCCAGTGGGTATTGGCAAGATTCAAACCCTATTTCTACAAACAAAGGATCAAAGATCAAGGAACCTAAAACATCTAGTTATCTAAGAACTACATGAATAAACTAAGAACACTCAAGTTATCTAAGGCAGCATGAAATAAAAATAAAGGCAGGAAAATAAGGCATAAAGATAAATACTAACATACCTTAAGAACATCTAAAACCTAAGAACACTTATTTGAAGCTCTAAGGCACAAAATCAAGCTAACAACCCACCAAACATGTATTTATTAAGTTTGAATGTCAACTAGGACATAATAAATGTAACCTAGTTGAAACAAACAAACATGCTAAGCATTTATTTCTAAAGAAAGCATTAAAGAGTGCCAAAACACATGAATAACACCATTTCTGGAAATTTTTCTTGTATTGACACTTTGAAAGCAAAATAAAGAACCCAAAACCATCATTAACTTGAAGGTAGGGTTTATTCTAACTAAAAAGCATGTAAAAATTCTGGAAATGGCTACTCTAAGGATTACACAAACTGCTTCTACACTAAACTAAGATCAAAGCATGTAAAAACTACACTACTTGCAAGGAAAAATAAACTAAACTAAACTAAACTACCTACCTAACCCTTAAGGGGTGTGAAACCTCCTGCTGTTCTTTTTGTCCCAGCTGCTTTTTGGTTAAAATTCTTGATCTTTTTGTTCTGTTGTGGAAGGTCTGCTTTTATAGACAAATTTCGAAACCCTAGGCCCACCAATGTTGTGCTCATGCTCCACAGCTTCAATGAGTGAAGTTCGAATTAATTCAATCAATTCGAATTAATTCGAATTGTGAGATCTCTTCCTTGAGCTGGAAATGTGGCCTTCAGTTATCAATTCGAATTGTTGTGAAGAATTCGAATTGGTCTTTTCTCGAATTGGGTGAGGGTTTCTGCTTGGCTTCCTTGCATCTGTTGGCAATTCGAATTGTTTGTGCCAATTCGAATTAATTCGAATTGGACAATTCGAATTGCACTTCTTCTTGCCTTTGGGTTTCTTCTCTTCATTCCCTAATTCGAATTATTCAAGCCAATTCGAATTAACTCGAATTGGCCATAGTAATTCGAATTAGCTCTTCTGCATCCCTTCCCAACACTTAACTAATTTTTGTTCTCTTCAGCAATTCGAATTGCATAATTCGAATTGTGCTTCAACACTTGACCAAAATTCAGTTGTGGGATTTTCACTCTTTTTCCCATCTTTTTGGATTTTTGTGGGCTATATTATTCTTTTGCCCATCTTTTCATTCCTTTTTCTTTTCTTTTTCCTTTTTCCATGTTTTTGGATTTTTCTAACACAAATACAATTTAAAATTGCATATTTTGTGTCTTTTTATTACCGGCTCGATGTTTTTACAAACTAGCATTAATCTGTTAAATTCAACTGCTTTCTTATTACAATAAGATGGAAACACGATCAAAATGTCCGTCTCAGACACGGAAATGGATTGAAAATAATGGTCAATTTTGGCCATTATCAGACAGCCTCTCAACTCTATCCATGTAAGCCTCAAATTGCTCCTGTGTCACAAACTATGAACTTGAGGGGGGGGGGGGGGGGGGGGGGAGTGATATCGTCACTGGCACCGGGCCTAATGGACTTTGCAATCGAGCCCAGGCCATACACTGCATTGCGTTTGTCATGTCCGCTAGTGACATTGTCATGCTTCGGTCACTGCATTGAACTCCTCCTGTATTTCGAAATGAAGAGGGAATGAGTATGGACAATGTAACTTAAGAAATTTTTTAAAGGATGAATGTGACATATATTTAACTTGGAATTGTTTAATAACTATATTTACCTGAACCTGCTGTGACCGATCCCTAATCCAGTTGTCCTTTTGATGTTTTCGCGTGTGTGTATGCTCGTGTAGCTCATGTAGATGGACAGTCCTGTTCTGATCAGCTGACTGCAAAATTTAGATTTAATGCAATGTAAAAACAAGCCTCATGTGGAACTATAGAATTAAAACAAAAAAACAGGGTGAAAGCATACCAATTTTTCCTTGGTGGCCCGAAATGTCTTTGGTCCAGCAGTGTGCGTCGGGAGGGCTGGTGCATCCTCCTGTCCCCGGCGCCTGTTTAGTTTGCCCCTTTTTGATTTTTCCTTAAAAGCCGGTGAATCCCATATACGGGCCCAATTCTGTGCAACCAGCTCGTCCGATGGCATCGGTCTTTTCTTATTCCTGATGTCGAGCGTGTAATCCTTGTATCTGGTATTTTCCAAAAAGTCAGATAAATTATAATTGAACGTACAATCACAAATTCAAAGAAATTTTATAAAATACCGCGCAATATTCTTCTTCTCCCACTCCTTCCGGACCGCTAATGCATGCTCCGGTGCCCAACGAGCAACTTTCTGCAGTTCACGAATGTAAACGCAATGTATTACTTAGAATAGTACATAAATAGCTATAACTCAATAAACACTTGCATCATACCTGGAACTCCCCCAGTAGAAGTCCTTTGTCGATTGGGATACTTTACCCCAACTGATCCCATTCATATCGGATAGCATGGGGTATATGTCTGTAATCTTCCGAACTAATGCATTCTTGAACTCAATACTGGAAACAATGGAATTTAAGCAATGTAGTCAGCTATAACTATATAGACGTACAGTGAAAAGGAAGGTTATAACTTCAAAAATAATTCACTTACACCCCATCCGTTGGCGCAATGAGCACCCTCTCACGACCTGGCTGATCTTGCTGAACAATAGGAGGAGCTTCAAGTGCAGACCCCACCGATCCTAACAAGACAACATAAAATAATTTGATATTTGTAGAATGGAAGGAAACAGTATATAATATAGTTTGTACCTGGAGTATGGGGGGGGGTGTCTCTGGAACAGTAGTAGAAGTGTCAGGTGTATCAATTGGTTGCTCCTCCGAGCTGGATGTAGCACCTGGTGTTCAAGACATCATTTATGGAAAGAATGTAACTTAAGTGTCAAAAATATACCTGTAAGAATTTGTATTGAACATCATGCTTTTTTTTTTTTGGGAAATACCTGCAACCTGGCGTCTAAATGCCTGTGAAGCCCGCCTACAAGCTTCCGCGAGCTATGAACCTGAGAAGATATGTCGCGGTCGGCCTCTCTGGGACCCTGCCCCATGTCCTGAACTCGAAGACGAGCCACCCCCATGATCGGACATCTGTAAAAGGTTGATAACAAAAAAAAATTAGAATGCGCAATGAATTTAGAAGTAGAATGTACATGAGAATATATTGTACAAGCTGTAACAAGTAAACCAAATTTCAAGCTTCGAAATCATCATCCGAAGTATCCTGTGAAGGATCATCCGGATCAGTCTCATCTGAAGTAGAACTAGTGTCCAGCGAGGATTCTGAACTGCTATGCTCATCCGGCTGAAGATCAACATATTCGACTATATCGTCTGTTAGTCGCTCCCGTCTGGATGTTATATTGGAATTTTCGATACCAAGTTGCTCTGGAACATCCACTTGGAATGCATCAGTAGGTTCTTCCCCGGTTTCACGGTTATTACACCTCTAGGTTTGACTTTATACACAGCTACCCACTCATTCCTGCTCGCAATTGGTCTCATGGTGGGGAAGGATACATAGCACACCTGTGCCGCTTGAATAGCAAAAATGAAAGGTTCGTAGACATTCAAAGACTTAGAGATGTTGATTTCTACAAGCTTATAGTTTGTATGAGTTCGCGCCCCGATCCCTTCACACGGATCAAACCATCTACATTTGAAGAAAGCAGTTTGCTTGATAGGCAATGCAAGATACTCTACGACTAAAATCTCTTCGATAATGCCATAGTATCACCATACTCAGACGATGTAATGCAAACACCACTGTTATAAGTCGATCTATGCCTGCCATGGGCCTATGTGTGAAATTTCATCCCATTTATAAAGTACATAGGATATGATGTACATATGGGAAGTGGGCCCTGTGCTACGTGACGCGTACATGGATTTTCAGGTGGATTATCCACAACTTAGGTCTCAAACCACTTAGGAAAACCGTCCGATATAGCTCCCCAAATTTCTGTCTCAGTTATTTCAGGGCTTTCTTCTTGCAATTGCTCCGAGAATTTCCTATAATAAACAACAACCTTAATTAACATCCAAACGGTATTGAATATTGAAAACATGTATCGGAAGGATTAAAGTTCACTTACTCCAAATACGGCTCAATCTCTTTGCAATTCATCAGTAGGTATTTGTGTACAGCTATCAACTCTTGTTCGGACAAACATCTCTTCTTTGACTTTTCTTGTGCACGTCCCGCATGTTTGAATACACTGGGAAGGACTTCGTCATAAGGAATGGTGCCACCGTCATCATTCCTAGGTACATTTCTCTCTCGGGTGAAAACATGCTTCTCAAAGTAATGAGAACAAAAAATCGAGGCCTCCCGGACCATATATGCGTTGCAAATACTACCCTCAACATGTGCCTTGTTGCGCACAGTTCTCTTCAATCGATTCAAGTACCTATAGGAGATTATTTAACGCAATTTATCTTATAAGGAAAGGAAACTAATGTTATTTTTCGACGGGAAAGACATAACGTTAAAAAAAGTTTACCTTTCATAGGGGTACATCTATCTGAACTGAACAGGACCGGCAAGACTAGCTTCGAAAGATAAGTGGACGGGCAGATGTTCCATACAGTCAAAGAAGGCGGGTGGGAATATAGTCTCCAACTTACATAAAACAATTGGAATGTCTATTGCCAACTTCTCTACATCCGCAACTTTGATTGTCTTCGCAGTCAATGTCCGAAAAACATTGCTCAATTCTGTTATTGGTTCCCACACACTTTTCAGAAGTAGCTCACGCCATCCAACCGGTAGAAGACGCTGTAAGAATATATGGCAGTCATGGCTTTTCATGCCAAATATTCTATGTTTGTTTATGTCTATGCATCTGCCCAGGTTTGATACACAACCGTCAGGAAATTTTAACCCTCCAACCCATTTCAAGAATGTACCTCGCTTCTCCTTGTCCATCGTATACACTGCTTTTGGATATCTGCCTGTACGAGTGTCCCTATGCAATTCAGGCCTGTTACACAAGGTCACAATGTCCTCGCGTGCCTTGGCATTGTCCTTTGTCTTCCCCTGAACGTCCATGACAGTGTTGAAAATATTTTCAAACACATTCTTCTCAATGTGCATGACATCCAAATTGTGACGTACCAAATTAGTTTTCCAATACGGTAGATCCCAGAAAATACTCCGTTTTTTCCACCCGCACGTCTTACTGATTAATGAATTCTCCTCATCTGCTCTTAATTCTGTGACACGGCGTAGGCCCAGCTTTTCTATTTCTTCCAACACTTCTTCGCCGCTCTTATACCTTGGTGGCAAACCGTGTTCCTCACGATCCTTCTTGAATTTAGCCTTATCAACTCGAAAGGGATGATCTGAAGGAAGGAATCTTCTGTGAGTATCAAACCACGACTGATTGCCACCCTCTTTAAGCCTAATAGATTCAGTTTCGTCCATACATACCGGGCATGCGGTCTTTCCATATGTGCTCCAACCTGACATCATAGCATATGCAGGAAAATCTCCAATAGTCCACATTAAGGCCGCCTTCATCTGAAAGTTTTGTTTTGAAAATCTGTCGTATGTTGTGACCCCCACATCCCATAACTCCAACAACTCGGCTATTAAGGGCTGCAAGTAGACATCAATCCCCTGCTTGGGACTTGACTTCCCGGGAATAATGCATGTCAGGAACATGTACTCATCCTTCATACACATGTCGGGAGGGAGATTGTAAGGAGTTAAAATCACTGGCCAACATGAGTATTGCGAACCTCACTGACCAAACGGTTGAAAACCATCCGTACATAAACCTAATCGGACATTACGTCCCTCAGAACCAAATTCTGGATAACATGTGTCAAAATGCTTCCATGCCTTTGAATCGCATGGATGACACATCTCCCCAGTCGACCCATGCGTATGTCCGATATGCCAAGACATGTGCTCCGCCGTTGCCTCCGATGCATACAACCTTTTTAATCTATTTTTAAGTGGGAAATAAAACATGTACTTCCGTCCAATCCGTGAATTAGAATTTGTTTCCCTATACCGAGGCTCGTCACAAAACTTACATCTATCTAATGTTGTTTCTTCGCGCCAAAACAGCATACACCCCTTCACACAACAGTCGATTTTCTGAATAGGCAACCCCAATCCCTCAAGTAGTTTCTTTGCCTCATAAAAATTCTTAATCATAGCATTATCGTCAGGGAGTGTATCAGGATGAGTTGGCATAAAGTATCGAAGCACCTTTCCGATAAGTTGTGTTCGGCTTTAATATTTAACAACCTTGCAACTGTTGACAATAAGGTCATTTTCTTGCAGCCCGGCCACAAATCTTTGTCTGCGGCCTCTAACATACTGTAGAACAACTTCTCTTGTGCATTGGGTTCCTCGGGTTGCCTCGGTTCATCATCCGGAGTGCGTGGAGTAGTGTCGGGAATACCAAATCCCATTCCTTCGCACACCATTTGAATGTAATCATTCTCATGAGCACCCGCAGACGAGGTTCCAGCATCATCAGTGTCGTAATACCGACTAAATTGGTGTGGCTCTCCGTGACACGTCCACCTTTCGTAGTTAGGGATAAATCCATGTGATTGTAGATGATACTTGATGTCATTGTCAGTTTGATAACATTTATTCCTACATTGCCTACACGGACACCTTAATTTTCCCCGGGCCCTATCGACATTTGGGTTTCGATGAGACATACGCAAGAAAGATTCAACTCCTCCTATAAATTCGGATGTAAGTACTCCAATTTCACGACGACCGCGGTACATCCAACTACGGTCCATCACCTACAAATATGGCAAGATGCCACTAAAGGGAACTAATTTTCATCAATACATTGTGTTCATTTAGTTTCCTTTTTATTTAAAGTTTTTAGTATCACAAGGAAACTATTTTCAGTATGCTACACAAACTTAAAATTTTTAAAACTATAAACCATAAAGTTACAATTAATCAATACCCAAATCAACAAGTGCACCAATAATCCTATCATCCCCATTCACCATATCCACATCACTTGCAAGAATTTAAACTACTTTTGCATCAATCTATAATGTTTGCATCAATATATAATATTTGGTATGTTAATTTATGCATCGATACTAGTATATTAAATAGGAAGCTTAGATAATTTAAGTCTTATATATTAAATGCATAATTAATACTAAAATATATTACCTTGGTATTGCAGAGATTGACGAAAAATGCCCGGTGAGTAGTGTACCGCTTACCAACTAAAATCCCAAATGTGTCTGATAATATGAAATATAAAGTTAAAAAGAGAAACAAAAACAAATAAAATAAAAATCTCACAACATAGGCTCATCCAAGATGTTCAAACTCTAGAACAAACAACTCACATGTGCAAGGGCAAACATGTTCAACTCCTATACACCAATTTTAACAAATACATAAAAAATGAACTTCAAAAGGTCACAACTTTCTCATACGGACTCCAAATTTAGCATATCATATATGAAAATATAACTATTCGACGAGAGGATCGTGATTATGTGCCCAAAATTTATGAAATCCAAAAATTCAGGTCGTAAAGCTAAAAAAACAGGGGCTGCCAGTTTTTTAAAAACACAAATCCTTGGTTTTGTCATGACTTTTGCTAAATAACGCACAAAATATCATATATATATAGGCATTTCAAATTAATTATCCTCCAAAAAAAATACCCCATTTGTGCAAGTACAAACAACCAAATTATTCATTTCAAATTAACCACAGAATACCAAATAATTAATCTCCACTGCGTATTATATTGTTTAGGGTCCGAACAAGAACAATACATAGACTTAACATTCAAAATTATCTAACAATACAAACATATATGAAACGTCGAACTCCTTTAGTAAACTAAAACAAAACGTAGAACTCCAATACTACATCCAAAACCACCTAAATCCATTCTACATCCTAAGATTCAACTCCAATACGTCCATATCAACAAATAATAACAAATAAACTTAAAAAGGACATAATTTTCTCATACGATCTCCAAATCTAGCATATCATATATGAAAATTCATCTATTCGACGATAGAATCGTGTTTATGTGCTCACAATTTATGAAATCAAAAAATTCACTTCGTAAACCTCAAAAAAAGGGGCTGCCAATTTTTTTTAATATCAAATTTTTCGGTTCTATGCTAAGGAATCCACGAATCATCATATATATAGGCATTTTAGGCTATGAAACAAGTACCAATAATATTCAAAGAAGAATGAAATATAATTCCAAAAACACACTAATTTGAGAAAAAAAAATTTTCACACAATCGAATGCAAATCATAAGAGCCTAAGTGTGACAATCGATTACCTCAATCGAGTGCTTGAAAGGGAAGGAGGATGGCGGAGGTGGCGTTCGCAGGCGGCGGTTCCGGCGAACCCTTCCGGCAGGCGGCAGTGCTGATGCGCGCGGGGTGGCGGAGGAGCGGCAGGCGAGGCGGAGGGAGGCGAGGGTGGTTGCAGCGGCGGCGGAGGCGGTGCTCGGAGATGGTGGCCGCCGGTGCTCGGATGTTTCTCGAGTGGGATGGGCACGGTCGGATGGTGCTCGAATGGAGGGGCGGCTCGGCGCGCGGTGGGGTAAGGTGGTCGGCGCTCGGATGGCGGCGCCGGGTCGCCGGTGGTGGTCGGCGGTGGGGGGTGAATTTGATGGAGGTGAAAAAATTGGAGGAGGGGGGAGTAAAAATGGGGAGGAAGCGGCGCTACTGCCATTCACCCCGATTTGGGGATGAATTAAATCCCTAGGGCACCGACCGCCTACGCGGTCGGTGCGTTGGTCGGTCCCACCGACCAAACCAAGATTGGTCGGTCCATTTGGTTGCTGCGAGACCCGTGGAGCCCCAACGACTCTTTCGCACCGACCGCATGCTGCGGTCGGCGGACCGGTCGGTAAAAACCGACCCGTGCCTCGTCGGTCGGTGCGGCCGGTCGGTGGACGGAACTTTTCTTGTAGTGCCCGACTCCCAACCCGGTCCCAATCCCCCCTTTATCCCTTTGTAATTTGTGTGACATGCTCTCACCACCTTTTTCTAGCCTGTGTAGGCTGTCCAGCAAAAAATGGAAAAAAAAAAAATTGTTGGGGCACGACATTTACTAATTATTCTTACTGATTAATTTCTGTTTATGCTTTGGAAAGTATGTTTTATCTAGACCGGTGATTGGTGATTAGTTTCTATATTCGTTCTTGTAGTTTTGTTCCTCTGGCATCGTTCCAAAATCGTTTTTTTTTTAAAAAAAAAAATTGAAAAAAAAATCTGGGAAATATAAGTAATCGGATATTTTGTAGCATTGGATACCCTTTTATTTCCATGTCATATAATGTTATAATTTGGGTTTAAATTTAGACAGCACCCATGTGTATCGTAACCAAATGGAATGGTTTTGTTGTGGGCGAACGTGCAACTTGTGCTTTTATTATTTTTATATATCTACAAATTCATCATCCTATAATTTTCTAGAACAAATTAGTGAACCCCATGAATGTAACATCTGTGTTCCATTTCTTTTCCTAAACTATTTATTACATGCAATAAAAATTTTATTTGGGATTACATGTCACCATCTACTTTACCAATTTTCAAACCCACTTGTGTCCCAAGTGGAAAAAAATATATATACTTTCTTTTATATATATACACCTAGAGAATTCAAGTATTCAACCATACACACACACCACGGGGTTTGCTTGATTGTGTGTGTGAATTATTCCCTAATTGTGGGACCCATGTCTAAAATTAAATAACCAATTTATATATTTAATAGTAGTAACTATTTCTTTTATACTAATATATGATCGAATTTTGTTTACCCAAAAAAAAATGTATGATCGAATTTCCAAGAATTAATGACATCGGCCTCGATGATGGGCAAAGTACAATTTTTTTGGTATGTGTTGAAAAATTGAAAATAGAACATGTAATTGTAATAATTTTAATTATATATGTAATATTCAGTAATTAGAAAGGCATTAGTATATTAATCGAAGAAGTGATGGTGACCCTAGGGTTTACCTAGTTGATTTTCCCTCCATGTAGGCATCTTGAAAATGAGACAACTTAGACGCGTTTTAAGGACTTTAATTTGATTTTCCACCTAATCATATTCTTCGATCGCTTATTACACTCACTTCATGTATAATTATTAATTAAAATAATGTCAATGTAAGAAAAAGCAAACCAATCTAGAAACCGTGGGGTTTGTAGTATTTTTTACTCCCTCCGTCCTAGTCTTTTTAGAGATGAAAAAGTATTCAACAATAGTTGTCATTTTGAGTATTTCTATGAAAGTTTTTCAATATTACCCCTTTATTTTCCCAATGATGTTCATTCTCTCTCCACCTCAAATACATTTCTTAGTAAGTAAGAGGGGTAGAAATGGAAGATTGTATGGTAATAATTATATTTCTTGATTTGTGTAATATTTGCTAGAAAGACAACTAAAAAATAACGAAGTGAGTATTTCATAAGTTTTAAAATTTGGACGTCAATTGTTGGGGCCCATTTGTCCCTACGTATGCATGTGCATGGGTTCTTGTCCAAATTTCAAATTACTAGCTACAGTACTTGATAGTATTTCTTTTTCTTTTTTTTTTTTTAAAAAAAATTGAATTTAGAAAATGCACGAAACAAAAAGAAACTGTTATTAGAAATATTTAGAATGTTTTTTTTAAAAAAATTAAAAATTAAATGTTTATCTGGATATACATGCATTTATTTTCTTCTCGGTTATTGCGATTATTTGTGGAATAATATTGAAATGAAAATATGTATATATGTATATGCATATATATATATATATATATATATAAAAGGGTGTGATGGAGATGGGATATAATATGTGAAGGAATAATTCGATTTGTAGTAAGATACAATTGCATACTCCCAAAAGCAGTTAATAATATACGTATACATGTTTTAATTTCTATTTGTTTTGTTTTATTTTATTATTTTATTTATTAATTACCTAATATATATGTTACAAGAATTTTTTATTTTAGCGACTGAAAAAATTTGTTAAAATTCAGTCAAAGTTTATATAATGAGGTTAATTAGCGATCGAAATCGTCAGTGACTACAATTTTAGCAACCGAAATTCTGTAACTATCACTGTTTTAACGATCGAATCCAGAATTTTTCTAATAGTATATATGTGGAGATATATATATATATATATCATATTCTTTCCCATTTTTATTATAAAAGTTTCTTTTTTTTTGAACAACCTATACAGACTAGGAAATGGGTAGTGGGAGCTCATGCCACACAAATTACAAAGGGGAATAAAATGGAGGGATAGGGGGCTGGTGGAGAATCGAACCTCCAACTTTTCGTTGGAAGTCGAGAGACTTAACCACTTGGGTTAAGTCCTCATCCGTAAAGTAAAATCATTTGATCCATGGACCACATTTATTTATTTATTTATTTTATTTTCATACATGCATGTTTTCATATATAAGAGGGAATTGATGAATTTTTTTTTTTAAATGACTAAAAAATTGATGCTTGAATTGAATTTCAGATATTAGAGCAAACATGAATTAATTATCAGGCTATATGGCGTGTAGTAATTAAATAATAATCATCATTATTTTATTTTATTCTTTTTCATAATTTATTTATTTTTTAAAAAACTAATATACATACTAGCTACCAATTGTTTCTTTTGCTAAAATAGCCTAACAAGTAAAGTATGTAAATAAATAGAAATTCTATTTGCCGGCATATTTACGTTTTGATTTTGACAATATTTGGACGATACGCTTTGTTTGTCACAAAATAAAAATTGACCCCTTACTTAAAACATGGGAACACTTCTATAATTACGAAAATGATGTATGTATGTGCTTAAATAATTTTTTAAGGAGCTATTTTGAAGTCCTGGAAAAGAGGTGGTGGGAGCTCATTCCACACAATTACAAAGGGAATAAAAGAGAGGAATAGAGGGCCGGTGGGGAATCGAACCTCCAACCTTTCGTTGGAAGTCAGGGAACTTAACCACTCGGGTTAAGTCCCCATCCCTACGCTTAAATAATTGAAAAGAGTAAAATTTTCGAAAATAATTTATTATTTGTTTATGAGAGGGCGTGAAATAAAATTGGAGATGATTGTATTTAAATAGATAAATGAAATATTAGGACATGATGTAACACACCATCTGGCTTGTGTGCTGTCAATAGCACGTACTGACAAAAATGGAATGATGAATATGCATAAAAAATAATGTCAGTGTAATGAAAAATGATAATGGAATGATGAATATGCATAAAAAAATAATGTCAGAGTAATGAAAAATGATAACTGTGTGAAATAGTGTGCGCTTAAAAAAAATGATGAATATTATAAAATAAGCAATATCATTTTTCATGGAGCTAACATTATTTTTCATAGTATGACCATCATTTAGCAGTTACAAGCAAATTAATTGTCAGTACAAGAACCAGACTGATCATGGGTGTGACTGACGCCATTATATTATTTTATTAATTATTTTAAAAATCAATGCCACTATTGCATTTATATTTGTGTGCAAAATAATTATCAGAATAATTATTTTACAATCTGTTGCTCATTTTTTAATGTGCACAAAGTTCTAAATTTAGAATTTTATTCTCCAACACGATAAGTTAAAATGATTAATATAAAAAATGAAATTTTGTGAAGATGGGGAGTAGAAATTATTTTTTATATATAATTTTCAGCCACTGAAAAAAGAAAAATACTGTAACTGATCAATAAATATGTTCATCTCTATATATGAGAGATTCTTTCTAATGAGGGTTTTATTTTCAGATAGTTTGAAAGTTATACAAAAAGAATAAAATTTATATCATATTAAAAATAAAAATATCTCCAAATTCAAATTTTACAATAAATATAAACAATGCAACCAACCCGACCCGTTTCGAATTAGATCATATAAAATGACCAGACCAAACCAAAAGCAATAACTGGATAAGACCTAAATATTTAAAGTGAAGAGGATATATAAAACCTAAACAGAAAGTGAATTTTCTAGATGAATTCAATTAAACTAAACCCAAGTCCACTTTAATACTCATAATGTTATTGGGATTATCAGTAATCCAACGGATTTACTTTCACACATTTCAACGCATATTTTAAATTATTAATAAGTCAAGTTCGTAAAAATTTTAAAAATTTAATATTTAAAAAGTACACAGTAAAACGAGTCTAACAAGATCTCACTTGTTTATATAAAAGTATTAATTTGCATAACTATGATAATCTTTAAGTGACTGTTTATATATGAATAATAATACATTACCAAATAGGAGTACTACTATAATAAAAATTGCGATACTGCGGAGCTAATATATTAAGGTTTTTGGTTTGCGGGTTACTAATAGGGAGGTAATATTACTACTTCCTCTGTTTTTTTTTTTTTTTTTTGTTTGCTACCAATCTATCCAGCACGCAGTCTAATTTACATTTTAAATTATTAATCTCAAATTCGGTACAAGTAAAAATTCTAAAAGTTTGAAATTTAAAAACTAAAGATGAGACGAATCTAACAAGATCTCACTTGGCTATATTTTAACTTGTATAACTATGATAAAACTTCAAGTTAAAGTGTTTGTATGAATAGTGTCAGAATCACCAATGTAACTATCTTTAAAAAACGGAAGAAGTATTTACTACCACTACTAGTAATGTATGACTATTTTATTACAGTATTTTTTTTTTGGTGAATTATCGGGTATTCTTATATTATATTGGACCTGAGACTAATTTTTCAAGAAATTTTTACATACACAAGGTTTGAACCTAAAATCTTACTTAAATGATTAGAACTCCAATCCGCTCAAGTCAACTGATGGTCCTATTTTACTATTGATAATAAAAAGGAAAAAAAAATAATAATAAGGAGTGGGGGCCATAGGTCAGTTTCAAGGTGGGAGAAAGGGGGCAGGAGTAGTCACGGGTGGCTGAGGCCCCCTTCCTTGGGAATTGCAAAACACACACACCACTCTTTCTGACAAGTCTACCTCTGTTCTTTTCTTTGCTCCCACCACTGCTGTACACCATTTTTATATAAACTTTTCTAACTATATACACATTTCAGTACTCTTCTTTATTAATTTAGCTTGTACCCATAAATATGTAATTTTACTATTAATATCACTCACACACACTACAAGAAAAAAATGAATTCCCGGCCGAAAAATGCGGTCGGTAACCCTCTTTTACAGGTCGTTTCGGCCTTTACTGACCGAATTACCGACCGCACAAGTCGGTCGGTAATCTGCTGGTATGGAATTTTCCACCGACCAAAAAATTTTGTCGTCGGGACCCTACCGACCGCGTTGCCGACCACAAGTGAGTCGGTAAAATTACCGACCGAATTACCGACCGCACGTGCGGTCGGTACTATCTAGTCCTATAAGGTCCCGGAGAAATTTACCGACCGAATTACCGACCGCAAATAGTCCCGGAGAAATTTACCGACCGAATTACCGACCGCAATTTGCGGTCGGTAATCCTCTTTTATAAAAAAAAAATGTGGTCAGGGGGGCTCGAACTCAGTACCTCACATTAACTAACCTCAACACTAACCAGCTTGGCAAGCTCCATATACAATCAATCACAATGCGCCATGTGTCATATATAGTATACCTTCCCAAATATGTTATGAATGATTTTGCTGAAGAGAGGGCTCGAACTCGGGTCACCCTCCTTATTCCCTCACGCGTGTGCCATCAGTGTAGCCCATATTTCATGTCATTGTATGGATTGTATTATATATAACCTATATATACATATATATACATATAAATGTCTAAATTAATTATAAACTAAATTAAAATATAAAATAAAAAATAAAATTATAGTAATTAATAAAATAATAAAATAAAATATAAAATGAATAAATTAATTAAAAGAAAATTTTAATTAAAAATTAAAATAAATAATTATAAAAAGCTATTTAATTATTTTGATAAAAAAAATTTAAAAGTAAATTATATTAAAAAATATTCAATAAAACAAACAATATAGAAAATTCAAAAATAAAATAATGGAGAAAACCTTTAGCGACCCCAAATTTCGGTCGGTAATTCGGTCGGTAACTGTGGCGACAGAATTTTTGGTTGGTAAGTCGGTCGCTAAATTGTATTTTTTCATAAAAAACTAATAAAACTTAAAAAAAATTGGAAAAAAACTTCCGACCGCAATTGCGGTCGGTAATTCGGTCGGTAATACCGACCAACATTATTGCGGTCGGTAATACAGTCGGCAAAGAACCGCCTAATGCAAAACGCGGCAAAATTTCCGACCGCGGATTGCGGTCGGTGATGCGGTCTGTCGGTCGGGAATCCCGGTCAGGAATTCCGCAATTTCTTGTAGTGACACACATGCATGGGATGCAGGATGGGATAATTTATTTATTTATTTATTTGTATTTATTTGTTAAAATTGGTCCCCCAGCTTTAATTATGTGGTAATCATTTATGTTCCTGGAACATTGGTAAAAAGGGCTTTCACTTTTTACTGACTGCTAAACTGTACTCACTCGTATAGATGGATGGATATTGGATAAATACTGGATTCTGGACTATTACTTTAATTTCATTTTAGGATATGTACAAACTTTATTTATTCATTTATAATATACATTTAGAAAAAAAATATATAAAAATATTAGAGTATTATGGAGTACTACAAAGGAAGCTAGCTAGCCCCGTGTTTGTCAAAAAGTTCAAACTTAATTTTATTCCATGTTTGACCTTTCTTGCCTCATTATTCAGCCCCACTCTTGAATTTTAATTTCATACAGAGTTTTATTTTTGTTCAACACGATATATTGATTTCATTTTCAAATATTTATGAATATTAGTATTAGAGAGAAAATCATTAATGATTTAGTATCTGTAATTTGCACATCATGACAGCAACTTGATTAATTAGTTCATGAAATGAATAATTATGAAGTAGTAATTATCTGTGAGACTGTGAGCCATTATATTCGCTACCAAACAAAAAAATGCCAAATCAAAACTCTTGTAATATAATAACATTATATATATATATTAGTTTCAAATATACTTGCTTTGAACTTTGAAGCATACAACTTAATAAAATACTTTATTTTATTTTGGAAAAATTGAAGATTCACATATAGTCTTGATAATTGGGAAAAAAGTAAAATAAAATACAGCAGACACAAAGCTCTACACATTCTGGTTACAAGCAGCATACAGCCAATGCATATACGTACAAACCACTGTATCTATCTATCTATCTCTCTCTCTACACCCAGAGACAGAGAGAGAGAGAGAGAATTAAGATGGCCCCAGCTGCTGCTAAATCTATGGCTGACCGACTTTGAAAATTTTAGAGATAAAGAGATAGGAAGATGACGTTCAAGAATGCAACAAGCTCATCACAGAGAGAGAGAGAGAGAGAGTATAGGTAGGTAGGTTGTTAGAAGAAAAGTGAGGAAATATTCTGTTTTAACTTTCAAAGGTTCTTTTGGTGTTTTTCTCTTGAAACCAAAACAAATTAAACTAAAACAAACCCCTTCCTTCCGACCTGCACATCCTTACCTTCCCTCCTTCCATCTTCTTCTGCACCTCATGAGCTCATGTAAGAAGAACACTTCACTTCACTACTAGCTAGTACTAGAATATCATTCTGGTTCATTTTGGTCTTGGGATTTCATTCTTTTTTTTTTATTTTTATTTTTTTGCTGTCTGTCTCTTTGTTTTCTCTATCTTTATCTGGGGTTTTGATTTAATTTGGTTTTCTTGCTCCTCAGTTGATAATAATTCCAAGCCTAAAGATTCAACCTTTTGTGTATTCTAGTGTTTGATCTCTTCCCACTTCCCCCTTTGTTTTCTTCTTTCTTTCTTACAAATTTCCCCCTCTGATAATATCCAAATGATGATGTCTGCTGCTACTGATGTCTTCTCCCTCCCCAATTCCTCCTCAATCTTCCCCAACCTCGAATCCGAAACAAACCCTAACCCTAATCCCAGTTCCAACCCAAAGAAGAAACGAAGTCTCCCCGGAACTCCAGGTAATTTAAAAATCAACTCAAATTCATCAATCAATTTCTCAATTTCTTGGGATAAAATTTCAAATTCTTCAAAGTTATTACAACCGCTGCGGCTGTTATTACAACAGATCCAGATGCAGAAGTCATCGCCCTCTCCCCGAAAACGCTCATGGCCACCAACAGATTCATCTGCGAAATTTGCAACAAGGGATTCCAGCGCGACCAGAACCTGCAGCTCCACAGAAGGGGCCACAACCTGCCGTGGAAGCTCAAGCAGAGATCCAAAACCGAACCCATCAGGAAGAAAGTGTACATCTGTCCGGAAAAGACATGCGTCCACCACGAGCCGGGCCGGGCCCTGGGCGACCTGACGGGCATCAAGAAACACTTCAGCAGGAAGCACGGTGAGAAGAAATGGAAGTGCGAGAAATGTTCCAAGAAATACGCCGTCCAGTCTGACTGGAAAGCCCATTCCAAAACCTGCGGCACCCGCGAGTACAAATGCGACTGCGGCACCCTCTTTTCCAGGTACTAGTACCCAAATTTTTATTACATTTATTATTTATTCGTAATAAATTTTTGGCCCTGGATTTAGAAGTTATTAGAACATGGGAATGTTTTGTGTGTAAGAATTTAATGCCTCATCATCATCGTGTCTGCATCATCTGTGTGTGTAGTGTAATAAATATGTACTACTACTACTACTACTCCTTGTCAATAAATGATTAGGTCATAACTCACCACAACTGTTGTCAACATATAGTATTTACGTACAAATGTACACACGCACACACATACATATATACAAATACACACATACTACCTCCGTTTCTTTTTAAAGGTTACATTTCTCATTTGCACGCATGCCAATGCACATTTTCCACGATTAATAACTTAAATTCAGTATAAGTAAAAATTCTAAAAATTTGATATTTAAAAACTACAAGATAAGACGAATCAAACAAGATCTCACTTGGCTATATTTTGTCATCAATAACTATAATAAAAATAGAAGTCAAAGTACTACAATGAACATTAAAAAAAGTCAAAACGTAACATTTAAAAAGAAACGGAGGGAGTACATTAATTCCATTACATTTTGTATGTACAGAAAGGACAGCTTCATTACACATAGAGCTTTCTGCGACGCATTGGCTGAAGAAAGTGCAAGAATCACCACAATTGGGGGTAACAACAATTTCAACTTCAGAAATAACGATCATCTTTCCATCAATCCACACCCTAATTTGCAGAATGCCTTCGCCAATTCCGCCGGAATAATCCCCGGCGGCGCCGCTTTCGCCGGAAATCTGCTTGAAAAGCCAAGATTGCCCCTTTGGATGGATACCAATCCGATGGATCATCAAAGCCCCAATCTTTTTATGACCGCATCGAATTCCTCCGCTCTCCATCAGCTTCCCGATATGATCCAAATGTCCAATTCGGCCACCAATCCTTTCGGTTCGGGGAACTATTCAGCTCTGTCGTTGCCGCTCGGCCTGAAGGAGGAGCCCGGAATTCTCAATTCGGCGTCAATGGCGGATCCGCTGGTCTCCCTTTTTTCGGACAATCAGAACAGGAAAAGTACCGCCGCCCTAATGTCCGCCACGGCGCTGCTTCAGAAAGCGGCCCAAATGGGATCCACAAAAAGCAGCAGCCCATCGGCGGCGTTCTTCGGCGTGATGAATTCGTCGAGTTCCCCTTCGTCCAATTCGTCCTCCACGAACAATACGCTGTCGTCTTTCGGCCGGTCGAGTGAGCTGCACCAGGTTTTCGCCAGACAGGCGCCGCCGGAGAATCTGAAGCACGGGAATAATAATGGATTGATGAATTTCGGGAGCAATGAGAATCGATCGATGAATTTGCATTCCGGATTGCACGGGGTGGAGAGCAGTCTGACGAGGGATTTTCTAGGCATGGGGGGAGACGCCGGCGCCGGCGCCGGGGGTCAGTTCTTGCCGCAGGAGCTGGTGAAGTTGGCTTCCATGGGTTCGGCGGCAATGGGGCTGAGCCACTTCAGTAGCAACCATTAGTGCTGGGAAATACTAATGTCTCTGTGTATTTTTCCTTTTTATATATATTTTTTTTTAAAAAATACTAGTTATTTTCATTTTTATTTAAGTGATAATAAGATAGTAGATGCCAATTTACAAGGGCTTTCTGTAGCACAAACATTATGGGAACTGCACATTAAACTGCATTATAAATATGTCATTTTCCAGCATTATCAAAATTTAATTATCGCTATATATATATATAATGTGTTAAATGCATTATTAAATATACATTTCACACACATTATCCTTTTTATGAGATTTATTCATATGACAAAGAAAATATCACTGTATCTAACTAATACTAGTACTTCACTAATTAAAATATCTTAAAACACATAATAATAATAATAATAATAATAATAATAATAATAATAATAATAATAATAATAATAATAATAATAATAATAATTGTGCATAACTTACTGACCAAAGTTTAACGTAGAATATGAACTTTAGGGTTGAGATTGGAATTTAGATATTCCCTCCAATGCTCCTATATATCATCCTTTTAAGTAAAATACCTTTCGTCCCAATAATTGGGAGCGTGAATGTATGTATGTGTTTAAACAAATAACATAATTGGCCACTCTTCTTTCCCCTTCTCGTCAGAGCCCTCATCTCCGACGACAACCATTTGGACACAAGGGATCGTACTTTTAAGGAGTGCGATCCCTCCTTAATATTATTGGTGCTATGGTTTTAGGACATAATCGAATGAAAACGAGCGAGCGATTCCACAAAATTGGGACCAAAACTTGGCTTACAAAGATTTACAGTAGTAGAAAAATAGGACACTTGTTGATTTTGAAACTCTTGGGACGAAGAAATATTCGATATTGAGACAGTTTATGCAAGCACATCCAACAAAATGTGTGGAAAATAAAATTGGTGTGTAATGGTAGGAATATAATGTTTGTGAAGTAATCAATCTTGATTATATACTATACTACTACTTATTAAATGAGGAATGGGGAATTCCATTTGGAATTGCAGCAGATTAAATGGGACTACATATATAGTAGTATAGTACATCCTTAATTTGCACTTCATCATGAGATGCAGCCGATCGATGCATGGATGATACTATGTGATGTAATGATCCAAATGTATCCGACAGTTGGTCAATAATGGACACGTGACTACTTCTCTCTATTACAGAAGAATCTCTGAACTCGATGATGGCTCATGGCTGGCTGGCTTCACATTTCACTGTGTGTTACTGTTACACGTAATTCAAAGTAGTAAATTCCCAAACATTGGATTTGGATATATATACATAAGACGACAATAAGTAATTACTGTGTAATTAACAAAGTTTTATTACCTTATTAAGTCATTAATAATTAAAATGATTACAATTACAACTAAAGAAATCATCAAAGCAAAACTTCGGATGAGGATTTATTTGGTATATGCACATGTACATACAGAGTGTGTGTATGAGAGATATTTTATGTGATATATACACATGCAGGCAGATTTTTCAAGAGTTATATGGTGTAATCGTGTTGTAAAGTTTTCACTTATCCTCTGCAGTGTTTGATTGTTGTGTGAGTCACGATTAATTAAATAGTACAGCAAGTACATAGTAAGAGGCGTAGGTTAGGACGTGTGCTAAATTAGCACGTGCAGATTGTGCAGATTGTGATGAGTAGATAAATTTTGTGATAGAATGATTTATATTATAGTCATTTCACATCTTCATCCATCTATCGGGCATTATTAAGATTTACGGCCATTTTTGCTACTCCTTTAGGTCTTGAATTTTTAATTCATTTTGGAAAAAACGACAAATATGTTCATTTTCTTTTCCAAAAATCCAAATCAGTCATTTTTCTATTTTATTACCAAAACAGTCCTCTACAAATGCTAATTATGTCCAAATCAGTCCTTTTTTCACTAATTATATTCTAATTGGTGACGTGGCAAGGGTTTTAATTTAAACCTGACACGTGGGCAAAATATTAGTTATTTTTCTTTTATCTTTTGTCAATTCAGTCCTAGCTTAACTTTTGTTTTGTCTATTTAGTTTTCTACCAAAATCGGTCATTTTTATATTAATTGGCCTCCAATCTTTCAAATTATTTCATTTTAGGCCCAAAACCTTAAATTTTTTATTATTACTAATCCATTTATCAAATAAATGCCCAACATACTTCCGTAAATAAAATAAAACACCAAACCTCATACATTGGGTTTGCCTGCTTTGTTATCGGGTCTTTAAAGTACCGGAATTTTACGGACTCTTTCTAACCACCCGACAGCAACCGATGGTTCATTGGTTTTGGTTTCCTTCAGCAACAATCAACATAATCTTACTTTGCGTCCTACCTTAGGATGTAGCAATATTTGAGTAAATGATTTAACTTGAATTTTTTGAAGGTTATGGATACAGGAAGCCTTGGTTTTATTGAAAAAATAATAAAAAATATTATTAAAAATATTTAAAAATATCCTGAATTTTATTGTCCACAAAGTATGATTGTGCTGATTGTTGCTGAAGGAAACCAGAACCAATGAACCATCGGTTACGGTCAGGTGGTTAGAGAGAGTCCGTAAAATCCGGAACTTCAAAGACCCGGTAACAAGGCGGTCAAACCCAATGTATGAGGTTTGATATTTAATTTTATTTACGGAAGTATATTGGGCATTTATTTGATAAATGGATTAGTAATAATAAAAAAATTTAAGGTTTTGGACCCAAAATGAAATAATTTGAAAGGTTGGAGATCAATTAATATAAAAATGAGTGATTGGGGTAGAGGATAAATAGAACAAAACAAAAGTTTAGGACTGAATTGACAAAAGATAAAAGAAAAATGACTAATATTATGCACACGTATCAGGTTTAAATTAAAACCCTTGCCACGTCAGCAATTAGAATATAATTAGTTTTCCATTTTTAATTTGTACATTACATAGACAAGTTTTGTTACAAATACGAAATTGATTATAAGAGCCATTTATCATTTATTTTCTCTTATTCAATTAGATTTAAAAGATGATTTTATCTCAGCAATATCCTACGACTTTAATTTCAAATTGGTTTGAACGAAGCCTTGGCACGAGGGTTGACCAGACTCACTCATTGTGGTTTAATTTGCCTCTTCTATTATATAGATATAAGTTTAATTTTCGCTTTTATAATGTGCCTTTTAAATCTATTTTTATTTTAAGCAAATTTTTTCAGCTCAGAGACGTGGCTAAACTTAGCCACAAAATTTCCTAGAGTGTTGTCTTAATCATCGAAGCTAGCTCGGCATGGAATCATTCAAGCCATGCACTGCACCATTATTATGTTCATATATCAATTTTAAGGAATGCGTTTGTATGCGGACTCCGCATATGCGGACATGTTCTCCGCAAGCACATGTTGTGCTATATTTACCCCCAACCCCACATATAGCATGATATTATCTTATTGACTTTTCTTCTTTTAGTGGAGTGATTGGTGGGTAATTAAGGGGACTTTTCATTTTTGAGTTTTACTGAAATCGTGGAAAATATTATAAAGATTTTATCTTATTGGCATTCCTTCTTTTCATTTTTAAATCTGCATAAATATGAGGTGTATCTGTGCGTGTTCTGTATGGTGCATTCAAGTACTGTGCATGCTGCTTGATCGTGATCCTTAATCATTAGAATTATCGAGCTCCTTTCAAATAATATCTATGCCATATCTGTAACATAATTATGTTCTGTAATGTTATCAGTTATGCTATTATCATGTTGCAACCGTGTTCTGAAATGGTATCAGATATGATATTATCCTGCTGCCACCGTGTTCTGTAATGGTATCAGTTATGCTATTATCACTTGCTATTAATTTATCTCGTCCGTCTCCTGCATCATCCGGAAAAGAGTTTAGATCTATCATCCCCTATCTCACCTTCGGGTGGATCCCCCCGGTGCTCTTTTGGATTTTCAATTGCCACACCACAAATAAAAAAAAATCCCGCCGGTGCTGTTTTGGTTTTCTCCTTCTTCATTACCAAAAACGCAGGCTGCTGTGGAATGGAAAATCCCACTAAATTTACGTTTATCCCACTAATTTGCGTAATTAATGATCCACCTCCCATTTGTAATTAATTGGCTTTAAATAGAAACAAATGTCAGCCCACTACCGCGTGGCACTAGCTTGTTTATTTAATAATATGTCTGCATATGGAGACAAATATGTGTCAGCATAGTAACTAAATTGCAATTTTAATATATCCATATTTAATCAATGCATTTATTATTGAAAGCAAAGTAGATGGGCAGATTATTTAATTGTGGTATTCTAATTCTATAAATATGTTTGACCGGTACGGTGTGGAACTTGATGGTCAACTTTGGTGAGTCTTTTACATGTTCAATACTCCATGTCCGGATGTATATCTTAGTTTTTCGTGGAAACCGAATATCAAAGGCTACATTGGATCGAAGACTAATCCTTCGAAGATATGCCTGCACTATACCGCTTATACTCTCCCAAATTTCAAAATTTGCATTCGAGCTTCTTCTCATTTTTTTTTCTTTCTATTTTTTATGTTTTTTTTTCATCCCTATAATCGATTTTCTTTTCTAAATAAAAAAATTGCAAAAACTTGCATAATTCTATCATAGAGAATTTTAAGAAATGGAATTGACTTTTTTTTTTAAATATCATTGGAGAATCTTATTATTGGCATTCAAAATAATGAGAGATTTCGGTATGTGAAGCATATAAATAAACTTTAGACAACGAAGCATGAAACACGTTCGAGTGTGTATTTGCGTTTGAAGTCTTCCTATAGCAACATAAACAACGGAATGGGTTTTTTTTAAGGAAGTGGGGCAGTCCAGGGATGCAGGGAGTGGGACAGTCCAGGGTGCTCAAGTCTGGGGATCTGAAAGAGTCTCTTCAGGGTGAGCATGGGGAATGGAAAAGACGGACAGGGTGGCGGCTTCAATCGTAAACCATTATTGCGCATGCAAAAGGGACTTACGAGGTCATGAGGACTGTGCAACTGAGTTGGAGATAATGAATGAGGAGGCGGTTGTTAATGAATTTAATGAGACATGCCATGGGTCGGCTTATTATGGGAAGGGTAACTGTATTGGGCCTCTGGGAACGGGTGGGGACAATATGGATGATGGGCCGCCCTTGATAGAAAAGGGGTGTGGGCCTAAAAGAAATGTGCATTCGGTTAAGGACACAGAATTAGTAGACGATGTGGCCGATTTGGGGGAAGTCCAATTTAGTGAAAATTATACAAATTGCCTGGGGTTAGAGAGGGATAAGAGAGGTGAGCGGGTTAGGGCAGACACGGCGTCCGAAATGCAGTGCCACGCTATTGAGGTGGTGAGCGTTGAGAAGGAAGTCAATAGCGGGGAGGGGGAGACAGAAGGGGTTGTAGGAGGCGGGTTAGAGATAGGGGTAGTTGAGGAAGGATATGCTGAGACAGAGCAGGGTGTCGGCAGCCTCGGTAAGCAGTGCTCGGAGATAAAGATGGATTATCAACCTTCGGATTTCCCGGAATATAAAATGATTGAAGAGGCAATTAAGATGGTTCTGAGAGGGAGAAATGGGAAGAGGCGAAGGAGTCGGCCATGTAAGAAGAAGGTGACATCCATTAATCGATCTGGGAAGGGAAAATCTGTCATTGAAGCTGATCCTAGGGGGGACCAATTCGCTAACTTACAATTCTCCACATTCAGAATGCCGTGGGGGTCAAGATGGTTGATTTTCTGGAGGTGGAGGAGATTTTAAATCTTGCCATGGCGATGGGATTGGCATGTGAAATGGAGAGAGAGATGGCTGAAAGGAGAGTATTGCTGGAGATGGGTAGGGCGTAGATGGAGTGGTGTGTTTCTGTTGGGTGAATATAGTTAGTATGCGGATAGTAACTTGTAATCTTAGGGGATTGAATGGGTGGGTGAGGCGGAGGGCGGTGATGATGATGTGTAAAAAAGTAAGTCCGATAGTGTTGTGTGCTCAAGAAACTAAAATGGGGGAAATTGGTGAGAGATTGGTTAGGAGAATTTGGGGCTCTAACGGGTGCGATTACTGCTTTCAGCCGGCAACAGGTAATGCTGTAGGCTTAGTGGTGATTTGGGATACTAATTTCAGTTCGTTCGGGGTAGTGGAACTAGGGGCTAAATTCATTTGGGTTAGGAGTAATATCAGGGGGATTAATGGAGTTGTCAACCTGGTTACGGTGCACGCCCCAACAATAGGAGGGAAAGGGGAGAATTTTGGGACTATTTGGTACAAAAATGTAGCCTGGGGAATGGAGAATTGTGGTGTTTTAACGATGATTTTAATGCTGTCTTAGCGGAGGGAGAGGGGGATGGTGTTAGTGAGGATACTGGGTCGATGAGAGATTTTAAAACCTTTGTTAACAAGATGGGGTTAATTGATTTGCCGATGGATTCGGGTTTCTTCACTTCGGTTGGCAGGGGAAGAAGAGCTCGAAGTAGACTTGACTGATTCTTATTATCTCCCGGGTGGTTAGGGGTAGTGGACGGACTAATTCAACGTAGGGGTGAGTCGGTGCTTTCGGATCACTATCCAGTCCGACTGGAGACGGGGGAGAAATCAAGGGGTCCAAAGCCATTTCGATTCTATAATTATTGGATGGAAGAGAAAGGGTTCACGGAGCTAGTTAGGGAGGTGTGGGCTGAGGGTGACAGAGGAGCTGGGCAGGGTAGGGATGGGGGAGTCTGTGACATCTTTAGACTGTTCAGAAATAAAGTCCGGAGCTGGGATGGCTATAGTGCGGCTACTTTAGAAAAAAAGATACAGAAGCTGGAAGCAGATATTGTGGAGTTGGAGGATAATCCTCAGGGGCGTGTTGGTGGGGAGGAGGTATGCAATAAGTGGTGGCCGAAAATAGGGGAACTAAAAAATTTATATTTGGCAGAGGAACGACGGTGGTTTCAAAAGTCTAGAATTAAGTGGGTTACTGAAGGTGATAATAACACAAGGTTTTTTCACGCGATGGCCGCCATTAATAGGAAAAGAGGTTTGATAGGGACCATTCAATGGGAAGGTCGAGTGATCGATGACCCGAAAGGGATTAAGGAGGTGGCATATGCGCATTTCAAGGAGATGTTTGCTCAGCAGGAGGATGTGATATTGAGGGTGAGTAATATTGGATTGGCCAGGATAAGTGATGAGGACAGGGGTTGGTTGGAAAGATCATTCTCAGAAGAGGAGGTTAGGATGGCGGTGTGGAGCTGTAATGGTAATCGGGCGCCTGGCCCGGATGGCTTTTACTTGAGTTTCTTTAAAAGGTATTAGGACCATCAAGGGGAAAGTGATGGAAATGTTTGCAAGGTTCGATAGGGAGGGTAAGCTGCCCCATGAGGTTGGTGGTTCTTTCATCACACTAATTCCTAAGGTGGTCAATCCAAATAGCTTCAACGACTACATACCGATCTCCTTAGTCGGCAGCCTGTATAAAATAGTGACTAAGGTATTGTCTAGACAACTTCAAGGAGTGCTAAATGATTTGGTGGGGGAGTTTCAGATGGCGTTCATTCGCGGGAGGCAAATTTTGGATGGGGTGCTCCTAGCGGCAGAAGTTATTCACACGACAAAGGCAGCTGGACGAAGCGGCTTTGTAATCAAATTGGAATGTCTTGGAGCGTATTATTAGGGCTGCTGGAGGAAATGGGTTTTGGTGCTAAGTGGTTGAGATGGATGAAAGAATGTGTAACGATTGCCTCTGCTGCAGTTCTCATTAACGGCACACCAACGAACTTTTTTCAGATGCAAAAGGGGCTGAGACAGGGAGACCCACTCTCTCCATATTTGTTCATACTTATCGCGGAAGTCTTTAATAGGCTAATGGGAAGGGCGGCAGAGTTGGGGATGATTAAAGGGCTGGAGTCGGGGAGAGAGGGGGCCGGTGATTACACATTTACAGTATATGGATGACACGATCATCTTTTGTGAAGGAGAGGTTAGTCAAGTTGTATTGATCTAAAGAATTTTATGTTGTTTGAGCTTAGCAATAGGATTGCGCATTAACTTCAGGAAGAGTATTCTATTTGGTATTAATTGCCAACAAGATCTAGTAAAGGATGCTGCTGCGGTTTTGGGTTGTGGGATGGGCACTTGGTCGTTCAAATATCTGGGAATTCCTATCAGTGGGAGGGTGAATGGGGTGGATATTTGGCAACCGGTATTAGATAGGATAGAGAATAGGTTGGCCGGGTGGAAATGGAGGCTTTTATCACAGGCCGATAGACTTTGTCTAATTAAATCGGTGTTGTCTTCTCTTCCGGTATATTTTCTCTCTATTTTCAAGGTGCCAAGGGCGGTAGTCGAGAGGATTGAAAAAATTAAGAGAGGATTTTTTTGGAGTGAATGGATGGGGTTAGAAAAATGCATACTATAGGTTGGGACAGGATTTGTTGTCACAAGGATGTGGTGGGTTTGGGTGTGTGGGATACAAGAAGACTCAATGAGGTGTTTCTTATTAAATGGCGATGGAGATTTGGGAGGGAGAACACGTTGTGGAAAAGATAGTCAACCAAAAATATTATGGAGGTAATTGGCCTTTGATTCCGGAGAAAATACATGTCAAATCTATCTGGGGCTATATTTCACAGGGTTGGAAAAATAGTATCTTCGAGAGCAACATGGAGGGTTTCAGTATTTTAATTGGGAATGGCTTACGAACTAGGTTCTGGCATGATGTATGGGCTGTTGAGGGTAGGCGGTTGAGGGAGGTGTTTCCTAGGTTGTTTACGTTGGCTCTAAATAAAGAGTGAGTGGTGGCAGATTTTGGGGAGTGGTCGGGGTTAGAGTGGGGCTAGAGCGTTCGGCTTAGGAAAAACTTATTTGATTGGGAAGAGAAGTTTGGAGCGAATTTATGAGACTGATCAAGAGTGTCCGGTTGCATAGGTTTGTGGAGGATAGGATAGTATGGAAATTGGAGGGGAATGGGATGTTTTTCAATCAAGTACTGTTGGCAAAGTGGTTTGGGTTTGGAGGGGTCTGAAACACAGTGCGTTTGGAGAAGTGTGTGGAAGCAAAAATTTCCAATGAGAGTGAAGTTATTAGTTTGGAAGATTGCTAAGAATGCACTCCCAATTAGGGGGAGAATTGTCCAAGAAAGGGTGCATTCCACAAGAGGCCGCAAAATGTGTTTTTTGTTCGAATGAGATAGAATCAATCGATCATTTGTTTTGTTAATGTGCGTACGTGAGTCCTCTGTAGTATGTTTGTGCAAAGTGGTTTGTGCAAAGTGGTTTGGGGTTTGTTATGCTATTCCTGGCAATGTGTCACAATTTCTATATTGGTAGATGGGTTGTGAGCTCCGAAAAGGGCGCAAGGAGATATAGTGCATGGCGGGTTTTGCTATATTTTGGTGTGTATGGAAGCGGAGGAATGAGGCTACATTTCAGGGTAAGACCTGGGACTTGACAGCGGCAATTGAAGAGATCAAATAGTTGGTCCGGTTGTGGTGAAAGCTGCCTGGAAGTTTGTGGACATGGGCCAATGGTGTTCGGGGGACAACCTGCTGGAGGAATTCCCAGAAGCCGGATGGCCGAGAGTTAAGTCTCCTAGGCATGGTTTAAGTTGGATATGACCGGATACGGTTTGGTGGAAGATCAACACGGACGGGTCCGCACTTGGCAATCGTGGACAAGCCGGGATCGGTGGCATCATCAGAGACGAGGTAGGTAAAGTGATTTTTATCCTATCCGACTCCATTGGTTTTGCGGATTCAACCAAAGCAGAACTCACGGCCATAAGTCGGGTATGTCAGGCCATAATTCGTGACCAGGGCTTTCCTTTGCAAAAACTACTTTTTGAATGTGATTTGGAAAATATGGTGAGATGGATGAGTGATCCCAGTGCGGTGCCATGGAGATTACACAGGCTTGTTGGTCCTGTTTTAGCTCTTTTGAGATGTGCAGGGGAAGTGATATTTCAACATATTCTTAGAGAGAGGAACAGTCTGGCGGATCAATGGGCCAAAGCGGGTGCAGCCGGGGGTAATAAAATTGAGGAATGGTATTGAGTAACAGGACTGCAAAATGAACCATGCAAGTTGCTGCTGCTGATGTCTTCCTCTGTTGCTGCTACTGAGAGCCAAGGCAGTTAGCTGCCATTGCCATTTTATGAGACTAATGCTAATACGATGTGGTGGTCGCCTGGAGTGCTTTGATGTTACTTGTTTGCCATGACTTTACTCCTGTGGGGCTCAGAAGCATTCTCAAACTGGGATTGGCAGGAATATATTTGACCATTGTGTTTGGTAGCTTTTTTATGATTGAGTTTCTATTGTTGATTGAGGTCGAGCTACAGTTTTGTTTTGTTGCCTTGATGTACTACATTTTTTATTGTCGGAATATTGCATTTCCTCAAAAAAAAAAAAAAAAGAGGGAATATTATGGGAAATCACTTATCCAAATCTAATTATGTTTCCTTACTTTTATATTTTAATATTGTTCATGAATATTTGTATTAAGGGAACAGTTCTGGTACAGATGAGAAATGGTTGTACGGTACTGACTTTAAATCATGGTCATTCAATTTCATCCAATGACTATTATTGATTAAGGTATAGTTGTCAAAAAAATACTAATATTAATGAATTAGATAATAAATCTACATCATATTCGGAGACCATATTTGTATGTTTTGAATTTTTAAAATCTAATAAGATATTTAGATTCTTTGTATTGAGTAGATAAATTTCATATAAAGAGCGTCCAAATCCGAGTTCATTTGAGAAAGTTACACCCATTCGAAGTTTATTGCATAGTCTTTGTTGTTTAAATTATGTCGCTGAATTGTATAGGCCATGTTGCTGAATTCTATAGGCAATATCGCTGAATTGCTTATGCTCTGTCGCTGAGACATAAACACTATGTTACGAAAATTGCGATTAACTTCAAATGGCTCTAATTTTCGCAAATGAACTCGGATTTGGACGTTCTTTATATGGAAATCTATCTACTCGATGCAAGGAATCTAAATATCCTATAAAATTTTAGAAATTCAAAATAGAAAAATAGCAGATTTTCATATAATGACGTCGCTGAACTACATATATAGAACTACGCTGCTGAAATGAATACAATTAGTCGCTGAAAATGCACAGGCCATGTCGCTGAATTATATATGCTATGTCCTGAATTATATGGTCTTTGTCACTGAGGTATGTATGGTATGTTGCTGAAATGTTCTATTCGTGTCGCTAAAGCCTTAAAAAATCTAATACTCGTTGTTATGAGAATATCCTATTTTTCTATTAGAAATTTCTTAAATATAATTAAATATTTAGATTTCTTGCATTGAGTAGATAGATTTTTATAAAAGAACACTGAAATCCGAGTTCGTATGAGAAAATTATCGCAATTTGAAGTTCATTGCGATTTTTAGCGACGAAGCTTATACAATTCAGCGACGGGGCCTATCGAATTCAGCTACGGGCCCTATGGAATTCAGCGACAGGGACTATAGAATTCAACAATGCAACCTATGAATTTCAGCGACAAAGCCAATACAACAAAGTCTACGCAATAAACTTCGAATGGCTCTAACTTTCTAATATGGACCCGGATTTGGACGTTCTTTATATGAAAATTCATCTACTCGATATAAGAAATCTTTTATAAAATCCAAATAAAGAAATAGTAGTATATCTGGACACGAGAATGAATTGGCCCTCTATACAAAATGGTAAAATGATCTAAATGACAAAATTACCCTGCAATTAATTTAAACCGTTGGATTCAAAATTTGATCAATGGCTTGTGAGAGCCCTCCGCACCGTACTGCCGTTGTGTATCCGCACCATAACATCAACCTTTATATAATGTTATCGCACAAAAATTTCCAAAAATATAAATTAGAAATAGAGTCATCAATTGTAATTATTTTGATATAATAGCAATTAGTGCTTCACAACTTACTACTATAAAACAATATATAATGTGGATCATTATAAATTCAAACGTGACTAATTAAATCATGTTAATTCTTCCTTATTTGCCTTTGTTCATTTATAGTGTGAATTTTAGAATAAGTCGCTATATTCAAATGGTGGATATCCACTATTTAATACTACCTCCGTTATTTTTTAAATGTCACAGACCTACATTTCACGCAATCTAATACACATTTTTAATCCTCAATAACTCAAATTGCATACAAATAAAAATTATGAAAATTTGATATTCTTAATCTATGCGATTAGACGAATCTAACAAGATCCCACTTGACTATATTTTATCTTATATAATTGTATTAAAAATTCGAATCAAAGTTACTCAATGAACAGTGATAAAATCTCCAATATGTCACTTATAAAATAACGGAGGAAGTACTATATATTAGTTGATGTTTATTTGTATGTTTTTACTAATGTCAACTTTTTAATAATTTATACTTATAAATGTTGCACATATTATAAAACCCACAAAAATCCAGACTATTTATAAAAAGAAGACTTAAGAGTTGAGAAAGGGGAAGAATTTTATTACTAGTATTTGTTAGACGAATGAATATGATGGCTTTGAGGCGTGATGTCACTATCTTAAAGGATGAATTCCTTCAGGATACAACAAAGCCCAAAGCTCTCTCAATCGAAGTGAGAATGAAAAACAAGACAATATATTATATAGAGGATGAAAGGTTATATAGAATGGGCATCAATTTTGAATTCAAATTGATTTGAAGAAAAGATACGGCCTTTAGAGATAACCTTTGAACAAACATATCCCTTTTGAAGTTTGAATATATCTCATTCAAATTAAATCCCAACTAATCAGCACTTTGGTTCAACATAACTATTCCAAATGTCTGTTCGAAACATGTCCATTCATTTGCTTAGTTTCATCCATTTCTCATAGCAGGGAAATAATATTTTAACAAGTTAAAACTTCCAACATTCCCCCACAAGTTTTAATTGTTTGTCTAGTCTTTCTACTCAGGTGAATATTATGAATACAAGAAGGTATCTTTCGATTTAAACCTTCAATTAGTGTATAAATCTTAGGAGTCTAATGAAGTCGTTGGTATCCGCAGATTAAACCACAACTCCTTATTATTAGAATCGAAGACTTAACACACATAATATTCTTCCTACCTTCGTTCAGAGGCTTAAACTACTTTTAGCACTTTTATGGCCATGTGCTTATCCTTTCATAAACATCCACAAGAAATGCTCCTTCTAATTTCTTGTTGAAGCGGCACCACTTCTATGTTTACATAGGTGGAAATCCATACGTCCCACTACTATTACGCGGCAGATTTCCATTAAGAGTAATTACTCATCCTCTTTATACGTAGTGAATAATAATTAAGTACTAACCTGACACATATCAATAACTTGTTTTCCCATTAAACTTTGTAATTAGAGGTTAGTAATTCAAAGTTGGGTTACTATCATTGGTGTCTATTTGAAGAAGTCTTAATCCAATCCCTATTGAAGTGCTTCGCACCTTTTCCCTGGGCAATGATTTGGTGAGAGCATCAGATAAATTTTCTATTGACTTTACATAAACTATGGTAATTACCTCATGTTTAATTAATTCTCTAATATAATCATGCCTTAAGTTGATGTGTCTAGACTTTCCGTTATAGATTTCACTATATGCTCGTGACATAGTTGCTTCACTATCACAATATATGGTGATAGCATTCATTAGTTGTGGCCACAACTCTATATCCATTAGTAAGTTTCGTATCCATTCAGCTTCTTTTCCGGCAGCAGCCAAGGCAATGAATTCAGACTCCATAGTGGAGTGCGATATGCAAGCTTGCTTTTTGGATGCCCAACTCACAGCACCTCCACCAAGAGTAAATACCCATCCAGACGTTGACTTATTTTCTCCAAAGTTAGTGATCCAACTAGCATCACTATATCCTTCCAAAACCGCTGAACCATTCGAGTAATAAAGAGCCATATTTATGGTTCTTTTAAGATAGCCAAGCAATCTTCCAACAGCTTTCCAATGTTGTGTGTTGGGCTTGCTTGTGAACCTTGACAATTTCCCTATAGCAAAGGCTATGTCTGGTCTAGTGCAATGCATGAGGTACATAATGCTTCCGATTGCACTAGCATGTTCTGTTTGGGCAATGATTCGACCGTCATTATCAACTAATTTACAACTTGAATCTAACGGTGTGTTGCTTTCTTTCACGTTGAGATGACTAAATTTATCAAGCAACTTCCTGATGTAGTGGCTTTGTGAAAGCATGAAATTGCTTTCTTTCTTTATTACTTTGATTCACAGTATGGTGTCAACCTCATTTAAATCTTTCATTTTGAAGACTGATGTAAGGTATTGTTTTGTTTCTTCAATGCCAACTTGATTTGTCCCAAAGATTAGCATATCGTCCACATAGAGACATACTCCATTATTACTCCATAGCGATCTGTAAATTTAGAATATATACACTTATCAGCTTCATTATGTTTGAAACCATGGGCTAAAATTGCTTAATCGAATTTCTCATGCCATTGTTTTGCTGCCTGCTTTAGGCCATACAACGACTTAATTAGTTTGCAAACTTTATGTTCGTTTCCAGGAAGTATGAAGCCCTCGGGTTGCTCCATGTATACTTCTTCCCTTAAGTCATCATTTAAAATGATGTCTTTACATCCATTTGATGCACATGTAGTTTATAAATTGATGCTAGAACAAAAAGTATTCTAATGGATGTGATTCTAGCGACAGGTGTGTAAGTATCAAAATAATCTATTCCTTCCTTTTGTGTAAATCCTTTGGCAACCAGTCTCGCCTTGAATGTCTAAACTGTACCATCTGTATTGTACTTCCTCTTAAAAATCCATTTACAACCTACTGGCTTAGAGCCAGGTGGAAGATCTAGTAACCAAGTATTGTTGGACATAATTGAATCCATATCATCGTTGATTGCTTCTTTCCAGAAAGCAGCGTCTCTTGAAGCCATGGCTTCTTTAAAGGTTTTGGGATCATTTTCTACATTAATTAAAATTGGTGTTTTATTTGTAACTTTATGTCGATCCCCTTCCACCAACATGATTATAGATTCTGGAGACGCAAAGTCAGGGGGTAAAAGTTTTTCTTTGCGCATCCTTTGACTTCTCCGTATAATATTTTCTTCATTTGCAGGATGTTCCTTTCTTTTGGGAGATGAAGAAATTTCTTTCATTTGACTATCGTTAATTGGCAGACTATCATTGATAAATTCATGTTCCAGGAATTCCACATGTATAGTCTCCACAATTGTGTTTGAACGCAAGTCCAGTAATCTATATGCTTTTGAATGTGGTGCATAACCAACAAAGACAGATTTCGATCCTCTTTCTCCCAGCTTTGTTTGATGTGGTGTAAAAGTTTTATAGAACGCCACTCCCCCACACTTTAAAGTAATTCAGATTAGGCTTTCTACCATTCCATAATTCATATGGAGATTTCATGAGCTTCTTTGAGTAAACTCTGTTGTGGATGTGGCATGCAGTAAAGAGAGCTTCTCCCCATAAGTTATATGGTAACTTTGCATTTACTTACATACTGTTTACCATATCTACTAAAGTTCTATTTTTCCTTTCGGCTAATCCGTTCTGTTGAGGAGTATAAGGTGCAGAACTTTGGCGGATGATTCCATTTTCTTCAAAACATTGAAAAAAAACATTAGAGAAATATTCTCCACCCCGGTCACTTCTAGAACTTTATCCTTCTTTCTTTTTGATTTTCAACTTCATTTTTAAATTCTTTAAATTTCTCAAATGCTTCATCTTTATGTCTCAACAAATACACATAGGTATATCGGGAGTGGTCATCTATAAAAGTAATGAAGTAGCGTTTCCCTCCCCGAGTTAAGACACCGTTTAATTCGCATATATCTGTATGCACCAGTTCCAGGATTTCAGAATTTCTTTCAGCCTTTGGAAATGGTTTCTTAACCATTTTTTCTTGAAGACAAACCTGGCAAATTTTATTTTTATTATGACTGTCTTCCTCATATGAAATATATCCCTGTTTCATCATGTTGCGCATATATTGAAAATTCAAGAGGCCTAGTCTAGCATGCCATAAAGTAGAAGATAATTCAACAATGTAAGCAACAGAAATTATTTCATTGATGCTAAGTTTGAACATGTCGTTGTTGGCATATCCTTTTCCAACAAAGACTCCTCCTTTTGTTACAATAACCTTGTCAGACTCAAGTACAATTTTAAACTTTTCTTACACAAAAGACCAACAGAAATAAGATTCTTTCTAATTTCTGGAACATGGAAAATATTCAGCAAAGTTAACTTTTGCCCCGAAGTGAATTTCAGTTCGACTGAACCTTTGCCCACAACCTTTGCAGTTCCATGGTTTCCCATGAGTAAGCTTTCTGATTCTCTACATTCTTCATATGTTTTGAACATTTTACGGTTGTTGCAAACATGTATTGTGGCTCCTGAATCCAACCACCAGTCAGATGTTTGATTAGCCACATTTGCCATGTTAACTTCGGCAATCATTCCAATGTGCATTTCTGACACCATGGCTACCAATTCCTTCACTTCTTGTTCTACCATGTTTGCCTTGTTTCCCTGTTTGATGCCTGTCAAAATGGTCCGCCCTAATTTAATGCCAGACCATATTTATTATGGTAGGTGGGTGTTTTTTATTGACTGAATATTATAAACGTGCCTATACTGTTAATTTAGCTGATGTCTACATGTCTGCTTCCATGCCTATAAATACTTCGTGTTCATTAGTTGGAAACGCACACCCAGCAAGGCAAAAGAAAAGGCCTGCAAAATTAATTCTCTTGTGTAGCAAATTCTTGAGAGAGAGAGTTTAGTTTTTTAGGCTTTTGTAAGTCTCCCTTGTCGAGTGGGTTTTGTCTGTCAGGAAATTATTTCCAAAACCCTTTTGTAATATTTCTCCCTCATAGTAAAATAATAATTCGGTGGGGCCCGGAGGACGTAGGCAAATTTGTGCCGAACCTCGTTAAATCTTGGTGTTCTCTTTATTGTTTAATTAATAGCTCTATTATTCGGGTATAATTTTGGTGGAAACTAACCCGATTTCCACAACAATTGGTATCAGAGCCTTGGTTGCATAGTATGCTCTGTGGTCGCAGCTAAGCTGATCTTCCACATCAGAAACGCATCTCGGTTGAGCTACCGTTTGTGAGCTATTAATTAAACTTTGAAGCAGAAATGGCGGATAGGTCCAGTGAAATGTCAACTTCAGATTCGAAGCCGTTGGTGGCATCGTCATCACGGACGATGGTTTCAAATGCCAAATTTGATGTCGAAAAATTCGACGGTACCAATAATTTTGGTATGTGGCAGTGCGAGGTGTTGGACATCTTGTACCAGCAGGAGCTGGATGGGGCACTTGAAGAAACCAAGCCAGATGGTGTTGATGATAAAGACTGGACGAGGATCAACCACCTTGCGTGTGGTACAATTCGGCTATGTCTCTCAAAGGAGCAGAAGTATCCGCTTATGAGAGAGACGATGGCGCACAGACTGTGGAAAGAACTGGAGGATAAATTCATGAAAAAGAGCACGGAGAACAAGCTCTACATGAAGACGAAACTGTATCGATTCCAGTATTTGCCCGGTACCACGATAAATGAACACATAACAAGATTCGATTCTTTGGTCACCGATTTATTGAATCTCGACGAGAAGATAGATGACGTTGACAAGGCGTTGATACTGTTAGCTTCGCTCCCCGATGAATACGAGCATATAATTGTTAGTATGCTGACTGGAAAGGAAACGATTTCCTTTAAAGAAGTTACCACTGCCTTATATTCTAACGAGATCAGAAAGAAGGATAAGTTAGAACACAGGAGTTCGACTGGTGAAGCTCATACCGTTCGGGGCCGTAGCCACAAGTACAAGCCGGACAGAAGAGGCAGATCCAAGTCACGAGGCAGAGTGTTGAAAGACGAATGTATCTTTTGTCACGAGAAAGGGCATTGAAAGAAAGATTGTCCTAAGCTGCAAAAGAAAAAGGGGAAAGCAGTAGCAGAGGCTTGTGTTGCTGATAGTGATGAGACAGAGTATTCTTTAGCTTGTGTCTCATCAGTAACGATGTGCACTGACGACTGGTTGCTAGACTCAGATGCTCATTCCACATGTGTTCCAGGAAGGAGTGGTTTGTCAACCTTGAAAGTGTTGACGGTGGAGTTGTCTACCTAGCCAACAACGAATATTGCCAGATAGCTGGAGTTGGCTCAGTATATCTGAAGAACCACGATGGAACAACCAAGGTGCTAACGGAAGTTCGGTACATACCGAAATTTGCCAAGAACCTCATATCAGTGGGAGCCTTGGAAGCCAAAGGCCACTCCATCAACATTCAGAATGGGATTATGAAAGTGATCTCGGGAGCACTTGTAGTCATGAAAGGTATAAGGAAAAATAACTTATACCACTTCCAGGGAAATACAGTGGTTGGCATTGCAGCAGCAGTATCGGAAGCAGACAAGGAAGAGGAGATGACCAAGCTATGGCATATGAGGCTTGGGCATGCTGGGGACAAATCCTTGCAGACTCTGGCAAAGCAAGGATTATTAAAGGGTGCAAAGACTTGCAAACTTGAATTTTGCGAGCAATGTGTTCTGGGAAAGCAAATGCGGGTGAAGTTTGGAACAACAATCCATAACACTAAAGGCATTATGGATTACATTCACTCAGATGTGTGGGGACCTACAAAGAACCAGACCGGGAAATTCGGGAAATTCCTCACTTGGAAGAAAATGATGGAGAACCAGACCGGGAGGAAGATTAAAGTGCTTCGATCCGATAACGGCACGGAATATCGAAATGACCCTTTTTCGATTTGTGCAAGAAGGAAGGTATTTCCCGACATTTCACTGTGCGGGACACGCCACAACAGAATGGGTGGCTGAACGAATGAACCGAACCTTGCTGGAAAAAGTTCGGTGTATGTTGTCCAATGCTAATTTGGGCAAGCAGTTCTGGGCTGAAGCGGTGACATATGCGAGCCATCTAATCAATCGACTACCATCAACTGCACTTAAAGGCAAGACACCTTTGGAGGCATGGTTGGGCAAACCTGCAAATGACTATGATTCTTTACGTGTGTTTGCTTCCGCTGCTTATTATCACGTGAAAGAATCAAAGCTGGATCCGAGGGCGAGGAAAGTTGTTTTCGTAGGGATATCTTCTGGAGTAAAAGGATATCGCCTATGGTGCCCGAAGATGAAAAAGGTGATCTTTAGCAGAGATGTTACCTTCAACGAATCAATAATGTTGAAGAAGGTAACCAAGCAGCAGCCAGATAGTATTCCCCAGCAGGTGGAGCATTATCCTCAACAGGTGGAGTTTCAAACATCTACAACCAGAGAGGTAGATGGTCAACCAATAGAAGACGATGGTCCAAGTACCGAAGAAGAGCCCAGAGAAAGTGAGGTTTTAACCCAAGAACCTCAGGAGCAACAAGATTTACCAATTGCAATGAGGAGGCCAAGAAGAGAAATTAGGAGACCTGCTCGTTTCGAAAGTATGCTGGCCTATGCACTTCCTGTTATTGAAGAAGGTATACCACAAACTTTTCTTGATGCAAGAATGAGTCCGGAAAAAGAAAAGTGGAAGAAAGTCATGGACGAGGAAATGCATTCCCTTGAAGCAAATCAAACGTGGAAGCTAGCTAAACTCCCAGAGGGAAAGAAGGCAATTGGTTGCAAGTGGGTCTATGCTCAGAAAGAGGGATTTCCAGAAAAGAATGACGTTCGCTACAAGGCAAGATTGGTAGCTAAAGGCTATGCTCAAAAAGAGGGAATTGACTACAATGAGGTATTTTCCCCTGTTGTAAAACATTCATCCATCCGTATTTTGTTGGCCTTGGTAGCACAGTTGGACTTGGAACTAGTTCAAATGGATGTAAAGACGGCATTCTTACATGGTGATTTGGAGGAAGAAATCTACATGACCCAACCAAAAGGATATAAAGTTGCTGGAAAAGAAGATTGGGTTTGCAAACTGAAGAAATAGCTTTATGGATTGAAACAATCTCCAAGGCAATGGTATAAGCGATTTGATCAATTTATGATTGGCCAGAAGTACACCAGAAGCAGTTTTGATCATTGCGTATATTTTCATAAGCTACATGATGGATCTTTCATTTATCTTCTTCTATATGTAGATGACATGTTAATTGCTTCGAAACATAGAGGAGAGATAAACAGGTTGAAGTCCCAACTCAGCAAGGAGTTTGAAATGAAAGATCTCGGTGAAGCAAAGAAAATTCTCGGTATGGAAATAACGAGAAACAGGAAGAGGGGCACTTTGAGTTTGACTCAGAAGCAATATCTGAAGAAAGTATTGCAGCGGTTTGGCATGACGAACAAAACCAAACCTGTAAGTACATCGTTTGCTCCTCATTTCAAACTTAGTGCTTCACAATGCCCGAAGACGAAAGAGGAACGAGAATACATGTCAAAGGTTCCTTATTCAAATGCGGTGGGTAGTTTGATGTATGCAATGGTGTGTACAAGGCCTGACATTTCACATGCAGTTGGAATAGTGAGCAGGTACATGCATGATCCCGGCAAAGATCATTGGCACGCTGTGAAATGGATTCTAAGGTATATCTTGAAAACCTTAGATATTGGATTGATATTTGAGAAGACTAATGTTACTGGTCAACGTATAGTTGGGTACTGTGATTCAGACTATGCAGGAGATCTGGATAAACGTCGATCAACTACTAGATACGTATTTACTCTTGCAAATGCACCAGTTAGTTGGAAGTCTACCTTGCAGTCAACCGTTGCTTTGTCAACAACGGAGGCAGAATACATGGCCATTACAGAAGCTGTTAAGGAAGCCATTTGGTTACAGGGATTGTTGGATGACTTGGAAGTTGGTCAGAAACACATAACAATATTTTGTGACAGTCAAAGTGCCATTCATCTAGCAAAGAACCAGGTGTACCATGCTAGAACAAAGCATATCGACGTGCGGTACCATTTTGTGCGGGAAATAATTGAAGAAGGTGGAGTCAATGTACAAAAGATCAAGACCACCGAGAATCCTGCAGACATGTTTACGAAGGTTGTAACAGGTATCAAGTTCGAACATTATTTGAACTTGATAAATGTCTCAAGAGATTGAAGTTGGCGCTGAAAAGCGCATTTGGAGGTCCTACCGGATTACGTGACAAGAGAATATTGAAGGAGATACTAAGATTGGAATTTGGGACGAACCAAGGTGGAGATTTGTCAAAATGGTCCGCCCCAATTTAATGTCAGACCATATTTATTATGGTAGGTGGGTGTTTTTTATTGACTGAATATTATAAACGTGCCTATACTGTTAATTTAGCTGATGTCTACATGTCTGCTTCCATGCCTATAAATACTTCGCGTTCATTAGTTGGAAACGCACACCCAGCAAGGCAAAAGAAAATGCCTGCAAAATTAATTCTCTTGTGTAGCAAATTCTTGAGAGAGAGAGTTTAGTTTTTTAGGCTTTTGTAAGTCTCCATTGTCGAGTGAGTTTTGTCTGTCAGGAAATTATTTCCAAAACCCTTTTGTAATATTTCTCCCTCATAGTAAAATAATAATTCGGTGGGGCCCGGAGGACGTAGGCAAATTTGTGCCGAACCTCGTTAAATCTTGGTGTTATCTTTATTGTTTAATTAATAGCTCTATTATTCGGATATAATTTTGGTGGAAACTAACCCGATTTCCACAACAATGCCAGGTTTTCCAGCTTTTCTATTCGGCAATCTTTAATAAGATGGCCCTTCTTTCTACAGTGATAGCATTCTTTTGACTTCTTGAAGGACTTGTGCTAAGCTTTTAATTTATTGTTCTGAAACTTTTCAGTTTTCAGCATTTTTCCAGTGGATTGCTCAGACACAAAGTTTACACCTGAGCTTGTGCTGAGATACAATGCATCTCGAGCACAATTTTCTATTTCTATTTGCAAGTGAGTTCGGAATCCTTCAATAGTCAGAATATCAGTTGAATGGAGAATCTTTTTCCTATAGTCATTCTAGGAGGGTGGCAATTTCGAAAGAATTGCACCGATTTGAAGAGCGTCTGGAATGTTAATTTCCAATTCTTTCATTTTGGAAACCATTACTTGCAACTCATGTACTTAGTCTAGTATAGGTTTGGAGTCTGTCATAGAATACTCAAAATATTTTAGAGCCAAGAATTTATCTGCACATTTCTTCTCATTTTGATATGTGGATTCCAGGGCTGTCCATATGTCTCTTGGGGATGACATGTTTCTGTGGAGATCATACATGCGATCAGATAAGGAGTTGAGAATGTATCCTCGGCAAACCAGTGTGTCCTCTTCTCGTTTTGCTCGAGCCTTTTTTATTGCATTAGTGTCATCTGGTTTGGGATCAGGAATGGCATCCAGATTTGGATCCAATAAGTAGAAAATTTCAGGGAGTCAGCAGGAAGATCATTTTGTCTTTCCATCTGGTGTAGTTGGACCCGTTGAATCTTTCAAGCTTCCCAACATTTTGCGCTTGAAGATGGACATTCAATGATGCTTCAATGCAATCACCAGTAACTCCAGTAGCAACACCAGGGACATTGAGTGTTTCATTCATAATTAATCATTTAAATTGTTAGTCGAATGAATATGATGGCTTTGAGGCGTGATGTCACTATCTTAAAGGATTAATTCATTCAGGATACAACAAAGCCCAAAGCTCTCTCAATCGAAGTGAGAATGAAAAACAAAACAATCTATTATATAGAGGATGAAAGGTTATATAGAATGGGCATCAATTTTGAATTCAAATTGATTTGAAGAAAAGATACGGTCTTTGGAGATAACCTTTGAACAAACATATCCCTTTTGAAGTTTGAATATATCTCATTCAAATTAAATCCCAACTAATCAGCACTTTGGTTCAACATAACTATTCCAAATGTCTGTTCCAAACATGTCCATTCATTTGCTTAGTTTCATCCATTTCTCATAGCAGGGAAATAATTTTTTTAACAAGTTAAAACTTCCAACAGTATTGGGTTTGCAGGGAAAGTTTCCGCCTCTACTTTCTTATGCCTGTTTTCTACCTTAGTACTATTTCGTCTTCTCAATTGTCAATTTCACTATATGCGCTTTTTCTTTTTTCTTTTTTTTTTTCTTTTTTTCCTTCAAACTATATATCACGCTTTAATGCCAAGTTGCAACCGAAACTTTCTTTCTAACTATAAATATTATACTTGAAAAATAATTAAAGTTTAAAGATTGGATTTGAATTAATTAATTACAAAGAATAATTTTAAATTGAGACAATGCTTGATAAATATATCGGCAAATTCCACTTAAGTCCCCCAAGCCCAAATACATCCAACAATTCACCCTCTATACGAAAATACATCCAGTTTAGTACCCACCCTCGAATTTTGATTTTGTTTTAAAAGTAGAAAATATGAAAAGACCAAAATACCCTTAAGTGAATTAAAAAACCATGAAATAGAAGGAAGGGCAGCAGGGTAATTTAACATGGGTGTCTTGTCACACCTCGTAAATCGCAAAACCACTCCCAAAACCATGGGGTGTCTTGTCACACCTCGTAAATCGCAAAACCACTCCCAAAACCACCTTGATAACTGGCCTCATCCACCACCCCATAATGGTTGTTGTGGTATGTGGATGTGAGTACAGAATTCGAAGAAATGGGTGCTGTAAGGTTTAATGCTATCTCGAAAGTGAAATTGCTGATGAAATTTGGGTTTTTTTGGAGTGTGAGTATTCGAATGATACTGGTTGTTGTGGTATGTAGATGTGAGTACAGAATGCGAAGAAATGGGTGTTGATATAAGGTGTTTTCGAGTGTGATTATTCGAATTGTGTTTGTTATTTCTGTCTGTGGATATAAGTATTCAGTGCGAATAAATGGTTTTTGTATGCTTGGGCTTTATCATAGGTTAAAATATAATAAAAGATTGGATATACTCTGCTATGTTCTGTTATGTTTTTCTGTGAAAACTGTAGTATTGTTTGGTAATAGTAACCGTTGGCTGTGATTGGCAGGGAAAATGGTTTCGAAAGAGGAGAAGGGGATTATGGAAGAGGGTGTGGCTGAGAAGAAGGCAAATATCATCACTGAAGAACATGGGGACAATAAGAAGGAGAGAGCAAGCGAGTCTTCAGCAACGGTAAGAATATATGTTAAGTGTTCTGTTTCAAATTTGTTGTATTTTGGAGCAAAACGTAGGTATAGATTGTTTCTTTGATATGCCACTGTTTTAGGGGAAGGTGGAGTATTTGAATCAATTCTGTGTTGTACTTGTTTGGTTGACGGGGAAAAACGGGGAAACCTGCCGGAAAAAGTAAGAAAAAGCAGGTCGGTGATGTGAATGACACGGCGAGCATCAGGCCCCGTTGTTCCGTAGGGGTGTATTTTTTGTGTATTTTCGATGTGGCCATGTTGGATTTGACCGAACAATTTGGTTTTGTTTGATGTGCCTTCTTTCATTTTGGATGGTATTGGACTTTATGATGATGTGTATTGCCCTAGTATTTACAAGTATGTTACTATACAGAAATTCAGTAATATAATAGATGCAAAACAGGGATGATTACAAGTGCGGAGCCCGGTTCATAACAAACCTACATGAATGAATTCAATTACCTCCCTAACAATAAGCCTAGAATGAAAATGATTAGAAATCCACAAATTACCTTCCAAACAAGGCATTGGTCAATAAACAAGAAGCTGGTCAATGTGTAGTCTGTAGAGTCTAGTACGGTTCACTTTTCAGTGTTGTATCCAAATTCCAGAATTGGATATTACATACGTGTATGTGTATTGTAGTAATTCTTCCTGTTGAGTATTGTTTTTGAACTCCATTTCCAGCCCGATTAATGATGTAGGAGGCATATGCATTCAACATCATACGTAAAAATGTTCATTTGTGCATATTGCTAGATTAAGCCATAATAAGTTATAATCTGAACTGAAGTGGTTCATATAGGGAGCAATGTGTATTATAGAATTCAATGGAGGGTGCCATGGCGTCTTAAACAACATCTTGAGTCTGTTCCATTTGGGTTTTAAACGGTGAATGTGTCCAACTATAGTGTATGATTAAGATATGGTGCATCATTAGAATGGTGCACGTAATCCAATCAAACGCGGGTTAGCTAACTCAGGTATTGAATTGGACGAATATGGTACTCTCCTTGCATTTCTTTGTTACCATCTCGTATTGGTTGGATGCATTTGAATTCATCAAGTATATATCGCACTGATGTGACTGCAATTCTATTATCTTACGCAATGTCATAAAAAGTACTGATTTGACAGCCCAGCAGGTTACATTTCCGAATTCCAATGAAGTCTTTCCATATTTTATTATTTTTTGGGGTTTGCCCATTCGCGGTACAGTGTCCAAGAAAGGTGTGATGTGACGTGTTGTGGCCATATATCTATACATGGCTGATTGTTGATTTATACCTAACCAACTTAGATTTATAACACACTTACACCTCCACCAGTAGCTCACTCATACCCCATTCATAACAACATCGATACCAAGATGAATGAAATTTAAGTCAAGTGTTGGAATGACTATGTGTAGTATTCTCCTTCAAAAGGTATGTTATTTCCTGCAGTAAGTGTGGTTCTTACAGTAGATGCTGATGTAAAGCCTATGTGGGGTCCGGAATTTGTCCCATCTCGCAGTATGAAGTAACAGGGTAATTTTGATTATTGAATTAAGTTTGGGGGCATAATAGTCTTTTCACACTTATTTTGATTAATTTTCAACAGAGTAATCATTACTTTTGGGGCATAATAGTCTGTTCACACTTATTTTGATTATTGAATTAAGTTAAATGCAGTGGGGACTGACATGTCATGTATTTTGGCAGTGGGTATTAATACATAACAAAAATAGTATACAGGGTCTGCAGTGGTATAGATTTTGGACTCGGGTATTTAAGTGGAATTTCCCCTAAATATATTTGGTGTTAGATTTTACAATTAGAATTTAGAGGAGTGGTGACAAATTTAGGAGAAAGAGCATAGATACATCTCATTTCTCTATTTAAAAACTCTCATAATAAAATGTCACACAAGACACAACACATGTCATATGTTGAGAAAGAATGCTAGAAATGATAATCCCCATGAGTACAAAAAGGTATAGTATCTACTTATACCCCATTTGCTCTCAAACTGTTTAACGAAATGCCGCAAACACTAGCACCGCACAAGCCATTGCACCACCAAGCCCCTGTTTGTACAAGTAATTTGCACTAGATGAATCATCAGTGGTGCTGGTATCCGACCCCGACGGTGAATCTGCCGCTGCAGCCGCCTTCCTCGACTTGGAAGGCGCTGGCGCCGGGGCGGGGGATTGGAAGAAGCTGAGGGGAAGCAGGACTTGGTCGACCTCGTAAACAGCCAGTTGATTATCCGTGTAGACTGTATTGCCCACCGTCGCATTGGTAACGCCAGTTGTGACGTTCACTGTGTTCCCTGAAGCAGTCACGTTCATCAGGAAGGATCCCTGGCTACCCCCGGCTTGCGTCCGGAGAGGATTGCTCGCGGTCTGAAACTGGGATGCCGAGAAGAAGGAAGGGAGGACATGGAACTGGATCAGCTCAACTTTCTGCTCGTCAGTGAAGGTGTTCAGCATTCCTGGTTTGAGGCTGGAGAACGCCCCATCCGTTGGGGCGAAGATCGTCATTCCTTGGTTTGAATTGTTGAGCTGTGTGTTGATTTGGTCGGCCACTTTTGTGTTCTGCAACAGGCGGATGAATGTGGAGAACCGGCCAGCCTTTTCCAGGACTGCAGTCACGTTTGTCGGCCCTGGCGGTGCAGGGGCAGGAGCCGGGGATTGAGCGGTGGCCACACTGTAAAAAAGGAAGAGGAGAAAGGGGATTGTGGAATGCATTTGGTACATTATTTTGATCAGTTCTTTTGGGCGTCTTGAGGGAGTGTTTTGATGAAATGGAATGGAGAATGGTTTATATATGAGTAAGGAATCTTGAGATTGAGGTGAAAGGGTGCAATGTAAGTTAGGTGAGGAAATCAGGTTTTGAGGTGGGAAAGGCAAGATTTGAAAATGTTGAGGCAGCTAACTGATTTCTTGGAATGGAAGATAAAACAACTGTGAATTGGGTGCCAATTGGCACTGGCTTTCTCTCCATTGCTTGAAGATGGGAGCAGCACTTGTTTTCTACTAATACAGAAATCTCTCTCTTCTGAGGATTCAGGTGACAGGTGCCATCCATCCAGGTATCCCTATCATCAGACATCAATTCATCATGATCTTTCTGTCTTTGCTTCATGACCAAACTAGACAAGTTATTCTGTATGTTCATTTAGGATCAACTCTCAACTGATAGATAGTAGTACAAGATATTGGACTAGTCTGGGCTAGTACATTTGGGCCATGGTAAATGTTCAGCTTCATATGCTGGATAAATGGGCCTAGACCAATGTGCTTCCTTTCCTCTCTTCCATTCAAAAATCTGAATCAATAACTTTACATGAATGGTTTGTCAGAAAAGTGGATGGAAGAGTATATTTGATTGTGTATATTTCAATGGTGAAGAATCATCATTTTCAACTTGACTAATCCAACTTGAGTGTCATGGGCTCATTGCATTGGAGGGAAGTTATTCCTTGGATGCCTTATCATCATCATCATTTCCTCCGTCTCTAGATTTTTTCCTTCTCATAGCCAAAGATATGATGAATGACCCAACTCCAATGTTAAAGTTCCCATTTTTTCTACACTAAAGAAGTAAAACACTTCAATCCCACCTTGAACTAATTCTAAAGATAATCTTCCTTAAAAAAATTGTAAAGATAATCTTAATTATTTTTTGAGGAAGAAAGAAAATAAGGAACTTTCACATATGTAGAGGTGTCCGAATTCACCCCAGACCCAAACCCACCCCACCCCTACTCTTTGAAAGTCAATTAAAATCACCATCATCATAGGAAGTTGCCACGGGGTTAACTCTACACAAACTGCCTTATTAAATGACTCTTCCCAGTCCCCACTCCCCACAGACCACAGAAATTAACGGGTGAAAAAAGGTAAATGATCCCTTGATACATACGCACATAGTGACCATCTTGGGCGCAGCGTTTACGGACAATTCAGAGGGTTTTGGTTTGCTTTTCGTAATTGAGTAATTCTTTTTGAATACATGATCTTGTTGCAAATTTGTCGACAAAAGTCGGTGTCGAGATTTTGTGGTTTATTGTTAGGAAGAGATGATGAACGGTGCGTCTAACAATAATACGATATCCTCTGCATCGGTGTCTGGGAACAACGCGCCGGCGCCGGGTTTAAAGACTTATTTCAAGACCCCAGAAGGTAAATATAAACTTCAATATGAGAAGACTCATCCAGCGGCTCTTCTTCACTATGCCCATGGTAAAACTGTATCTCAGGTGGGTTTATTTTTCTTTTTGTTCTTGGGTTTCATGCTCCCTTCCATTTTTCTATCCATAGTCTTCTCCTATTGGAATTTGCCATTTTTGAGCGATGAACTGTTCAAGATTAAGTGTCTCAGAATGTCTGTTTGTCAAATGTGAGTAGTGCAAAGAAGGTGAAATTTATGGATGGCCCATTGGGTAGCTCTTCTGTTTTTCAGTGTTGTATATCAAATTGATAGGTTTTGTATTAACGTATTTGTCAGTGTGTGGATTCTGAGATTTTAGTTGGATGGTTCTGTAAAATGTATCTATTTGGTATTTTTGGTGTCATTTGGACTAAATTGGGGTTTGCTTGATATGCATTCTGTTACCCAATTTTTTGGGCTTTGGTAGAAGCATTTGCTTGTTGACTATAAGTGATAACAGTTTGTGCTATTGTCCAACTGTGACAGATTGATTTCTCCAAAGACATGCTACATCCATAATTTAAATTCTTCTGAGTTAAATCTCGTGTGGCATGCCTACATCCATAATTGGATGGCGAATTGGACTTAAAAGTTGTCATTTTGGAATGTATTAGTGAAGCTTTAACCTTGTGCTCCTTGACTTGCAAAAATGATAGCTCTGACAAATTTGGGGTCGGCGTCTTTGAATTTTCTGCCCAGGTAACACTCGCCCATCTCAAGGAGAAGTCAACACATGCACTGTCGCAGTCGTCATCAAGTTTGGGAGTGAGTAGTGGTGTGCGGTCCGCAGCGGCAAGGTTATTGGGTGGGGGAAATGGGAGTAGGGCACTTAGTTTTGTTGGGGGAAATGGTACAAGCAAGCCGACAAATAGCAGCAGTCCTAGAATAGGATCATTAGGGGCTTCAAGTTCAAACCATTTTGCTGGCAATCCAAATTACGATGGAAAGGGGACTTACTTAGTGTTCAACGTAAGCGATGCAATTTTCGTGAGTGACTTAAATTCTCAGGATAAGGTACGTTGTTGAGCTGTGCACTATTTACTTTTTTTTTATGAGATTCATATCTGCATTAATTTCAAGAATTTTATTGTGGTGCATAGGATCCTATAAAGTCTATACATTTTAGTAATTCAAATCCTGTTTGCCACGCATATGATCCTGATGCTAAAGATGGGCATGATTTGCTTATTGGGTTAAACTCGGGAGATGGTATGCACTCCTCTCAGAATTTTAGTTAGGGCCCAATATCAATGCACGTATTTTCTTCAGTGGATCTTGGTTTTTCTGTTTTGTAGTGTATTTGGTGTCTCTGAGACAACAATTACAAGATGTTGGAAAGAAGCTTGTGGGGGCTCAGCACTATAATAAAGATGGTTCTGTTAACAATAGGCATGACCATGACTCTTTTGGTTTTTCTCCTTATCAGATTTCATATGCTTTCTATAACCTATATATTATAGCTCGTTATCTTTCTGAGGCTCTGGTTTTGATAATTAGAAAAATGTACTACCATATCTGTCTCTTGGAGTTTGTTATTTTCTTCTTTGAGTATGTCCTTGTTGAATTTTATTGTTGAATGAGAATAAAATTTTGATGCATTCATTGTCCATGCAACAATGAAATACTCGATTTTATACACAATTGAAACACATAGCTTCACAACCACGTCCTGTCTGCCAGACCTTCCTTCATACAATTGAACTAGTTCTTTTTCAATGCTTCAAAGATGTCTAAGTTGCATGCAGAGTACCGAAAGTTAGAAAAAGGCAATTGGAACTTGATTTTTTCTTGCAAGCGTGTACCCATACATTACTAAGTTATTCTTTTTTGCACAACTTTTCCTGTATTTTGCTTGTCGTGAAGTACTCTGTATTTGATAGGCCGTACCTTCAGTCCCTTTGGGGTTCAGTTGGAGTTTTGGAACAGGGGGGCTATTTTTTCCATTAAAAAAAATACTCCCTCTGTAAGCTCTTTACCTTCGGGCACATGATTCTAGGTGGGGTAGATTAGTGTTTAAAGTGATGTTAAATGGATTTATGTGATGTGATTGTAGTATCTTTTGAATTCTAATCTACCCCCCACCTAGAATCATGTGCCCGAAGGAAAAGAGCTTACAGAGGGAGTATTTTTTTTAATGAAAAAATCGCCCCCCAGTTCCAAAACTAGTGGGTTTGGAATTTTAAATGATCTAGGGTAGACCAGTGTGTTTGGAATTTTAAATGATCTATATCTATTCATTGATGTGATGTTATGGTAGTGTCTTTAATAAATTATAATTTTTACCCAAAATGAAAATGTGCCTAATTTTTGGCACAACCGAAAAAAGGAGAGTGAGACTATTTTAATTTGTTAGTGTTATTATAATTTTTTAGGGGCCATATAGTGTTATTATCTTTTTAGGGGCCTTGTTTTAGAAAATAGAACAGGACTCCATATTTTTTGGGACGGCCTTGTTCGATAGTAGTTGGATTCATGACTAAGATACAGTACAATTACTTCAAGCGTGTATTATAGTAGCAGATAGACTTCTTGTCTTTGTTTCTGATTATAGACAGAAGCAATAAAAGTAAGATAACATGAGCAGTGGAGGTTGAGAATTGCTTGGCCCCTTTTTGTTAATGTGTATGTGGGTTATATTTATATGGAAGTATCCTTCAGACTTGGAATTGGTGATCAAAAGAGCCTCATACTTACAAATTACTATAGCATAATATGCTTTTGATTGGAATGGCTTTCCAATTCTATGGATCCATTTACTATGTAGAACTTAATCCTTTTATGCTCTTTGAATTTTTCAGTGATAACTTTCTCGTTTTCCGTTTTAACAGCCGCTGCACAAGTGTTGCCTGGATTCCAAATAGTGATGGATCATTTGTAGTTGCTCATGCAGATGGAAATATGTACGTATATGAAAAGGCAAGTTCCAATTTTGGAGTAAATCATTGTCATTTTAATCCCTTGGTTTATAATGAGTAAAATGGCCCTGACAATTTTCCAGAATAAAGATGGTTCTGGTGATCCATCATTTCCAGTAATCAAGGATCAAACTCAATTTTCTATATCACATGCACGTTACAGTAAGGTAACCATAATTCTTTCATTGTGAAATTTTCCATCCGCCTCCTATAATGTTCATTGAGTATTTGAGTTATTACCTGTTTCTTGGTCAATCATTTATTGATACTACTATACTAGTAAACGAAGCACCTTGATGGTATGCTAAATAGGACATTATACATGTGTATAATTATTAGTATATTAATACAATGCTGTGAATTTATTGATATGGCTTAATGTTTAAAATTATCAACTCTTCAGCATAAGGTTAGCAAGTCTCACCAGTTACAAATTGAAATTTTGTTTGTGCCAAATAAGTGTAAATTCATACTTTCACATTGTAATGGAACAAAACAGATACTCTAGGGGTCTTCCTCATAATATATAGTATTAGCCAATGAAGCGCACATCGATATTTGGCAAGTAAAAATATGTGTGTATGATTATTAGATTACTACAAATATTATGAATCAATTATGATGGCTTTAACTTTACAATTAAGATTAGTGGTTGACTCTTACCAGTTACAAATTGAAACTTTATTTATTAAACTAGATAAGGGTAAATTCATAATTTTACATTGTGACTGACCAAAAGCAGTTGCTCTATGGGTCTCACGCTCCCATTTTAATAAATAGTCTAGATATTCATTGTGTGGGAAGTTAGTAGTCTTATGCTACTCTTGTCCCATCCTTAGGAGTGTTTGAATTGCATTGTTCTTTAGGAAAACTTAATTAACCTTTGTTACATAATATAGTATTCTTTTCAATTTTTTGAGAGGTCTTATATGAAGCAAGATAATACTCCCTCCGTCAGTTGTCTGGTTTGACTTTTTGGTGCTATTCATTGTTTAACTTTGACTCAACGTTATTGCAAATATATATTTGAAAAAAAGTAGTCGAGTTGGGTCTTGTTAAAATCGTGAAATCATATAGTTTTAGAATATATATTTTACATAATTTTTTGTTGTACATAGATATCGACAATTGAAAATGTGCATTGGATTATGTGCAGAAATGAAACAAGACAGGTTAAATGGGACGGAGGGAGTAGTATTCTTTTATTATCCTTTGTAGATAAGCACTTGGTTTCCAGGCTTTTCCGGTTGATTTCCTTTCAGTTTTATGCCTTTGTTTCTGCAACCTTTACTTGCAGTTACCCGAAATTGTGAATTATGTACTCATAAATCATAATGCAATTGCCCACAGTAATCTACTCATCTTCATTCCAATTATTGTGTTATTTGGTAGTTGGTTGTAAATATTAATTTTCTTGTTTCCTAAGTGCCGATTGCACCTTTTGAAATTCTTAGTTTTAGCTTTTAAATACTAGTACAATTTTCACCATACAAATGGAGTTAATATTGCTTAAGAATTAGAGGTGATGAAAATTGATACTCGTTTCATGTTTTTGTGGCTTTATGCAGAATCCTGCTGCTAGATGGCATATTTGCCAGGGTGCAATAAACAGCATTGCTTTTTCAGCTGATGGGGCTTTTATAGCAACTGTCGGAAGGGATGGTATTATCATTTCCTGGATTCCTCTCAATACTGATTTTACCTAGTAAATTTCATTTGTATGGCCATTTCTCCATCTTTGTTAATAGGATGAAATTGATTAATCAGGTTTCTTGAGAGTCTTCGACTACAAAAATGAACAACTTATATGTGGTGGAAAAAGCTACTATGGAGCTCTATTGTGTTGTGCTTGGAGGTAAATGTATTTTTTTCGGTTTAAGATTGCTTAATTTTTGTTCTTTCTAAAGATGGTGTACTGAAATTACTTTGTTTACTCAAAACCTATAAAAAATGTCGAATAACTTATTGGAAAGTGAAATGACAGCATGGACGGAAAATACATTTTGACGGGGGGTGAAGATGACCTTGTCCATGTCTGGAGTATGGAAGATCGAAAGATTGTTGCATGGGGTGAGGGACATAACTCGTGGGTGAGTTTCTTATCATTGTCATATGTCTGTTTTGTGTTCGAGAAGAAAGTGCACAATGTAGTTAACTGAGTTTCTTTGCCCTAAATTTTATATGAATGAGGTGTTGCAAGTCAAATGAGTTTCCTTTCTGGAAAACTCCATACGAAATGCACCCCTTTGAATCTAATATTTCACTCAAGATCTTGACTATAGTTGCTATAGACAACTGCGCTCTCGCTGTTTGAAATTCTAGTTACTCCCTCCGTTTTTTTTTTTTAAATGTAACATTTTGATTTTTTTTACTGTTCATCACTTTGACTTATATTTTTGACATAGTTATACAAGAAAAATGTAGACAAGTGAGATCTTGTTGGATTTGTCTCATCCTGTAGTTTTAAAATATCAAATTTTTAGAATTTACTTATACCGAATTTGAGTTATTAATAGTTTGAAATGTGCATTGGCATATGTGCAAAAGAAAAACGTTACACTTAAAAAAACCGGAGGAAGTACTTCACAAGAAGTTCCATATGTTGCACATACTGGAACTTAAATGTCAAGTTCAACTAGTGTTGCTGCTTGGTCTTAAAACGGTCCTTATGTGTCTTGTGAACAGGTTAGTGGAGTCGCATTTGATACATATTGGGTTCCTCCAAATTCAGACGGAACAGATGAAAACATTGTGTATCGATTTGGTTCAGTTGGTCAGGTACTTAAAAGTATCGTTCATCAATGCTTAATCTTGTTTACCTTACCTGAATCATGATTCTTGTATGAGCTCCTGTCCGCAGAACTGTTGCCCTAACAGCATTCAAATTGTCAAGACTTGACGCTCGAGCATCAACTTTAACCAAAACAAAAGAAATTGTCATGACTTGAGCGAAACACATTGATAATTTCATGCTGTTCACTTTTCAGGACACTCAGTTGCTCTTATGGGATTTAGAAATGGAGGAGCTTGTAGTCCCAGTGCGCCGTGCCCCTGGTGGTTCCCCAACTTTTAGTGCCGGAAGCCAGTCAGCACACTGGGACAGTGCCTGCAGCCCCGTGGGCACATTACAACCTGCCCCGAGCATCCGAGACGTTCCAAAGCTCTCCCCACTGGTCGTGCATCGTGTCCACACAGAACCACTCTCTGGTTTGATATTCACTCATGAATCTATCCTCACTGCATGCCGGGAAGGGCACATAAAAATCTGGACACGACCAGGTTTCACCGAAAGCCCAAAGAGCAACCCTGATTCACTAACAAATGCAAGCTTGAAGGAAAGGCCATCAACATCAGGGAAGGTTGCCAGTTCAAGTTACAAACAATAATGCAAGGATCAAAGTTGTCGATAAAACCTATGTTGTAGCTCTACTCGGAGCAAGGTTTGCTGCTGTTTGCTGCCGCTGCTGTTTGCACAGGTTTCTACTGAAATGACAGAACTTGTGCCGGAAAAAAAGGATTATTTGACAAGAATGTCAATTGTACAAGGTTGCTCAACCTCTTTGTAAGTACAAGTGTTCTCAGAGAAACATTCAGTAATCAGCGCGCTATAAAATAATTCGAAGCCTTGCTGTTGAAACAGTTTCTTTGCATCCTGTTTTTCTACAACCTAACGAGTATCGAATGCCGAATTTTCGAGCTCACAATAATTATATGAACTTTAGTTATGTTTGAGCTCGATTTGAATCGAGCTTCTAAAGCTCAATCTATGTTTGTTAACTACAGACAAATGGATTTGTAGCTAACTTTGAGATTGAATTTGAGATTTTGCTTAAGCGACTAGAACTTCATAACCATTAAAGATTACCGATGTTGGTGATTCCTTGAGCTTTTTAAGTATATGTATAATTTTTTGTCCTTTTTGAATTTATTTTTCGAAGTACTAGACAAACAGAGTAGTTCTCTTAAACAACAGTTTTCAATTCAAGTTCAGTTCATCCACCTATTTATTGTACAAGAATATGCAAACTTTCTTACAACTTTAAACTTACAGATAAGAACAATATGTAATGGGAGATATATTTACTATGATGTGAGATATGCTTTGTGTAATGTCTGCACATGCATACCCTTCAAGGAATGTACTGTAATCGGGTTGTACAAAAACGATGAATCAGGAATGAATAGATCCAGAGCCATTTAATTACAAGCATTGTCTGATTAAGGACACCTTATTTCCAGCAGGTATTTAGTATTCACCAGTCTTCACTGCAAAGACTGGTTTCCAATATGAATGCAATTGCAAACTCTTGAGATATATATATATATATATATATATATATATATGCCCACCAGAAGAATTTAACTATCAGGCAAACTTCTATACAAACCTAAAATCAAAATTTTGTGCCACTGCGACGATGCTTTCCATTGCCATCAGCTGGCACGGTCATTCTCATGATTCCGCGCTTCATTTTGCTGTGGCTGTGAATCTGTTTGGCCTGCATTACCAATGTTTGAAACTTGATTTGAGTGCAGAGAGTCGCCTGGGGAAGCCAACTGAATAGCCTCCTGCCTTTGGTGTGGCTGTGACTCTGCTTGGTCCGTATTGCTGGTTTCCGGAGCTTGATTTGTATGAACAGAGTCACCTGGGGGAGCCAACTGAGTACTCTGCCTTCTCCACTTAAGTACCTCATAAACAAAAGAAGTTCCACACATTGCACCTCCAAAACCAGCAAACGTTGCCAGAAGAACGGATAGTACCGCCTGCACGCTAAGCTATAGATGCACAACAAAATAGCAATGGAAAAGATTTGGATTAGAAAAAGGCCCTAGAAATTGTAACCCATGAAATCTTTTATCCAATAACAGTTGTTAGTGAATATGGCGAGAACTTTTCGTTCCGTGATGTCTTACCAGTGAGTAAAAAAGATGCGCGAATAAAACAACCATTACAAACTGCACAGTGGCATATATCCAAGCGTATCTCCTCCTAACTGCACAAGAACATGAAAATTGAGCAAGAAAAGAAAGGCAATTTACCAAGTTTGATGAGAAGAAAACAGTGGCTATACCCATGGTAGTCGACGTCATAGATGCAAGAAGGCCTAATATGCAGGCAAAGGGCAACGATATGGCAATTGCACTGGATCCCATTTTCCTTACCTGCACGGCAAATAAGTATATACTGAAACCCTCACTAATTCACAATGGACTACTACTACTAAGGCTATCTTTGATAACAATACTTATATAACTTAATAATAATGAATTTAGTACTTAGTAATTAATTAAGCCTATAACCTAATAGATTAAGTGGGTTTGAATATTATGTGTAAAATGGAGTAAAGAATTGCTACTGCAGTCAATTTAATTCATTTAGACTTCAGATTCAGATTCCTACCAAATTTAAGTTTTTCCAAATGGGCTCACATTTGTTCGTGAGTATGAAGTGATTTGGCTTACCAGAAGCTGCTCCAGGAAACAAAAATATGCCAACATGCTAACGATGACGAGAACAGGTACATCCTGCCAAACCCTGTATACAGTCACATTAACAAGCAAAAAGTTATCAAGGGGATTGGCTTCACTGATACGAGCTCGAAATATATTAATACTTGCCTGTATTGAATTACATCTTGTGAAAGAGCTCCGCCCACACGAGATTGACCAGTTTGGATTCGCAAAAGTGTGACGGGTAAATTTTTAACCTCTTGTCTGCAGACATCACAAGTCCTGTTGCCTTTTATGCTAAACCATTTAATAGCACATTCCTGGTGGGCGAGGGCGAGTTCACCTTTACAGCTGCATTCCATCTTAAGGGTGTCTGAGCCCTCGCTGAGTTCAACCAAGCAGATTCTACAAACAGCTTCTTCTTGAGGAATATCGGTGTGATGATTGCTCTGATCTGAATACAACAACTAATGTCAATTGTAGATTGGCTATTGTAAAGTTCACCGTAAAGTCAAACATCTAACGTACGTACGCATTCAGCATCTAACTGAAATTTCAACTGCATCTAGTTCATGCTTAGCTGTGTATTTATCATGCACCAGTTATGTAATTAATCTTTTGAGACACGAATCTACCTTCGTCGATTGTTTCATTGGGACCTGCAGCTGCACCAGCACATTCTCTCTTTCTTGGAGTGACTCGGAACATACTACCTAAATAATCCATCTGTTTCGTACTCCCTTCTTGATTTAGGTCAGGTACTGAAAGTGAGCGATGCATCGATAGCATGGCCCCGCCTCTCTGCCCAATATAAACAGAACATTCTTAACGTGAGAAGCCAAAACAACTACTATATTACAGGGGTATAAATTCATCACAAAATTATACTCACATGCTCTATCAAGCAAGAGATGAGCTATAAAAACCAATTATAATATAATCAGTGGTCAAATTATTTCATTTTGGAACAAGAATATCAATTGCTACTCCAAAGAAGAAGTGAACAACAGCATGGAAACAACTAATGATTCTGAAAAGGTAACAAAATATAGCAACGGGCGAAAATCGCAAGCTGCAAAGATGAGATTCTCACAGGTGCATAAGTAGTAGTGCTCATAAATCCTCCATGAGCAGACTCCGGATTTGAATGTGAAATAGGAGTAGGCGGTAAAGATGAGGACCTCTTCACTCTGGGGTTGAAAATCCTGGTAAACGAGAATGTCCTCGCCATTGATGACTTCCCCCGTGTATCCGGGGAAGCTCCAAGTGCCAGCATGGCAGCTCTTTCTATCTCTGCGTCCGTATTCCGAAATTTGAAGCTCAGCTTTGGGAGTAAATTCTTCATGGTGGATTTCCCTTTGGATGACGATGAAGGCCCCGGAGAACCACTGATCCTAATCCTATTAGGGCTTGGCAAAGGCGAAAAACTCACTCTTTTGGGAGTCAAAGGGGGCATGCTTATAGCCACCGAATCCTCTAGCGATCTTTCAGGCGATGACTGAGGTAATTTAACAAACAAATCTTGCCTCCCTTGAGGCACCCTTCTCGGCGATTCATCCACCACAATTTCACACCATTCTCCAGCCTAGAATCAACCAAAAGGAATCAGATACACCACACATGTTTCCTTTACCAAAATTTAAAGCAAAAACAAGGCCGCAGCGAAACATCTACAGGTGTTTAATGTTTTCTGCAGTTCATCTCCAACAACATTTAACAATCCAATGAGTATGAAACGATTCAAAACATTCATTCAACAATAACTTTCGCCCCACTCCATTAACCAAAAGGGAGCGCAAAAGGAACCCAAATTCAGAAACACCACAAAAGAGGCAAATCATGCGATAATTAACCCAGAATCCACACAATTACACAAAAAGACAATACCTTTGGGGATTGGTGAGACGGTAAATTAGCAGAATGATTGTTTCTCGAAAAGCCCTCATCGCTGTCTTTGTTCAAAGAATTTCCACCTGTGGACTCCATGGCCATACGCACAAAGTGTGTATGTATGATCAATTCAACCCGGGATTCCAATTCTTGAAATTAATTCAATTAAATAGAAAAGTACTGCGTGAAGGTACAAAATAGTATCTAATCCGAGGGTGAAAGGTGGAAGCTTTTTTGTTTATCCCAGAATTAAAAATAAAATTGACAGGAAAAGGGGAAAAGGAAAAGGAAAGGAAATTGGGTTCAAACTACATGTATGATGCCTGAGGGAGGCAGAAGAAGAGAGTGAAATCTATAAGTATCTGACAGGTGACTCTGACAACCATTATATGTGATATGTGAATGCGCCTCCACACCACTGGCTGCTGCTGCTGCTGCTCTCTCTCTCTGAGTTTCCTGGTTTTTCTCTCTGCCTTTTCAGCGCAAAGAATTTGCTTCGACTCAACACTCTGTTTGTCGTTGTTGGTTTGGAGTTTTTATGGTCTTTTTGGAGTAAATTTTCAAGTCTGACCTTGTGGAATTAATTGTTTTTCCGATTAAATTCTTGCATTATTTGATGGGGAAAAGTTTTAATGTAAGCATAGAAATCGGGAAACTAAAAAATTAAGGTCATTTTTTGCTGTTTAAATAAAAAACTAATGTGAGTAATTTTTTTTTTTAAAAAAAAAACAAAAATAAATACGGAGGACAAAAAATAAAATGTTTTTGATACAGATATATAGTGTTTTTGTCTTTTTTTAGTAATCCATAAAACAGTGATGAGATAATGTAATTATCAGCCAGAATAATAGGAGCCGTTGTAGAGTACACAGTACAATAGTATTTTGTGACTTAATACTTTCTCTGTTTTTTTTTTTTTTCCTTCGGAACCAAAGTCCAATATATATTTTAAACCATTAATAATTTAATTTGATACAAGTAAAAATTTTAAAAGTTCGATATTTAAAAACTACAAGATGAGACGAATCTAATAAGATCTGACTTGGCTATATTTTAACTTATATAACTATGATAAAACTCAAGTTAAAGTGTTTGTGTGAATAGTGTCACATTCCCTGTAACACCCCGGATTTGATAACCCAGGCCGGGATGCCACCGCCACACCTCCCTAGCAAGACACGGTTTCTCCGAGCTCACCAAAGAGATGTAAGGCTATGGTTTTTCAGGATTTAAAATATTCAAGTAGCCCATTCATAATAATTTTAAAAATACTACATCAGAGTTGCGGCAGAAAGATAAAGTACGCAGCGGAAGTAAAGTGTATGCAGCGGAATTTGAAATATAGGGCCGACATGGCCAAACCACGGGTTAAACAGACCCGTTCATGCAAGTCATGTAAAATAAATAATTAAGTATCCAAAATGATCCCCCAATGAGTGATCATGCTCCGTACTCTGTAACAGAAAAAAAATGAACAACGGTTTTTATCAGTATTATAAAATACTCCCTCCGTCCCACCACACTTGTCCTGTTTGACTTTTTTATACTGTTCATTGTTCAGCTTTGACTCGACTTTATTTCAAGTATATATTTAGAGAAAAATAGTCAAATTAGGTCTTGTTAGAATCGTATGATCATGTAATTTTATAATATATATTTTGCATAATTTTTCATTGAACATGTTTTGAGATATTAACAGTTGAAAAAGTACATTGAATTGTGTGCAAAAGTGAAACAAGACAAGTTAAATGGGACGGAGGGAGTACTGAGTAAGTCAATCCTTACATAGCAATAAAGGGGTTAGATTTTTAGTAATTAAGATAAATCTTTTTGCCATGCATAAAAACATTTTAAAAAGAATGCGAAGATAATGCATACTTTTAAAGACACATTTAAATTTCATAATTTAAAACTTAAGCATGGGCAATTATTTAAGACATGATTTAAAAACATAATTAATGCCGTAAGTAAGTAAATAAAAATTTGAGCCTTAAAAATTCTCACCGATACGCCATCATCAAAACGATATTTAAATTTAGCCGACAATTCGGCGGCCGCAGCCAATTTCATAAAATCTGAGCTTTTTAATATATTTCCCGTTACGCCATCATCTCAACAATAGATAGCCGGTGATCCGGCGGCCTCAGCCAATTTCATAAGTATCATGTCATTTTAGCCGGTGATCCGGCGGCCGCAGCCGATACGCCATACCCAGTACCACTCCGTCGAGCCTCGAGTAACCCATACGGATACACTCGAGAGGGTAGGCAGTTGGTCTCTTGTGACCAAATACGCCATATCCAGTACCGCTCCGTCGAGCCTCGAGTAACCCATACGGATACACCCGAGAGGATAGGCCCAAAATAATAACAGCCAATATCAATAGTAACAGTTAGCCGGTGATCCGGCGGCCTCAGCCAATTTCATAAGTAACATGTCATTTTAGCCGGTATTCCGGCGGCCGCAGCCTATACGCCATACCCAGTACCACTCCGTCGAGCCTCGAGTAACCCATACGGATACACTCGAGAGGGTAGGCAGTTGGTCTCTTGTGACCAAATATGCCATATCCAGTACCGCTCCGTCGAGCCTCGAGTAACCCATACGGATACACTCGAGAGGATAGGCCCAAGATATGAGATGCTGTTTTGGAGATCTTTCGCGCGTAATATCATTGCCGTTTTGGCACAAATTGCACAATTAGGAGGGCACCCTGCAGAGCACTCACCCCCTGATTTTATATAACCGATATTGTTTCAATTTTAGTGTAACGGAATTTTCAAAAATATAGCTTTATCGTATCACAAGATTTCGATCGTTGTTTAAAAGTTTTCAAAATTTCACAAGTTAAAACCGATCGATGTCACAGTTTACGCCTTTTCAGTTTAAAAATCCATTTCTTAGGCGATTGATCTGAAATTTTCACAGTAGCTCAAAAACATCCCAATGAACAACTTTCATGTTTTGAGTTTTTCGTAAAAACGATGGGAAGCATGTCAAAAATCAAGTTTTCTACTCGAATAGTATGCTGTCTGGATTCAGGTTTGACACATCTCAAAGATTTGACTTTTTAACATATCAAATGAGCTTAAAAAATTCTGAAATTTTATATGCACATACTAGACATGATTATATGCAACTTTTGTTTAGAACTCAAAGATTGGATCGGACTAGAAATGATAGAAATATGCTCATCAAGTTCGGTTAAGAAATCTGTGAACCTTTGAAAATTCTTTAAAACGCAGAATATGTCCGATTCGATTTGGGGTATCAAAACTTGATGAAAATGCATGAAATTTTACAGAGGTATACAAGACTCATAGATCTACAACTTTGGTTTAGATCATGAAGATTGGTTCGGACTAGAAATGATAGAAATAAGTTCATCAAGTTCGGTTATGAAATCTGTCAATTTTTGAAAGTTCTTAAAAACGCAGAATAAGTCCGACTTGATTTAGGGTATCAAAACTTGATGAAAAATTCTGAAATTTTTACACAATATAGCTGAAGATCTTAGGATCAAAATCTTAGTTTTGAGTTTTCAGGTTTGAACGCTCGAAGTAAGAGTTTTGTTCGGATTTCAGAAAATACGTAGGTTGGGGTTTTTAGGTTTGATTTCAACGTTTCGTTTAAGATCCAATGTTTCGGATGTCTTTAAACCACCCGTATTGATATGTAAGTTATTAACTTACAGTGAGTGAGTTCCTTGAACGTTCTAAGGTTGATCGATTTGTCCAAAATCGCCACGAACGAATCTACGCAACACGTTCTTCTTCTCCTTTGGCTACGAACGTGTTTGCAAGTAAAGATCCGTAAGTTAGAAGGTTGATTATGATCTTAAAGCAATAAGGAACTTGATTGACACCTTACCAACAATCCAATGTCTGCAAATCCTTGATCTCCACACTACCTTGGTAGGATTTGATTGCCGGAAAGTTCGCCGGAAGTTCGCCGGAAGGTGTTTGGCTTAGGGAGAGTCTTTGGAGAGTTTGGGAGGAACTTGGGGTGTTTGATGACTGAAAATGGAGTGTTATGGACAACTAATGACGTCCAAAAGATGCCTCCCCCGTGACCAAGCAAGATTCTCGCGTTGGGGTCAAGGAATATGGCAAGAAAGTCGCCAAAACGCGACAATGGCTGCTGTCAGGACCTTGGCGCGGGGTTGGCGCGCGAATCGGCCAAAGGCCGCGCCGGGTGCGCGCCACCCAAAACGCGACAAACGTCGCCGCGTGAATGGCGCGGGGTTGGCGCGCTGTTTGGCTAAACCCCGCGCCGGGTGCGCGCCACTCTCGCCTGGACTTCGGTCCGGGCGGGGTCGTGCGATCCGTCGTGCTTTTCCTCCTCTCTTTCGGACTTCTATCCTCCTACGGTTTCGGGCTTGATTTTTCGGGTCATTCTCGGATCATAAATTCTTATCTTAAATTTATCTTGACTCAAATGAACTTCATGTTAAAATCTTAAGTCCGTCGGTCTCGGTTTCGTCGGCTTCCAATTCGTCGTCTTTTGATTCCCGTGCAATAACTTGTATCATTAAATTTCTTCCGGCTTCACGGGTTCTTGGAATTAAAATTCTTTTCCTTCATGAATTTAATTCCAATTATTTTGACTCAATTCATGGAATGTCTTCGGGCTTCCTTTCCCTCTTTTATTCCATTTTGAATTTAAATCTATCGGCGTTTCATTTCCGAGCAATAATTTATTGTGGTAAATTATTTTCTTCTTCTCGGCTATATTTCGACATTGATCGGAATAAATTTTATTCCCTTGGACGTTGATAAAAATCTGGGGTGTTACATCCTCCCCCCCTTAAGAATCAACTTCGTCCTCGAAGTTGTGCTTCGGCTTTTCTCGCGCGAAGAGTTATGGTCCTTTATGTTTACTATTTGCGATATTGTGTTATTGAATTATTGTTCGATTGTTGATCGTCGTTTGTTGTTTGATTATTGTTTGATTATTGTTTGATTATTGTTTGATTATTGTTTGACTGAACCCAGAATTGAAATTTCCGAGTTGCCTACGTACCCTGTGAAGGGATCAAGTCATTACGTAGTTCAAAATAATTTGAATTTGGTTTTTCCTCGGGTGTTACAGCCTCCCCCCCTTAAGAATACAGTTATGTTCCCATAACTGTGGTTGCACCATCTTGGAATAGGGTCGGATGACGCTCCTTCATGTCGGCTCCTAGTTCCCATGTTGCTGTTTCACTTTCATGGTTCGACCAAAGAACCTTGACCATTCTCACGGTTTTGTTCCTTGTTATTCTCTCCTTAACATCGAGTAATTGTACCGGAATTTCCTCATAGCTCACGTCATCATCCAATTTAATTCCTCCCGGTTGGAGTACATAGGTCGGATCGTGCACATACTTCTTCAATTGTGATATGTGGAACACATTGTGAACTCTAGCCAATTGTGGCGGTAAGACTAGACGATATGCTAGATTCCCGACCTTTACTAGAATTTCATAAGGTCCCATATTCCGAGGACTTAGCTTTCCTCGTTTGCCAAAATGCATCACCCCCTTCATCGGTGATATCTTTAACATGACCTTATCTACGACTTGAAATTCTATGTCTTGCCGTTTCACACGCTTAGGTGCACACGTATTTTGTAGAGCAGAGGAGGAGTAAATAAATTATTATTATTATTATTTTTTTTATTTTATTTTATTTTATTTTATTTTATTTATTTTTTATTTTTTTTATTTTTCTTGACCCGCGCGGGGTCCGCGCGGGTTTTGGGGGTTTACCGCGCCGGGTCCGCGCGGCGCCCCCAGGGGCAGAATATAGGGCTCGCGCGGGGCGCGAGCCATTCACCCCTTTCCCCTTCCGAAATTTCTCCCAACTTCCTCTCAAATTCGTCCCCTCGTGCTCGGATTCTCCTAGTTCCGACTTCGATTTCTCTTTGTAAGGTATGTATCTTCTATTTTCACTTGTCAATTTCAAGTTTTATGCCTTGATTTGTTAGAATTTGATTGAATTGAGGAATTAGGGTTTTGGCATGTAAATTGGGGTTTTGACATTTTCGGCTTAATTCTCGCGAATTAATGGTTGTATGTAGTACTTTGGTGTCATTTCTATTGTTTAGGAAATATTGGCATGTATATATGAGCCTAAGTTGTGGAATTTCTTGCTAGAACTTGGATTTTTAGTGGAACTATGAAATTTTCGATTTTGTTGGTGTTATTGGTGTAAAAGTGGTTTCGTTGGTGTTGTTTGTTGACACTTGTGATTATGATTTGTTGTTCAAGCAATTGTTTGGTTTTGTGGTTAGTTGCCATGTGTTTACAACATATTTTTGAACTTAATTTATTGTGCGCACAAGGTGTTCGACAGAATGCCACAATGGGTTTTTGAATTTGTTTGGGCACATTCCTTGGTTTGATTCTCTCCCAATATGTATTGGCAAACTATTGGGTCTAAATTCCTCCTAGATTTTCCCCGTTGGAACTTCATATTTATGATGTCTTTATGTATTTTTGCTTGTGAATTGATGTGTTGAAAATTAGTCTTACCCTTGATATTGGGTGTTCGCAGGATGTTTCTTTTTCTGTGGTTCATCTTGGCGTTCCTTATGGTCCTTCCGGGGGCCAAGAGACGGGCTTCTCGACTTGATGCTGCTGGCCCTAGCACTGCCGCTCCGGGGATGCCGGATAGTGATGATAGCGGCGGCGATGACGACAGTGAGTCCGAGGAGGACGAGGAGCGAGAGCCGAGGCTCAGGGGTCTCCCTTACGAGGTGCGTCCTCGCCGGCATGATCGGTTCCGTTTCCATACGATGGCCTCCCAGGACTTCTATTTCGACGAGCTTCGTCGGAAGAGGGCTTACGTTCCCGAGCGAGGCTTGTATCCCGATCATATGGGCGATGACCGGATCAGTGCCGTGTTGGGGCATCTCCAGTGGACCGGTCTTGCACATCATCCCGAGGGCGTTGCCTCCGGCTATCTAGCCATGGAGGTTATCGCCAACATTAGTGGTCTTGGGGTAGACGACGACCTCTCTCGAGTCTGGGTTCGTGGTCGCTACTTAGACTTCAGTGCTCGGGCGATTAACACCTATTTCGGCCTTCCAGATGATGGCGCGTTCCGACCGCAGCCAGAGGGTCGGGTTTATGCCCCTGCCTGGGGTGTCTTGTGTACCGAGGTACCCCCGCGGACTGGGGAACCCCACGAGTTGCGACTGACATCCTTGGATGCTCATTGGCGTGTGCTTGCTCAGCTTTGGTTAGGACGCATCCGGCCGATCACCCGTAGTCATATCGTCATCGATCATGTCTTTGAGACTATCTGCTTTATCGCACGGGGCGGCCGGGTAAATGTGGGCGCTTGCATCGCGGACAACCTGGGGGGTTTACGACGGGGGCGAGGGAGTAGGGTGATCACTCACGCACACCTCATTTGTGGCTTATGCGCTGCCCAGGGGATCCGCACGTCTCCCGAGACGGACCCCTATCCCTTAGCTCCAGGTGAGCACTACCGTGTTCCGTCTTATGCCGCCCGGCGCAGCACCTTGCGTCGTGGAGCGCCTCGGGCTATACTGCACCCGCAGCCTGAGGATGGTGGTTTGATCTTAGTTGTTCCTCCTGAGCGACCACTTCCTCCTCCTGTGGTTCCACAGCAGGGTGTGGTTCCACCGCGGGGTCAGGACATGACGCAGATGCTCCAGATGATGCAGGAGATGCGCATCAGTATGGATGCCGGGTTTGCAGCTGGGCAGGCTCGCTATGACGCTTTGGGTGTTAGGATGGATCACTATCAGGATCGCTTTGACGCCTTGGATGCTAGGATGGATCTCTATCAGGATCGTATGGACACGCTCACTGTGAGACAGGCGGAGCAGCAGGCCACCTTGACGGACATGTACGCCTACATGCGTCAGATGGATGACTACATGCGTCGCCGGTTCCCTCCTCCTGATCAGTGACTTTATGTTTCCCGTTTATGTTTTATCTAGACTCGTGTTAGCAGCGGTTGTTTTAGTATTTCCCATTTGCGTTTTCAGTTAGACTTGGTTTGGTATTTCTCTTAAGATGTGGTATTGTGACGTTACTCCGATTCGTGCGTGTCTCTATATGTACTGCATAGTTTGATGCATCGTGTGTTTTTATTTTATTATTTTTTATTTTTATTTTTTATTTTTATTTTTTATTTTTATTTTTTTTTATAATTTCGGATTTAAATTTATCTAAATAGATAAATCTTGCATTTTATTTCCTTAAAAGGAATTTCTAGTACAAGTGATAGGATATACCAAAATAGGATCCTCCTATCGTTTCTAGGCGTCCTCCGGCACAGTGGTAGGATCCTCTTCCGGATCTTCCTCCACTGGACTTGACGGTAGTAGGTCATCGAAAATGCGGTTCAAGTCATCCCCATGAGCATCAACAAGCTCTTTTAAACATAGATTTTGTGTAGTAAGGGTTTGGATTTGGTCTTCGAGCTGGTTTATGCGGTGGTGGTCCGCCTCTCTTAAGTTTCCCATATGGTGCAGATTTGCCTCCAATTGGGCCATACGATGTTCCATTTGTTGTATGGTTTGTTGGGAATCAAAGTGAGCGTTCATCATTTTGATCATTAAGTTCATCATGTCTTGGTTAGCCATCTAGCGCAAGAAAAAGATCTAGGTTACAACATAACGCTTCTAGGTTCTCTAAGGTATAGAAATGCATTATGCACATGCAGTGATGATCCCCCCCGAAAAAATTTTATGCGTACATTTATTTATCCATGGGTTTTAAAAATAAATTTATTCCATGGATAGATTAAAATAAGGATAAAAGGTTTGGGCCACTATATTGGGCCGAAAGAAATAAATTATTTGGGCTTTAAATAAAAACAAGGCTATTGGGCCAAAATAATTTCTTGGGCTTCTAAAAAAAAATTTTGGGCTAAAAATTTGGGCTTTAACTTCAAAATAATAATTGGGTTCTTTAAAATATATTACTAGTTTAGAAATGATAACTTTAAAAATAATAATACTTGAAAATAATAGTTTTAAAAATATTCCGGGCTTTTTAAAATAGTAGTTTTAAAATATTCCGGTTATATAAAATAATAGCTTTAAAATAGTCTGGGCTCTGATACCACATTGGTATCAGATATTTTCTTTAAAATAAATAGCTTTAAAATAGTCTGGGCTCTGATACCACATTGGTATCAGATATTTTCTTTAAAATAAATAGCTTTAAAATAGTCTGGGCTCTGATACCACATTGTAACACCCCGGATTTGATAACCCAGGCCGGGATGCCACCGCCACACCTCCCTAGCAAGACACGGTTTCTCCGAGCTCACCAAAGAGATGTAAGGCTATGGTTTTTCAGGATTTAAAATATTCAAGTAGCCCATTCATAATAATTTTAAAAATACTACATCAGAGTTGCGGCAGAAAGATAAAGTACGCAGCGGAAGTAAAGTGTATGCAGCGGAATTTGAAATATAGGGCCGACATGGCCAAACCACGGGTTAAACAGACCCGTTCATGCAAGTCATGTAAAATAAATAATTAAGTATCCAAAATGATCCCCCAATGAGTGATCATGCTCCGTACTCTGTAACAGAAAAAAAATGAACAACGGTTTTTATCAGTATTATAAAATACTGAGTAAGTCAATCCTTACATAGCAATAAAGGGGTTAGATTTTTAGTAATTAAGATAAATCTTTTTGCCATGCATAAAAACATTTTAAAAAGAATGCGAAGATAATGCATACTTTTAAAGACACATTTAAATTTCATAATTTAAAACTTAAGCATGGGCAATTATTTAAGACATGATTTAAAAACATAATTAATGCCGTAAGTAAGTAAATAAAAATTTGAGCCTTAAAAATTCTCACCGATACGCCATCATCAAAACGATATTTAAATTTAGCCGACAATTCGGCGGCCGCAGCCAATTTCATAAAATCTGAGCTTTTTAATATATTTCCCGTTACGCCATCATCTCAACAATAGATAGCCGGTGATCCGGCGGCCTCAGCCAATTTCATAAGTATCATGTCATTTTAGCCGGTGATCCGGCGGCCGCAGCTGATACGCCATACCCAGTACCACTCCGTCGAGCCTCGAGTAACCCATACGGATACACTCGAGAGGGTAGGCAGTTGGTCTCTTGTGACCAAATACGCCATATCCAGTACCGCTCCGTCGAGCCTCGAGTAACCCATACGGATACACCCGAGAGGATAGGCCCAAAATAATAACAGCCAATATCAATAGTAACAGTTAGCCTGTGATCCGGCGGCCTCAGCCAATTTCATAAGTAACATGTCATTTTAGCCGGTATTCCGGCGGCCGCAGCCTATACGCCATACCCAGTACCACTCCGTCGAGCCTCGAGTAACCCATACGGATACACTCGAGAGGGTAGGCAGTTGGTCTCTTGTGACCAAATATGCCATATCCAGTACCGCTCCGTCGAGCCTCGAGTAACCCATACGGATACACTCGAGAGGATAGGCCCAAGATATGAGATGCTGTTTTGGAGATCTTTCGCGCGTAATATCATTGCCGTTTTGGCACAAATTGCACAATTAGGAGGGCACCCTGCAGAGCACTCACCCCCTGATTTTATGTAACCGATATTGTTTCAATTTTAGTGTAACGGGATTTTCAAAAATATAGCTTTATCGTATCACAAGATTTCGATCGTTGTTTAAAAGTTTTCAAAATTTCACAAGTTAAAACCGATCGATGTCACAGTTTACGCCTTTTCAGTTTAAAAATCCATTTCTTAGGCGATTGATCTGAAATTTTCACAGTAGCTCAAAAACATCCCAATGAACAACTTTCATGTTTTGAGTTTTTCGTAAAAACGATGGGAAGCATGTCAAAAATCAAGTTTTCTACTCGAATAGTATGCTGTCTGGATTCAGGTTTGACACATCTCAAATATTTGACTTTTTAACATATCAAATGAGCTTCAAAAATTCTGAAATTTTATATGCACATACTAGACATGATTATATGCAACTTTTGTTTAGAACTCAAAGATTGGATCGGACTAGAAATGATAGAAATATGCTCATCAAGTTCGGTTAAGAAATCTGTGAACCTTTGAAAATTCTTTAAAACGCAGAATATGTCCGATTCGATTTGGGGTATCAAAACTTGATGAAAATGCATGAAATTTTACAGAGGTATACAAGACTCATATATCTACAACTTTGGTTTAGATCATGAAGATTGGTTCGGACTAGAAATGATAGAAATAAGTTCATCAAGTTCGGTTATGAAATCTGTCAATTTTTGAAAGTTCTTAAAAACGCAGAATAAGTCCGACTTGATTTAGGGTATCAAAACTTGATGAAAAATTCTGAAATTTTTACACAATATAGCTGAAGATCTTAGGATCAAAATCTTAGTTTTGAGTTTTCAGGTTTGAACGCTCGAAGTAAGAGTTTTGTTCGGATTTCAGAAAATACGTAGGTTGGGGTTTTTAGGTTTGATTTCAACGTTTCGTTTAAGATCCAATGTTTCGGATGTCTTTAAACCACCCGTATTGATATGTAAGTTATTAACTTACAGTGAGTGAGTTCCTTGAACGTTCTAAGGTTGATCGATTTGTCCAAAATCGCCACGAACGAATCTACGCAACACGTTCTTCTTCTCCTTTGGCTACGAACGTGTTTGCAAGTAAAGATCCGTAAGTTAGAAGGTTGATTATGATCTTAAAGCAATAAGGAACTTGATTGACACCTTACCAACAATCCAATGTCTGCAAATCCTTGATCTCCACACTACCTTGGTAGGATTTGATTGCCGGAAAGTTCGCCGGAAGTTCGCCGGAAGGTGTTTGGCTTAGGGAGAGTCTTTGGAGAGTTTGGGAGGAACTTGGGGTGTTTGATGACTGAAAATGGAGTGTTATGGACAACTAATGACGTCCAAAAGATGCCTCCCCCGTGACCAAGCAAGATTCTCGCGTTGGGGTCAAGGAATATGGCAAGAAAGTCGCCAAAACGCGACAATGGCTGCTGTCAGGACCTTGGCGCGGGGTTGGCGCGCGAATCGGCCAAAGGCCGCGCCGGGTGCGCGCCACCCAAAACGCGACAAACGTCGCCGCGTGAATGGCGCGGGGTTGGCGCGCTGTTTGGCTAAACCCCGCGCCGGGTGCGCGCCACTCTCGCCTGGACTTCGGTCCGGGCGGGGTCGTGCGATCCGTCGTGCTTTTCCTCCTCTCTTTCGGACTTCTATCCTCCTACGGTTTCGGGCTTGATTTTTCGGGTCATTCTCGGATCATAAATTCTTATCTTAAATTTATCTTGACTCAAATGAACTTCATGTTAAAATCTTAAGTCCGTCGGTCTCGGTTTCGTCGGCTTCCAATTCGTCGTCTTTTGATTCCCGTGCAATAACTTGTATCATTAAATTTCTTCCGGCTTCACGGGTTCTTGGAATTAAAATTCTTTTCCTTCATGAATTTAATTCCAATTATTTTGACTCAATTCATGGAATGTCTTCGGGCTTCCTTTCCCTCTTTTATTCCATTTTGAATTTAAATCTATCGGCGTTTCATTTCCGAGCAATAATTTATTGTGGTAAATTATTTTCTTCTTCTCGGCTATATTTCGACATTGATCGGAATAAATTTTATTCCCTTGGACGTTGATAAAAATCTGGGGTGTTACATTCCCAAACATAGTTAACGAAGGAAATAATAAATAAACTATTGCTTATTAATCTATCTATATAATAAATCCTGAATACTTTTTTGCTTGTGCAGATTGTATTGTCTTTATTAAATCTAATATTTTTATTTTAAATCTTATTAAAAAAATATCAAATCAAGGGTATATCTGTAAATTATTATAAAACATCATAAACATATCTACGGTTCCTATGATGACACCTCATAAACGTCACGTCATCATCTCAAACCAGATACTGACATGTGGCATCTATAAAATAATCTTGAATTAATTTAATCTATTTTAAATATTCTTCAAAAATATCTTTCTAAGATTTCATCTATATTTAGTAAATAAATCTATATATTAATATAAAAGATCTTTAGGAAATCTTTCTATGTATTTTAAAAAGATATAAATTGAAAACAAATTAAATTACATAATTATATTTTATATTTTGTAAATATATTATTAAAATTATAAATTATAAACTTTATATATAATATTATTAAATGAATTTTTATTATAATCTATATAATAAATCCTGAATACATTTTGGCATGTGCAGACTGTATTGCTCTTATTAAATATATTCCACCCTTTTTTTAATTTTAAGGGTTATATTGTAATTATGCGTTGGGTTTCTACGTAAACGTTGATTAATCATCCAGAAACGTACAATCATCCAAATTAATTACACGTCAGCGCTGAATCATCCTACTTATCAAGTCAATCAATCTTTTAAATCTTATATTTAGGTAATAAATCTATTTATTAGTATAAGAAAATCTTAAAAAAATCTTTTCATATATTTGAAAAGGACATAAATTGGAAATATATTATAATATAATTGATATTATAAGAGCATCGCCTGACTAGGAATTCAATTAATGTAGAAATTTTAGAAATGAATTGGGAAGTATGGGATGTGTCAATTAATAGTACATGGGGCCCATGAATTCAATTCATCTGTATTAACTCGATTAAAAGTAAACAAAAATGAATGTTGTGTATCTTTTTCTGCGTGTTCACAATGGACCCACCACCTATTAATTTTTTTTTTTAACTCCAAATGATAATACTAGTACTTTGCACAGCAAAATTTTTTACTATTCAAAAATAATTGTTAAATTTTTTGTGTTATTAAATAGAAATACTCCCTCCGTCCCACTTAACTTGCCTTGTTTCACTTTTGCACACTATCCAAGACACTTTTTCAACCTTTAATATCTCAAAACGTGTATAACAAAAAAATATGTAAAATATATATTCTAAAACTAAATGATAATACGATTCTAACAAGATCCAACTCGACTATTTTTTCCAAATATATACATGCAATAAAATCGAGTCAAAGTAGAACAATGAACAGTGTCAAAAAGTCAAACAGGACACGTTAGCTGGGACGGAGGGAGTATTATTTAATACTTATATATTTATAATTGTAATTTATTTGTTAAATTTATTATTCAAATATCTGGAAAAATATAAATATTTATAATTTGTTACTATATAAAATAATATAAAGTTTAAATGTTAGTATTAAATGATTAGATTGTGGGGCCCATAAAAATGAGTTATTAATTGGTTGAGGGATGTGAGAGTTAATTGGAATGAATTAAAAAGATGTTGGAGATAGTGAAAAGCTGACGTGGCAGTGAGAGAATGGTAAAAGTGAGTTATTAATTGTGAAGGGTTGTGGATGACCTAATAGATTTAGTTAAACCAATATATATTCTTTAATTTTTGCTCGATATATGTTATTTTTTTTTTTTTGAGAAGTCGAAGCTAGGAAACAACAATGAAAAGAGAAAAGAAAAACAAAAGCAAATAAAATAAAGGGAACTAATAACGGGGGAACCAAACGCCAGAGGCATCCGACGCCAAGTCCCTAGCTACGAAGTCCGGAGGGAAGGCCCAGGTGGTGTAGAAGTCTTCAATGGAAGCACCATGCTTGGCAAGACTATCCGCCACACAATTACCTTCCCTCAAAAGGTGAAAGATAGAACAATCATCAAAGTAGCGACGGTACTCATTGATACGGAGAATGAGCCCAGCGTAGGGGTGGAACTCGTTGTCAGAATCCAATAAATCAATAGATACTTTAGAATCAGAGTAGCACGAGATCTGGTGGATGCCCATCTTCAAAACAAACTCAAACCCTGCCAAAAGAGCTGCCAATTCTGCGTGACTATTAGAAGTGTGCCCAAGGAAGCCGCACCCCCCTCCAAGCCAATGGCCGGAGTCGTCACGAACAACAAAACCAAAACCCGCTCGCCCGGGGTTTCCAAAAGAACTCCCATCTACATGAAGGATTGTCCCCAGCCGCCCCCGCTCGTTCCAATTAACAAATCGCAGGGAAGGAGAAGGATTAGTCGGCTGTTTACGAGCTTCATCGAACGCAGTAGACAGCCGTAATGTCTCTCTCCGAAGAACCCAGAGAGTACGATGTTGGTCCCGGAAGACCCGAGCATTACGCTCAGTCCATATAATCCATACAATGGCAATAAATAAGGAACCATAAACACGTTCCATACCTCTCAGGAAGACCCGAATATCAGCCAACGAGATGGAGTCACAATCGCTTGGGATTAGAATCTTTAATGCTTGCCAAAGCTGCTGAGCCCAGGCGCAATAAAATAAAGTGTGATACCAAGTCTCAATCTCCTGACCACACAAGAAGCAAAGAGGGGAGTTAGCCATCTTGCGGTGGTATCGAAGAGCGTTTACAGGCAGGGCTCCATGGGACGTCAACCACATAAAGAAACAAATTTTTTCTGGATAATGGGCTCGCCACAGCCACTTCCAGTCTTTGCTTTCCGTATCCGATTGGAGGAGAAACCTGTAGCCCGAAGACACAGAGTACCTCCCAGATTCATCGCCTTTCCATACACATAAATCACTGGAAGAAGCGTGAAGAATAGGTGGTGGGGCAGCAGTAATATCCTTTATAAGAAGAGGTGGAATATTGGTGTACAGGCACTCCAACTTCCACGTTCGTTCAACAATAATATCCTTGACTTGCATCCCCAGGTCTTGGACAGCTACAAATGGCATGAGGGGACCAAGGGATTTACCATTCCACCAAAGTGAGAACCAAAGAGAAGTTGCACCATTCCCAATCCGAAACACAAAACCACCACGAAGGAGTGGGATGATTTTGTGGAGAATTTTGAGAATGCTAGAGCGCTCAGCAGGAGGAGTATTCAGAATAAGTTCTTGGGTGGTGTGGTTAGCACAAGCTAATTTTACCCATGTCTTATTTGGGGTGTGAAGAATACCCCAAAGCAATTTGCCAAGTAATGCAATATTCATAGTCCGGGCTCTGCGCACCCCAAGCCCCCCGACAGCCCGAGGAGTGGCCACTTTAGCCCAGCTAACAAGGTGGATCCCCTTCCCCAACCTATCCTTCCAAATAAACCGGCTAATCCTCTTATCAATCGCATCGCAGACAGTTTCAGGAATCCAATGCAGCTGCATAAAATATGTGGGGATAGCAGACAACACTGCCCGTCCCAAGGTGAGTCTTCCTGCTTTGTTTAAAAGTTTGCATGACCAACTTTCGAGTTTGGAATCAATCTTGTCGAGAATAAAAGCAAAGTCTTGACAGCGATGCCTCCCAGTTAACATAGGGAAACCCAAGTATTTTCCCAGATTATCCACTAAAGGGATGTCCAAAGTATCAGAAATCCATTCACGTGCAGCTTGGGGAACGGAGGGGGAAATGAACCCAGAAGATTTCTGTGGGTTAAGGAGAAGACCAGAAAATCTGCCAAATTCTTGCAGCGTATGAGCCATAATCTGAACACTACTTCTTTCAACCCTGGAGCATAAAATCAGATCGTCTGCGAAGAGGAGGTGTGATATCCCGACAATCGATCCAGTAATCCGAATTGGCTGCCATTTCCCTTGCCGGACTGAACTAGTAATCATCTTTGATAACTTGTCCGTGACAATCAGAAATAGATACGGAGAGATTGGGTCTCCCTGGCGAAGCCCTTTCCCAGGTTTAAATTCTTCCAGAGGGATGCCGTTCCAGATAACTGCGTAGGAAGGGGAGGAAATACAAAACATAAGCAGCCGAATGCAAGCACTTGGGAAGTTCAACTCGTGAAGACAGATTTCCAGGAACTCCCACTTTACATTGTCATACGCTTTCGCGATATCGATTTTTAATATAAGGGCCTGAAGACCGCCCCGAGCACCAGACATATATCCCAATAGTTCTTGCAGGGTTACAGCATTATCCACTGGGCCACGCCCAGGAAGAAAAGAGCTTTGTTCCGGGGATATAAGGTCTTGAAGGATAGGTCTAAGTCGAGTAACCAGTACTTTCGTTAAAACCTTATATAGCACATTACATAATGTAATAGGTCTGAATTCCTTAAGGGTGACAGGAGAAGGAACCTTAGGAATCAGACATATGCGAGCTCTAGCGATGTCCAAGGAAAATGATTGATCAATGAAAGCTTGGCGAATAAAAGCTACCACCGAAGGACAAACAATATCCCAATAGCGTTTATAAAAAAGGGCAGGGAAGCCGTCGGGTCCTGGAGCCCCATAGCTATTCATGTCCATAACAACTTTCTCAACCTCATCATACGAGACTTCAGCCATGATCAAGTTGGCCGCATCAGACGAGATTGGTGACAAGGATGGAATGTCAATCTCACCATTAGAATGGCTATTCAAATCAGACAGATTAGGAGGCCTGGCATATAATTCTTTAAAGAATTCCTTGACATGTAGACAGATGGCTTCTTCATCCTCACACCAATTCCCATCCTGGAGACAAATACCGTGGATCCTCCCTCGGTGGCGATTAGTTTTGGCCCGAGCCTGAAAATATGAGGTGTTCCGATCACCATGACGCACCCACTTTTCCCGGGACCGTTGATACCAATGTAACTCCTCCTGAGCAAGAATAGATTCATATTCCTTCTTTAGATCATTTTCATGTATCGAAAGGCGGATAGAATCGACTCTCTCCATCGTACGGGAGATACCCTCCAGACATTTGAGTATCTTCAATTTTTTCCATTTGAAATTCCCCCCACTGTTACGCCTGAACTCCAAGGATGCATTCTGGACATTTTGTAACTGGTGAGAGATGGGAATTGCAGTGTCACTCCAGGAATTACTGACCACCGAGTGATAGTCAGGAAGTAAGGACCATGAGGCTTCCCATCGGAAGGGAGGTGGAGCTGCTGGGGAAATCTTCCCACAGGAGAGCAACAGGGGGCAATGATCGGAGGCAATCATGGGGAGCACCTGGACAAATCCGAAAGGGAATAGCGAAATCCATTCCAGATTACCCACCGCCCTGTCCAAACGTTTATAAATATGAGCCCGCGACCAAGTGAAGCTTCCACCCTGAGTATTCACAGTCGACAACCCACAAGAGTAAAGGACATCCACCAGTTCTTCTGCCTTATTAATATTATACAAACCACCCCGAACTTCGTTAGAATTAGTAACCTGGTTCCAATCCCCCATTAGCAACCAAGGACCATTGATAGCAGAGGCAAGAAGTTCAATGTTCTGCCAATCCAGGCGTCTATCCCCATATCGAGGGGAAGCATATACTGCCGTGACCAGCCACAAGGTAACTCCACTAGTGAGCCGAATAGTGAGTAACCGATTCCTCTCATCAAACACCTGAGCTTGAAAAGGAAGACCCACTTTACCAATTATCCAAACACCTCCCGAACGACCAACAGCTTCTTGCAGGCAAATGGGTGCATAGCCCGCACGGAGAAGAAAAGTTTGGGATTTAATAAAGAGTTGTTGGGGCTCTAGGAGAAAAACAATATCCGGTTTATGAAGCTTCAAAAGATCCATTAAAACCAACTGAGTTGGTTTACCACCAATCCCCCCGACATTCCAAGATAATAACTTTAGGTTGTAAAAATCCATCATTTAAAATTGGGGGATGGGAATCCAAATACCCAAGATTGCATAGCCGTGGCCTCGTCCGGAGGCCATCGATATATGTTATTTAATTGAATATGTTATATTTTTAAATATATTATATTAATTATATAAAAATTTGAGCCTGAAATATTAACCTCCATCAATATAATAAATTAAAAAATTAATTAATAATAACTATAAATTAATAATAACTATAATTCCGTTAATTTATCAAGCTATATATAGTTAATAAGAAATTAAAATCCGTTATAAAAATATAATCATATTTTAATTTTAACTTTTAGTATCAGGTTTAATTTTTAAATATAATTATTAACATAAAAATAGTTTTAATAAACTACATAATATAAAAAAAATTAAATTATAAGTATAAATATAATTATAATTTTGATATTAACAATTAACATATTCCCCATGCTCAATGATTGGCAGTTAAATTGGGTGAATTGCATTCATATATGGCTAATTTTTAATGTAGTTTGGTTTTTAAAATTTTGGTAACAATTGTTTTAGATAATTTCTTCCATCTTTCATATGAACATAATAGTAGTACTATTATGAAGATATATATATATATACACTGTCTCCATTTCTCTTATATCTCAAATACAAATACTTATAAACATAATAGTGATTTTGTATTCTTTAAATTTTACATTATTTACATCAGTTTCACCAAATTATTTTTACAGTGTTCAACTGATTAGTTAAATAAGAATGAATTTTATTCCTTTTCAGTTATCATTCTATTAATTCTTCCATCCATGATGAATGATAATCTGCTCTCCTCTGACTTTAATTTGAATAGCAGTACTAAACATGTTTTCTCAAATTTAAAATATTGGATTTGATAGTCAATTCTGCCACTAAATTATTAAATAGTACTTAATAGTCTTCATAACCTTGAATTTTAAGTTTATGACTTTTTTTTTTCACTTCAGAAAAACCACAATGAATTTATGCTGCCACTATTTCTCTTGATAACATAGTCTTCATAAGATTCAATGATTCTTGAATGAGCTTTAAGCAATTTGGTTTTCGTTCAAATTTGTTTTGATTTGTTTGATCTGGAATTCCCGATGCTAATGACAATGAATTTGATATCTTTCTACATTTAGGTTTTTTAAGGTGTGGATTATATATAGGAAATTAGGCAGTATTCAATGTGTTCAAAAAAATACCTCAATTCCAGTTATGTTTTTTTTTTCAAGTTTTATTCTTTCTTTTTCAATTTTTATCTCGATCCTTTTGAGAAATCAACTAAATTTTGTCTCAGTATCTTAGTTTTGACCTTCTTCCCCTGTTGATTAGCTTATACATCCTCAGTTCTCTTTTAAATGCAGTCCTTCTGCGTTTTATGCGGTCCAAGACACATTTCTAAATATTAATAACTCAAATTGTATATAAGTAAAAATTGTAAAAAAAAATTAATATTATAAACCTACGTGATTAGATAAATCTAACAACATCTCACTTGACTATATTTTCTCTTACATAACTATGTTAAACTTTTGATTAAAATGACTTAATGAATAGTTGATACTATGCAAATGGATAAATTTGAAAGAGAACGGAGGAAGTAATTTACAATAGGGTATTGTGAATCATAGTCCACGTTTTAATATGCCTACCATCCTTCCCATTTGTTCGGTGAACCCCACCCATTATAAGTGTTTGTGTACCTAAACACTTTTAACTATAACAATGCCACACAAATTCTTGATTTTGTTTACTTAAAAAGTTATGAACGAACCGCCCGTGCGTAGCGGGCAAAAAATCGTAGTAATAAATAAATCTTTAATAATTTCTATATTTCAATACAAAGGTATATTCTATAAAAATATTTAATACTTCCTCTCTCATTTTTTTAAAGTATTGCATATCTCATTTTCATACAATCCAACACATTTTTCATTTTCATAATAATCATATTATTTTTCGAATATGTTTGTCACACACTAGGTAAGGATGTCCAAAATCCATGACTTAATTATTACGTTTTCATTAAATTAAATAATTACTTTTATTGTTATTGGTTCTTCCATATGTGTTGTATTTACTAATTATATTTTTCTCCAAAAAATTAGATCGAAGTAATCTCAATTTTTCCCCAAAATATTGTTCTGGAATTTTAAATTTGATTGTTTTTTTTGTAATAATGTTAGTAGAAATTTAAGATAACATTTATCATACCCAAATATGTCATAAATCCATTCAAACTCAAAAAGGAAAAATTTGGGGATGAAAACTTAGCCCAGTAGTTAAGTTCTTTACCTTCTAACTTGAAGGTTGGAGGTTCAATTCCCCTCCGGCTCATATCACTCCCCTTTATTCTCTTTGTAATTTGTATGACATGGGCTCCCACCACCCATTTTATAGCTGTATAGATTGTTCATAAAAAAGAAAAAAATTTCTCCAAAACGTTTTCCATTTGAACATTGGTTAATAAAATATGGTCTATAGTATTTTCTTTTTTGAATCATTCCTCAAATATTATGAAACGTGATTGTAAAATATTTTTCCACAAATTCTCGTGAAAGGGTATATATTTTCCAAGTATATTGGAGTGGGCTACCCCTCAAATCCTAAGCACTAATAAAATAAAAATAAAAAAATAAAATTATGGTTTTAGTTTCAAAAGAGATTTATGGAAGAAGAGTGAATACTATTTGTGCAAGTCTCCAATTTTGGGGAAAGCTATGCATTTGGCAACAAAGGGCATCACATGTTGCTTGTGTCCATATTTATTTATTGTCTAAAAAATTAAACCTATCTCAAATTAAAAAACTACTCTTCATTGGCTGTCAAGTAAAAAGAAAAAAAAAAAAAACGTACTAGTTTAATTTTGTGTTTGGTTTTGGAATATACCCTAAAATATGCTTTCTTCTTCCATACCAAATTTTATTTTAAAATAAAATTTTAAGGATTAAAATATGATTTATTTTAAAATGTTTTCGACATATGTGTGTGTGTTTAAGTTTATCCTGGTTTTATTTATTTATTCATTTCATAACTGGTAAAAAACAGAATAAAATTCAAAAGACTGAGGTTAAGAACTGCCCTTATTTAGATTAGGATATGGTTTAGTGTCTCTATCCATCCAGCAATGATGAGAGCAACAAATAGAAATTATTTAAGCAAAATTCATGAATCTGAGATTCCTTGTGCTCCAAAACAATTAGCAGATTTGGAAATTACATTTAATTCAAAAATTAATAAAAGTTGTGAATTTGGTCAAAGTTCACGTCGCAACAAAATTCTGTGGCTTTCACTTTTATTTTGGAAATTGTTTTAATTCATTATTATAATTTATAACAATTCTAGTAACTATTTGAACCGCGTTCATTCGTTTTTTTTTTAAAAAAAAAAAACAAATTGTATTCATGAAATTGCGTATATTAAAATTCACCAAACATCTTTCAGACCGATTTTTAATTTCTTTTTAAAGAAATTGGTGACAAGTCAAAGTTTTCATGTTACTCTTTTTATATCAATATTTGTTTATAAACCAAACGTGTTTATTGAAATATGAGTATATTTTTATTATGAAATCTGTAAATTATTATTCAGATCTAAACTACTATTAAATTACAGTAGTTAATAAACTATGCAAAAAAATTACATAGTTAATAGAATAATTTTAAATTAGAATTTTAGAAAGATAAATAGCCAAACGTGCCCTTGGAAGCCTCAAAGGCCAAATTTGAAGTCATCATCATTAATTGGAGTGGAATTCCTACGAAACTACATTTTTTTTTTTAAAAAAAAACACTTTATAAATACCTCTCTACTTCGATAATCATGAATTCAAATTAATAAAGGGTCATTCTCAAGAAGTCAACTCTCCAAAACTACATGTAATAACCAAAACTAGAAGTGTCTTTAAGAATTTGGCCTTTTCTTCGTTTCTTGGATTGATATAAAGATGTATGGATGTTTCCTTATCCGAATTAATGCCAAAATTAAAATAGATATGCATATATTTCTTGGCATGAGAAAACCCCAAATGGGCTAATGACAAATAGGCCCCCCGTGATGTGTAACAAAGTATTTTTGGAAGATTTTGCGATGATGGTTTTGCACATCAAGTTTCAAACAATTTGTGATGGGTTTTATCAAGTGGACAAGAAGACAACCTATGCACTAATGCACTCACACTTCCACTATGGAGTATAATATAACCACTTAATTCCATGTCATCATGTAATAAAATTTCACACCATAAGTTTCTCAAATCATGGGAACCACCACCTAACACTTGTGTAGTGTTCAACACCTTTGGGTCATTTTCCAAAGTTATTATTAGCCCCTTTCAAGGATAATAATGGTGAGTGAAGTGGTGATCGATATAATGACAAAATAATATGTTGAATGGACATTATAAATAATAATAATAATAATGTTAAAATAAGTATTAGGTTGATATTGTTAATTAACAACTAATTTTACATTATACTGACTTTTTAGTGCTTCTCGATTTTCAAGATCAAATAATAATCCCTCTAATAATGGTATTGTAGTTCAATTTGGGTGAGCAAATCAAGAGTACTGCAGAAGGTACTTTTTTAGGTAGTAGTGGATACCAAATGGCTTAAATATCTCAAATAGTAAATTATTATTAGATTTTCTATAAAGAGTTAGAGTGCAAACATGTGGCTATGATTTATTTAGAAATAAACCTGGAATATATAATTTGGGAGTTGCTACGTTTGGGGAGGACATGGTAGCCAATAATCTCAGGCAGTATACTCATTGAGCCGCTAGTTGTAATAGAATTAACCATAGGGTTTGGAATTTCTTCTTGAGACGATTTTGTAGCCGCCAGTTGACTTTCAAAGTTGAAATTATAAATACAGAAGTAGTAATATTTACCATTACCAAAGCATGTATGTACTTGCCTCATAAAATTATAGTACAGTCTATGTCAACACTCTCGGAATGGGTTCATATACTTGTTATATGAACCCTCTCGGAATGGCTTCATATTCAGTATTCTATCCACTCAAGAGTGCTCAATAAACATTTCCAAACATTAACTAAATAATGTTGAACATATAGATTCAACATTTTGGAATGACAATTCGACACTTTTGAGTAGTAATTCAACACTTCAACAAATACTGAATTTCTTGTATTCAACAAAGTAACTGAGTCCAACTCTCCAAACACAAATTAAATCCTTTTTTCATATATTGTGGTGCATCGAACAATGACTGCAGCTTTAGCAGCTGAAGAGGCTTTTACATCAATGGCCGTTTCTCTCCTATGATGATTTTTATATTGCTGTGGAATCGATTTGCATCACAAGTTTTTGGAGGGAAGTTCTCATCGGTCCAAGCATAATAATAAATGATGAAACGCATATATGGTTAAATGATGGGAAATCTGCCTAAACAGAACCTAACATTCTATGCAAACGGTTAGGAACAGGCTGCCGTTGGGTGAATGTTATATAAACTGTTTTCCAGCAAGGCATGTTGGGTTTGAGTGTAAATTGGTGCTGTCTGCAAATGACCATTTTGACCGATGTGCTGATGGCTTGCGGTTCATTCTCTTTCAATAGATGCTTATGTCAAATACCTTCCGGCAAACAAACTTGCTGACCCTTGTCGATATTATCAACCATGGAATTATCCCAACCTGCATTGGCCATAAAATGAAGTATGGTCAGCCAGCTTCCCTTTATTATGCAGTAAAAGAAAGAGAGAATACAAGCAGACATAAAGCATTGCAGCAATGCAATATGATTTATATACAATAATTTTGTTAGATGCAACACGATATTGTTTCCTCCTGCTTCCACATTGTTCACATGAGTAACATTTTAATCTAAGTATAAAACTTTGAAGAAGAAAAAACACTTAACAGTTGGAGATATATAAACAATGGCACAACCCTATCCATTGTTTACAAGGACAAGTAATTGTAATAGATATACAAACAATGGGGGAGGGTTCATAGGTTATGCAATTAAGGCTTAATGGAAAAATGCCATTAAATTGATTGTTCTTAATCTTTAATTAGTACTATTATTATTTAATCAATAAACTAAACACATTATTAAATAATCCTTTATCATTTGAGATCGTATAATACCATTCAACATTGAAAATAAGGAGTATATGTTATCTCACCATAACATTGTCCTTCACAGATGCTCCGGACCTCCAAGATAGTAATTTACCTGTAAAAGAGGTTGACAACAAGTGACAAAGTTACTCCTTAACTTGGCAATGGAAACTACAAAGGAATTATTTACTTGTCTATTAGGCTATACTTTAGCAGTGGCCCACGAGAAAGTGGGGTAAGTGAACATAGCATGGGTAAGAAATTCAGGGATCGAGAGAACCTACCAAGGGGTTGCACAAGGTGACTAGATATCATAGTTACTGGTGCCCGCCAAAACAACATCACAAGTGAAACATATGCAAGAACCTTGAAGAAAAAGCAAAAAACAAAAGCAGATGTGAATTTTTAAGAATTTCAGTTTATGCCAAAAAAAAAAGCAGCAAACTCTGAAAATTCAGGCAATTCTGAATGACCTTCAAAATCATCAAGGGCTTTCCATACTTATCATATGAAGCTTTTAAATACTTCTCATTCATTTCCTGATCTGCATCGTAAAAGGAAGAGTTCAAACACTCGCATGTAATGAGTGAAAGTTAAAGACAATACAGATTTCAGTAATAATATAATGTTAGCATCTGAAAAAAAATAAATAAATAACATCATTTTGGAAACATAATGGTCCTGTCTAAATCTATCCTACATCCTAACCCTATAATACTAAACTGCTCAAAATAAACCACCAAAAAAATGTGTCAAGTCAGCAATGCATATGTATATGTATAAGTTAGAAACAACAGGTCCTCTTTAATGTCACATGGCTATTGCATTTTCTAAACGGTAGTGATGTTAAGGAAGCTTCTGATTTTTGAATCGTAACAGTAATAGGAAAAGTATGCAGCAAGCAAAATCAACAAGACAAAAACTTTTAATTGCCTGGCAAAGAAAAAATAAATATTTCCTACGCTTGGTAAGCTCTTTCTCCTTGGCAGCTGCTGTCCTCCTTAACTTTGCAGCCTGTGCAAATGTTGAAGGCCTGAAAACCAACAGTGTAGTAAGAAATTGAAAATTTTCAAGAAACAAAGCCAACCTCTGGCACAAGAAAAAGATCAATATGAGAACAAAACTAGCTAACAAGGAACCTATTTTCCCCCTAAAGGAATCATCGTGTAAACACATCCTTGAACCTATAAGAATTCACTAAACTGAATTGAAGAAGGGGTAGCCAGGATATTTGCATCAAATTATCCAATTTCGATTGATTGAACATGTCTCGTAACCCTTACTGTGTCAACATACTGGCTTCCTTTAAGAGCTGGTTAATCTCTGTTCTCAGTTTAGTTTCCACACCACCCGCTGTTTTCTACAAAAGAGAAAACAATCATCACCACACAAATTTTCAGAAAAATTACGCAAAAAATTAAAGTCGGACCAAATCCTATAACGAATTCTATCGGATCCACACCGAAAACCCAAAACAGTAAAACGAAAAACTGATGAGCAATACAATACCTTCTTGATGTAGGATTCGAGGTATAGAGCAGCGAATTGGAAGGAGAAGACAATGACGAAGATGGCTGGAGCAGCCATAGTTTCCTCGGGAGGTGTTTGCGCATCCTCCATTTTGCCCTCTCTCCTACGGATTCAGTTCAGTCAGGGTGGGGTATCTGTCCAGGAAAATTACGGCACGTAATCGCACAATCGTCACTTATATAACATCGAAAAGAAAAGCGTGTTTGTAGCAGAACACATTTATACAGTCCGAGAAATTAAAAGGTGATGGTTATCTTGAACAACAAACCAAGGTAAATAATCTGGAGTTTTATTGATAGAATGAATCCAATTAAGTTTGGGTGCTCGCAATTTTTATGCCATTATGCCATACCAGAGGTATGAATAAAATAATATTTAGGATTGGTAAAGTGTAAAGTAATGTGTATGTTTTATAAAGTGATAGTATAAATTATAGATTTTTTTTTTTCTTATCTTGTTATAACCCCCATTTAGTATACCCACACACATGACACATCACTTTACACACACACTGTCATCAATTTTAAATACCCGGTCATGACAGGTGCCAACCAAAGTTTTAAATATCGGTTTCGGTATCTATATCGGACATATAAATTTAAGAAAATTTTGAAGATATTTGAAATTTCGGGGGAAATTTCGGAGATATTTGTAATTTTTTCAGAAAACTATTTCGAGTTTCTGAGATAATGAAAATGAAGATATTTCAAAATTCATCATCTCTGTTGCTATATAAATTAGTAATATGCTAACAATACTCATTTAATGATATAATATGCTAGTAATATTATTGATATCATGCACCATGTTGATTGATAAAAGACTTAAAATTGATAAACAAGTTAAGTGGATGACATCATCAATATAGGTTGAAACATAAATTTTAATTTCTAATTTTTTTTAAAAAATATATTTTTTAAAATTTAGAAAAAAAATATTTTTTTAAATAAATTTCGGAAAATTTCGGTCAAATTTTGGGAAATTTCGGATTTCGGGCGAAATTGCGAAATTTCGATGGGAATTTTGCAAAAAAATATTGCATGTGAAATTTCGCTTCGGGATATCCCGAAACCCAAAATTTCGGTCAAAATTTCAGAAATTTCGGGGATATTTAAAATAATGACGCCAGCACAGAAACCACTCCCGAATGAATAATGATCCAATACAATGATCAAATGGGCTCCAGGTAATTAATACTTCACTATCTAAGCAAGAACCAAGAGAACAGGGAAATATAGAAGGCCCAACTACATGCCCAATAAGGACTTAGGCCCAAATGATCCCAACTAATCAACCACCTCCAGCTTCACTTGTAAGGCTCTGTTCTCTATAACTTATTTTCAGGACTTATTACTTATTTTTTTTCAAAATCAGATCAGACCAGATCAGATAAGAAACATTCAGATCAGACCAGATCAAATCAGATTAGATCAGACCAGACCAGAAACATTCAGACCAGACCAGACCAGATCAGATCATTATAATAAAATTATATAATTATATATAATATTCTTTTATAAAAAGCAAAAAAATATAGCAATACAAATATTATTTATATTGTAGTTATTTAAAAATATTTCTAAAAATATTCTTTTGCTCATCAAAATATTATTTAAATATACTAGTCACGTTCTTAATATATTTTATATTATAAATACTTTCAAAATATAATTTTAAATACTTTCATTAAATATGTTTAAAATATATAATAATGATAATAACAATAATAATCATAATAATAGTAATAATAATATTTTTAATTAACTCTTAATAATTATTATTTTATTAACTATTATTATAATTATAATTAATTAACTATTAATAATTAATTATTATTGAAAATACTAATATATAATAAATACTATATTAGTAATTAGTAGTAATAATTAACAATAATAATGAACACAATTAATTAATTATTATTACTATTATATAATAATAATAATCTAATCACTAATTTATTAATAAATTATTTTTTTAATAATTACTAATTTATTGTTACTATTATTATAATAAATTTATTATTAATTTTATTATTATTATTATTATTACCATAAATCTAATTAGAATCAAAATATAAATAAAATAAGATCAGACCAGATCAATTCAGATCAGACCAAACCAGACCAGATGAAATCAGATCAGGACCAGACCAGGTCTTATAAATTCATATCAGACCAGAAAAATTAAGGCCTAGAGAACAGGGCCTAACTCATCCTTTCGCTGGTAACCTACTAACCTTGTTGCCTCTATCATCCTTAACAAAATGTCGTGGTGTGCCTCTATCATCCTTAACAAAAAGTCGTCCTTTTCCCATGATATTTTATTTTGAAACTTAAAAAAAAATCTATATATCTATATATTTTGGATAAAGGGGACGGAAACAAGTATCAGAAAAAGAGAAAAACTACCGCCCTATTTGGCAAATAAGTTAAATAAAATTAGCTTAGTCTATTCAACTTAAGATAAAATAACTTATTCAAAAAGACAAAATAACTTAAAATAGTGTTCAATCAGCTGTTTTTGAAACCGCTGCAAATAGCAACATTTTAAAATTAGCTTATTCTAGGCAAAAAAAAATTGCCTCAAAACTGTCAAACAGCTAATTTTATCTCATTTATTACTCAAATTACTCATACAATTAGTTAACAGCTAACAACTAATTCCCAAACAGGCCCTAAAAAATTCTACAGAAGGGGGGAGGAGGAAAGACACACCAAACTAAAAATGAGAAAACCAAACACCGTCATATCTGCGGCCAGCAAAGCCCGAACCTCATCGAGTGTGAATACCCAAGTCATAAAGAACTCAAGCTAACATGCCCCGCTTGGCCAAGTAGTCGGTCACTGAATTCATTTCCCTGAAAATGTGAAACCACTGGATTCCCGAATATTGATCCAATTTATCACGAATAGTCAATACCAAAGGGTACAGTCAGTGCCCTGGAGACATGCCCACACGGACAAGACAAAGCGCCTCCAAAGAGTCTGAAAAACAACAAGCCACTGTGATCCCTAAGCCTACGAGCAGCCACATGCAATTCCAGATTCTATGGAGCTCACCAACCAAGTTGGACACGAAACCCACAAATCCCAAGAACCCTCAATACATCTCCCATTCGCGTGCCTCGCCACACTTCCAAACCCCGACGGCCTCGGATTGCCTACAAAAGTTCCATCAACATGTAAAACAATTCCCTCACCTCCTAGGGGGTTCCGGGACGCTAAGCGTGGCTCCCGCTGTTTAAGGATCCTCCCACAAGCTCGGTCAATAGAAATCCCAAGTTGTATGACACTATGACTTCCCTGGCACCCAGCTCCACTATCAATGACCTCTCCCCCGCAGATAGTGCGCATTCCTAAATCTCCAGATGCACCATAATGTTGCGCATTGCTGGCCGGACCACCGTGCACAGACATAAATCTATATTTGTTTTTTTAAATTTTTCAAAAATAGGAAAAATTCATTTTTTAATAGAAAATTGGATTATTGGACTGATATTTTCTTTTTGAATTCCAAAAATAACAAACGTTTTTCTTTACAATTAATTTTTTGGTGACTTTTTCTTTACAATTATTAATAATACATTTACCAAAAAAACTCAAAAATCAAAACGTCCAAATTAAATTTAAAAAAAAAGGTTCAAAAAATAATAATGTTGAACAAATAAAGTTTGAATTGAAGATTGAAATAAAGAATGGATAATTTTTAAAAAATAAAGTTTAAAAATGGAAGTGGGGAAGAGAGTATTTATAAATTATAAAGTTGGAGAATTGATTTAAAAACTAAAAAAATAATAAAAAAGGAAAATTATATAAATCTCTGATTTAAGGAAAAAATTTTGATTAACCAAAACTAAAGAGACCACTTGATCTCAATTTTGAAATGGTCGACCATGTCAAGCAACTACACCACCATTTTTCCTTTTTTTTGAAAAAAAAAAAAGTTAATGATGAGGTGGTGGTTGGGTTGGGGTTGAAAGGTCATTGATAAAGCTAGTCTTAAAAAACTATTGTGTGTCGATGGACACAGACCCCAACAAAAATATTTTTTGTATTTTTCATACAGGGGTTTGTATTTTCACAAAGCTTAGCTTTAGAAGGTATAATCTTTAAACTTTAAATCGCTCTTTACCTCCAAACTCTAAAATCTAATACTATCAAATATAATTATGGGGACGAGGACTTGGACTAGTGGTCAAGTTCCCTGACTTTCAACTTTATGTTGGGGTTCGATTCTCCACACGGCCTCCTATCCATCTCTTTTGTCCATTTGTAATTTGTGTGACATGTGCTCTCACCACCCATTTCATAGTCTATATAAGTTGTTTAGCAAAAAAAAATAATAATAATAAATATAATTATTCAAAATTATTCTTTTATAGTTAACTTCAAATTTCAAGATCTAATTATTTACCAAAATACTCATCAGAAAGGGAAAAAAAAGAAGAAACAAATGCAGTTGACCTGAGTGGTATGAGGTTTTGGCAACTTAAGCAACGGTCTCGGGTTAGAATCTTTGTGTATACAGAATTCTGCTTTGAAATATGCAACCCTTCAATGTTCATCAGATCCTCGAGGAATTGGACCAGTGGTCAAGTTCCCTGACTTTCAACTTTAGGTTGGGGGTTCGATTCTCCACACGGCCTCCTATCCATCTGTTTTATCCCTTTATAATTTGTGTGACATGTGTTCTCACTACCCATTTCCTAGTCTATATAAGTTGTTCACCGAAATAAATAAATAAATAAATAAATATAATTATTCAAAATTACCTTACTTTAAAATTATTTTTTATAATTAACTTCAAATTTCAAGATCTAATTATTTAACAAAATACTCATCAGAAAGGAAAAAAAAAGAAACAAATGCAATTGGCGTGAGTGATATGAGGTTTTGACAGCTTAAGCAACGGTCTCGGGTTCGAATCTTTGTGTATGCAGAATTCTGCTTTGAAATATGCAACCCTTCGATGTTCATCAGATCCTCAAGGAATTAGTTTCGAACCCAAAAAATACTCATCAAAATGCTGACTTTTTCTTCATGACTCCTGAATAATCAATTAACGTTGGCGTTGGCGTGCATATTGGTGTCCATCCGTACAGTGCGGATTAAAATCTGCACCGTTGATCCATTTTATCATCCAATGGTTGAAATCATTTGGAGGGTTAGTTTCGTAATTTTACATATTAGGTATTTAATCTGTTGAATTCGCAACATAGGATATAGAATTCAGTGACATGACATACACAACTCAGCGACGGATCCAATCGAATTCAGCGACGCAACATATGCAATTCAGCAACATTATTGTGTTCATCTCAGCGACGCTTGATGTTAGAGCCGGTTGAAGTTCATTGCGATTTTAAACGCATCTCAGCGACAAACCTTCTCACAATTCAGCGACATCATTGTATTCATTTCAGCGACACAATTTTATACATTTCAGCGACATAGTGGTATGCATTTGAACGCATCTCAGCGACGGAGCATACACATTTCAGCGACATGACCTATGCAATTCAGCGACATGGCCAACACAATTCAGTGACTTGATATAGTACTTCTCAGCGGCATGCTATAGTATATTTCAGCGACAGATATGGTTATCTCAGCGATGTAATTACGCTTATCTCAGCGACATATTTACGTGATTTTGACAAGTAAAGAAACGATTATATTTTTTTTGACAATAATGCCTTTATCAATTTATGACCGATCGATTGAAATCAATGGTCCACATCACGTGCGGACGTGCGGACATATTGACATGTGCGCACCTTAACCACACCCATCAATTAATGGCATCGAATTACCCATGTACTCCCTCCGTTTAGAAAAGATAGCTACATTGGTAAAATTGACACTATTCACCTAAACACTTTGATTTGAAGTTTTATCATAGATATACAAGTTAAAATATAGCCAAGTGAGATCTTGTTAGATTCGTCTCATCTTGTAGTTTTTAAGTACCGAAGTTTTAGAATTTTTACTTCTACCGAATTTGAGTTATTAATGGTTTAAATTGTGCATTGGACTGTGTGCTGGGTTGGTCAGTAGCTATCTTTAAAAAACGGAGGAAGTATTATTTCATCATCTTCATATTATATCAGATTCATTCATATTGTCCTTTTCGTCATTTTTATTAAAACAAAAGAAAAATATTTGAAAACAAATGCTCATTAAGCTTATAAGCTCTTAATTTCTAGACATACACTAGTATTCATCTATTAAACAATATGAACCACTAGTATTTGGAACACCCTAACAATAGAAGATTCACTGGAAATCGAAGATGTTTGGAACACCCGAACATTCTTTCAGGAAAAAAACAGTATTGATTGACGCGTTACGCACTTGCGCTTAGTTTTCTTCAACCACTCTTAACTCTATACTTTATTTTGTTTTGGGTGGAAGACTATTCAATTTGGAAGTTAGTTGGCACCAAAGAGGCAAAGACTTGAGTCCTATAGTGCATACTAAGTATCTGTTCTGCATGCAGCTTTTGGGAGCTTTAGCTTTTATTTGAAAATAAAAGCCCCGTTCTGTACACTAGCTTTTGGGAGCGTTTGAAAGCTAGCGTTAAAAAATAAGCTCCTAGCTTATTTTTGAGCAATCACAATTCTAACTCAATAACCAACTCACTACCCAATAGTCTATATAAATATTTGTCCTTTTATGTCATTTTATACATTTTTTTACAACTACAGCTAATTGTACAAAACACTTAAATAGAACTGACAGTTACAGCTTCCACAGCTCCTTACAGCTCCAGCTTGCAGCTACAACTCTGCTTGCAGAACAAACCCCAAATCGTGGCTCAAAAAAATAATAAGTAATATAAATGGATTTACCTTAATATGTAGCACAAGAAGTATATACTTGAATTTATATTTGCATCCAAATTTTGGTTAATTTTTATTTATCGATTAAGAATATATGAATAAATTGGTCTCCTTATATTTTTCAATTTAATTCGAATCTATGGTATTAGACCATCTCCAATGCAACGCCATTTTTGGCATTGCACGCAAAATTGGAGATTGCGGGCGCTCCAATGCGCCCGCAAGATTGGCGGCCGGGAACGCCTTCCCGCCATTTTTGGCGTTCCCCAACAGTGCACCGCAATTTATTGCGGTGCACTGTTCATGCCGGCATTCCTTTTCTTTTTTTTTCTTTCTCTTTTCTTTATGTTTTATTCAGTTTATTATTTGATTTTTTATTTTTGTTTTATTTTTTTTGTAAAATATTTTTATTTTTTCTTGAATTAAATTAAATATTAAGAAAATAATTTTAATATGATAATTATTAATGTACACAAATATAAATACAAAGTAATTATTATTTTTAATTAAATTATATAAATATAAAAATTTAATATATTATATATATTTAAAATATGTATTAATATAATTGATAAATGTAATATTATATGAATAGTAAAGGGAATCAAAATGGAATATTCTATTGTAGAGGGAAATTTAGAGTTGTGGGTTGGAGAGGGATAGTGGAAAACTGTAAATCTAACTGTAAAATAGAGATAGTGTAACTGTAAAATAGAGGTGTGGGTTGGAGATGGCCTTAGATCCGAAACAATAATTCCAAAACTTGCCCTAGATGTCGTTCCTTACGTAGTCCAATTTGCCTATCTGTATTAAACAGATTTGAACTCAATGATATTCGTGGTTTTTTCGTTAGTTATCGCCGAACCCATTCATTAACTATCCTATAGAGGGATGAGTTCGACAATGATTAGGATAGTTAATGGACGGATTCATTCAATTCGATATTTGTGGGATGATTTTAGAAATTTAAGAAATATATGGGATTAAATGGATATTTTTTCCCCTAATTTTATTTTATTTTTATTATGAATCTGATGAATTTTAAAATTATCTAATGAAATTAACAATATATAAATAACAAAAATTTTATCCATTCGATTCTCGAGGGATTTATCTTGGACTCAATGAGACTTGAAAATTACTCAGCATTCACCTGAAAATATTATATAAATATCTAAAATTTTGTTTCAACTAATTCGATGCATTTGAATAGTGGACCAAAGCTTAATTTTGATTATACTAAAAATATGTATGTATGAGCAGTGGCGAATCCTGAAATTTTCAGAGGGACAATTTTTTTTTTTATTTTTTTAATCCTTAAGTATACATATTAAAAATAATAATAATAATAATTTTTTGATGAAAAAAATAAAATTAATAATATAATATAATTTTTTTTCATTTATGATTTGAGATGGAGCTAAGGCCAAGGTCCCACCTGACCTATGGCTAGGTCTGCCACGGCATATGGGGAATCTTTGGGAGTAAACAATAATCCAATAATGTTTGGAGGAGTTATTTTATGGGAAAATTATAGATAAATACCTCTCTTTCTAAGTTTATTACTTGTTCAGTACCTAGTCTTATTTTTTCTTCCTTTTTACTACCTAATTTTGTCTCTATATGTAAAGATTGTCGAATATGCCCCTGGTCAAGTTTAGTACATTTAAGTATTGTACATATTATCAAGCAGTTTAGTATATGAGGAATTAAAAGACTTGTATATCTCTTTATTAATTGTTGTACAATTTAAAAACCTTACTTTATAGATTTTATTCATGATCTTATGCAGAGAACGGAATTAATCGAAATATATGCCATGATCATTCACAGTGTTTAACATTCAAAGTAAAGTTTCTGGGTTTACCACGCTTCCGTAGTATAATCTTTATGGTGAAAACTTCTAATCGAGTCCTTCAACGAGTAACCTTCTTTCCTCGTCTGCTATCCTTCTTTCAGGCCTCCTGCCTTACTCCGGTATGCACGACCTTTCGGAAATCACTATATCGATGACATGACTCTCAACATATGTTTCACTCACTCACATATATTTCAGAATTTTGGTAGACTTTAGAAAAATATACTCGAAGATATTTACTGGAATGATCAGACTATTGAACTTAGTCGATCATCTTTTTATTGAAAGCTTTTCAAAACACTCATAGTTTTACATAAGGGAGAGAGAACTAAATATTACAAAGAAATGCAAGAGAAAGAGTATTCTGGTGGGTATCTTCACTTCTGCATTCTTCGTGAATCATTCCTCCTTTTATAGATGGAGTCTTGGAGATCATGTGGTTCTGAATTGATTTACGTGGCCTCATCTCCGTCCTTCATTTCTCTTCCATTATTGAGATTCCGTAGCTGTCATTTTCGTCTTTTAATCCTGCATTATTAGCCGCTCTCTTTGTCTTGTTGTCTAATTGCGTCATTGCATACGTCTTGCTACATTATTCTTTTCTTGTCTTCTTGTTCAATTGCATCATTGCATACGTCTTGCCGCATTATTCTTTTCTTGGTGCTACGTTGGTCCTCTCTGTCGTCACTGCTTACTTCATTTCGTTGTCTCTTTCAGAAGAAATGTTCTTGTTTTCAGACTTGTGGTGGATTTCTCTATTGCTTTCTTCCAGATACTCTTGACTTTTTCTGAGCATTCAAAATTGTATGTGTCAAATTTCTGAATTAGTCCTGCTAAGTTTCCTGATCTGAATCCTGGAGTGTTCAATTGTTCAATCATTACGATTTCTTCATTTCCAAAAAAGATTCCTGCTCCTTGGTTGTATAGTCTTTTCATTTGTTCATGGACAGCACGTATTCCCGTTGCTCGTTTGAAGTGGATGTATTTGTCATTGAAGATTTCTGTTTTGGGGGTTCCATAGCCTTGAGGATAACTTTCTGGTTTAGTGATCTCTTCTGCAATAGCAAGATGGTAGGAAGAGTGTTTGACTTCTGGACTAATAGAAAATATTTCCAGTTTCTAGGTTTTTGGTCTTATGTTTAGGGCTTCAATTAATACAGGTAATTTGGATATTTCAGTTCGTAAAGGGGACAGGAAAATAGTTCTAATAAAGCTAAATTTGAAACAGTTCGAAACAAAGTTTGGGTCACAGCCTGGTAAAATAGTTACTTGTGGGTGTAGGGATTTGGTGAATTCTGTGAATGATGTTTCTTGTCTGGGTAAAGAGTATATGTAACTGCTCAGGGTATGATATTCTACTAAAAAGTTTCTTGTTTCAAGGCTAATGGGTACTGGTTGAGGAATATTGTCGCAAAAATAATTCTTAGTTTCTGCAATGTTTTTCGACGAGGTCGAAGGTTTTGCATCCCCAGATTGTTTTGCTTGTTTGTCCTCTTTTGGAACATGATTAGCTTTCCCTTCCTGGTCTGAGACACCAGTATTAAGTTCTTCAGGGGTATAAAAGTATTCTTCCATAGTAGTTAGTAGTCCATGCAAACATTTGTTACATTCATATATATCGTCATTGATAATCTTATGTTCGTCCATAAAACTCCCAACAATCAATTGTTGTAGTTTTAGTTGTCTGTCCATAGTAGACTGGAGTAGTTTTTGTAGTCGATCTATTTCGTTGTAGATGTGGTTAGTCAGACCAGCACCATCCCATTGTTCATTGTTCTCCATATTCAGGGTTCTTGCTTAAGAAATCAGCTAGATAATTGTCAGTCCCTTTAATATATTCAACAGTGAAGTCGTACATTGACAAAAAAGTTTGATATCTTATTATTCTTCTATATTGTGGTTTGTTTGGTACTTTATTATAAATTAAAGGTTTCACTTGTGTATTGTCTGTTAATACTTTAAACTTTCTACTTAGTAACCAAAATGAAAATTTATCTATTGATTTAATTACTGCAAGTAATTCTTTTTCATTCGTACTATAGTTTATTGCTGCTCCTTGTAGTGTTCCAGATGCATATCTATAAATTTCACCAGTATCTGTTTTTAATAATCCTACCCAATGGTAGTCTGAGCTATCCATTTGTACTATTAAATTATCTTTTTTGTCGGGTAATCTTAACGGAGGTAATTTGGAGCATTCTTCTTTTAATTGTTTAACAATTTCAGTATGTTGATCATTCCATCCTATTTTATTATTTTTTCTAATTAATTTTCTTAAATCATTTGTCTTTTTTGCTAAATTTGATATATAAATCATTCTACATAATTTAGAATTCCAAGAAACCTTTCTATATTTAACTTATTTCTAAGTTCATCAGGCATTGTAACAAGTTTTGTGCTTATGTGTGGTTGCATTTTAATTCCAAGATTATTTAATATTAGTCCCAAAAATTCTATTTCATTTTTAAATATTTCTGCTTTCTTTTCTGAAAAAATCAATCCATGATCTTTACAAAGTTTTGCAAATATATCTAAATGTTTCTTATGTTCTTCTATACTATTTGATGCTATTAGTATATCATCTACGTATACAAATATGAAATTACTAAATTTTTTGAATGTTTTATCCATTTTTCTTTGAAATATTTGTGGTCCATTTTTTATTCCAAATGGTATAACTTTCCATTCATAGTGTCCTTGGGGTGTACTAAATGCTGTATATTTTATACTATCTGGATGCATTTTAATTTGCCAAAATCCATTTTTGCAATCAAATTTTGAATAAATAGTTCTGCCTCTAGCTAATCCTATTAGATTTTATTTGTTAGGTAGAAAATATCCATCAAATATCATGTTTTTGTTTAGTTCTTTGTAATTTATTACTAATCTTGGTTTCTTTCTTATTTGTTCATTACGATTTCTAACCAAAAAAGCCTGACTATTATGTTCTGCTATAGATTCTTGAATAAGATCTAATTCTAATAATTCATTTATCTGTTTTCTAAGTTCTTCAATATCTTCTTGATTATGCATCATAGGTTGAGTTCTTATTATTGTATCGTTATTTTTCATTTTTAATTCTGCATATATTTTATTAAGATTCCATTTTTCAATTGGATTTTCTCCATAGTTCTCATAAATGTATTTATTGTTTCATGAAGTTCATATCTATCAAAATCTTCTGGCTTTTGAATTAGCACTTGTTTTTTAATTTTGTGGATTTTAAATTTTATATAGTAATTAATTGGTTGTTTTATAATTTCTCCTTTTTCACCACGTTCCTGCAGCACTCTGTATGGTTTCCTTATTCTTGGAATAGTGATGTAATGGTTACATGCTGATCTAAGTTGGATATTATATATATCTACTCTAAAGCTTTGAAATAAGCTTGTAAAATATGTTCCTAATAACACATCAATTATTTTTACTGGGCTAATATATACTTCTTGTATTGTAAATATTTTATTTCCTAAAATTATCTGAACATCTTTGGCTATTTTATTAATAATTAGACTATGTCCAGTAGCCCCATGTACTTCTATTGGTCTTTTTTTTTTTACTTCCCATTCTTTTATTAAATGTTCTTGTATTAATGTGATTTCTGCTTCTGTATCTAGTATAGCACACGTTGTTATATTTGTCTGTAATATAGTTAATTCTAAATATACTATTGTTTGAAATCTAATTTCTTTCATATGTATGCCTTTCCTATTACGAAAACTTTTTCCTCTTTTGTTTTTCCACTAAAAATCTCTCATGTTATTGTATATTTGTTTAGTGAGTGTAAAAATTCGTTGCCTAACAAGACATGATAGGTACTACTAGATGTTCCTTCTTATTCTGCTACATTACATTTTACCTCTACTATTGAGTCTGTGCTTAGTTTTATTGGTACTAGTACTATTTCATTTACTCTTTTTACTTCTCCTTCAAAAGTAGTATATCTATATTCTGTTCCTATATGTTTTGTTAATCCATTTATACAAGTTTTCCTATATGATTCTTACCAGCTCCAGTGTCTACTAATATATTTGGTCCTTTTATCCAATTCGTGCCATTATAATATTCTATATTAATTCTTCATGTTCGGGCTTTTTGTTTACTTTTTTCGTATGGTATATCAATACTATGTCTTGGTTGATCAAGTATTAGATTTGTTCTTGGGCTATAGTCTATACTTTTTCTGCTACTCATTGTTCTTCCTACATAGGATAATTGTGGTCTCCTATTTTCTAATGGTTTTCCAATTTCTATTGTATTTTTCTTGTCTGCAAGATCAATTATCCAATCATCTTGTAATGTTGGATTATTCAATTCTGGTAATATTAGATATGCTATTGTATCTCTACACGCTTCGTGTATTTCTATTGTCTTTTTATCGTCATAATGTTTTAATCTATTACTATTTAGGTAGCTATAAAAAGCACTGTAATGTACTGTAAATATTTTACTTTCATTTTTCATTACATCATTCCTATGTACCTTGATGTATAAGGTTAATGTTTCGTCTATATTTTGATCTTGTAAAGATACACAATAGTTTGGATAACATGTAAATAGTAGTTTTTGGTAAATTAAGTTTCCATTAATAGTTCCTAAATGTGAGTCTTGTGGATTTAATAATCTTGAATCGTGTAGGCTTATTGTTACTGGTAAGTCTATTCCAGTTCTGAATAAAGATTTTATTAGAATCTTTACCCCTGTTAAATGTATATATTGTATTTTTTCTGTTTTCTTTCTACTTAATTTTTCTAGCCCTTTATTTATTATATCTTTTGTCAAAAGGTGCAGTTTTAGGGTAATATTCGTGTTGCATACATCTACTGTTTTTTCTAATTCATGATATTCATGAATTACTATATTATTTATTGAGAATGTTCTTGATAGTATATTAAAATTTGTATGTTTGAATGCATGTTTCAGATCTAATCCTTGTATTTTATTAATTTGTTCTGGACTTAAGATAACTTTTATTGCATATCCTCGTTGTCCTTCATATTGTTCTACATATTTTATGTCTTTTTTTTTTTTTTTTTTTGAGAAAGAATGATGTTTCATTGATCATCAAATAAACATCTTGTTACAATGGTACCGAAATCAACTCACAGAGCAAAACAATGCCATGAGTGCTGGGGTATATAACTACCTACCGTTTGAAACGCACAGAACAAAACAAAATTGCACTCATGCCTCCACAAAGCAAAATTGCGTTCCTCTCACACACGAAATCAACACACAGGGCGATATACAAACAGTACTACAGAAGCCAACCCTTTTCCTTTGCTACCAAGATTCGAGATGCCCCAATGTCAATGTGCAGACTCTTTGATACACAGCTTCCCGGTATGAAGGCAATAAACAAAACCACTCTTCCACAGTCACCAAAGTACCATCCACAGCTTCTACTTTGGTAATCTCTCATTTCAAACTCCCATGTATTAATAAGTCACATTGGCATCCCATTCACTAGTTGCAAACAACACATCTCCCCTGCATTATAGAACTAGACCAGTACACTGAAAAGTCGGCCGCATAGGAATTCAAAGGCAGGACCAGGGCAATGAGAAACACGGCATACATTACAAGTGGAAGGCTAAAAGGGAAATGAGGAGCAACCCATAGATGTTCACACTAAAAATCGGATCATGCTGCGCCAAACTTAAAGTTAGCAAAGTGGTGACCAAACCATACTCCATGAAAGCAATCAAATCCACTATGTCAAACTAGGTTACCCTTTCTCTGAGTGTTTAACCACTAATGCTAACCCATTAGAGCTCTCTCAAAACCGTCCCTTTCCAAACCAAATAACTCACAACTACCCTGTATAATATAGGTAAGAACAACGATACTTCCATCCTTTTTACATTATAGGTACTTTTCTTTCTTTTTTTTTTTGATCTATTTTTTTTTGATATGATTTATTTTATTATTATTTTTTTTTTCAGGGGGTTATTCAAACAACCCAAGTGACAAGGGACTCATGTAACCCATAGTATCAACTTTTCAAGAAAGCACCACTCTTGCACCCTCCCAATTTCATCTTTATAAATTCAAACCCACCCAAAACAGACCTACTGTCTCCTATAAATTTCCGGCAACTAACTACCCAGGCATCGATAGGATATTCAATATGCACATCAACAGACACTCCTCATTTCCAAGGGACAAAGATGCGATATGGCTGTGATAGGTAATAGGTTCTTGGTTTAGTTTCGGAAGTTCATAGGAATCAAATGGTATGATATTTGGTAAAAGTGACTAAAGGTATGGTATGCAGAGCTGGGGGTAGCAAAGTTTCAAGGGGATTCATCCTCGTGCCCTTTACATTTTCAATGCACTGGAATAGACATATGCAAGTTCTATATGAATTGTTAGAACTAGGTCTAGAACGCCAACATGATCACCACTCAAAACATACTATGGGGAGCTTTAAAAATATTGATCTCACCTTTTTGACTTGACCGAAGCTCTCTAAATATCAAATCCGTATCCTTCTTCATGTGAGGTGTGGCTTGACCAACTCTTTACTCCAGTTACAATATGAGTCCAAAGAACTTCAACTCTCTTATGCAATCCCGAGTGGCCATGATCGCATCAGCAGCCGCTATAATCGCTTACAGTCCGACAACAGCGCCTTTTAATTTACCTCAGCAGCAGTTCCCTTGGAGTACTAGCATCCACAACAGATTTTACTATTCTGGATATCGGCCGTCGTATTTGCCTCCTCTGTAGCAAAAGATGGAACAAAAATCTTCTTCCAGTTATAATCACCAGCAACCTCCTCTCAAGCCTCTATGATCTGCTACCACCTGAAAAAAAACAAGGCAAATAAATTTTGTACAATTAAATCAGAATAGCAGCCCCCAGTGTGGTTCCTCCTTTCCCATTCCCTTTCTCCGTCTCACCCTTCTCTGAGGTCTATTCAGTCCACTAGTATTTACAAGTATTCAGTGGCCATGACTCTCACTGCCCTAGTAAATGAGAAATAGATACTCCCAACAACCCTAGCATCATTTTCTCGCCACCAGCATCCACTCTTGCCCCTTGATCTACTTTTTAAATATTGTAACTTTTATTTCCACCAAACTGAGATGTAACAAAGTCCTTACACCCTCCAGTCAGTGTGAAATGTTACGACCACCCATTCGTAGCACCATTACATCCATGTTTCAATGACTTCCTCTCCTGCTGCTCCATTTCTAGCCCAGAAATCCGCCATCGAGTTACGTTCCCTGAAGATATGTTGGACTTTTACTTCTCCTCCACACCTCATCACAGCCGAAATAGGGGGTAACAATGAATTGAATCTCCATGGCATCTTCTCCGGTTCTTCCAACCATCGAACGACGTTTATCGAATCGCATTCAAATATTAATTTGGGCAAAGGGAAACCCTGATCCCGGAGTAATGCCCCACACACAGCACTCACAGCAGTCACTTCGGCTTCGTTTGAGTCTTTCCAACCGATCGATTTTGATAGTATGAAAATTACTTCTCTTTCATCGTTTCTAATGACACCACCAATTCCTGCCGGCCCGGGATTACCGAACGATGATCCGTCCGTATTAACCTTCCACCAACCCCTCCCCGGACGTTCCCACTCTACTCCCACCCGTGATGCATGTGCACTGACCTTTCTTACTAGACTCATTTCCCCTGGAAAACTTGTATCGAGACTTGCTTGGATGGAATTCAATTGCCCCCTTGCTGCTGTCCACCAAACATTTAATCTCCACTTTACTTCCTCTATTACCTCCTTAATGACAAATGTTTTCCCCTGAAACACAACTCCGTTTCTGTGTTTCCATATTGACCATACTATAGCGAGCCCCGTCATCCTCCAAGCATCGTTACTGCCTCTCCCAGGATTTCCATCAATCCACCATTCTACCAGCTCTCTAGTTCCCCCCGGCATCGCCCACGAGACCCCAAACCAATTTACCGCGGCATACCAAATATCGCCTGTCACCGGACATTTACAGAAAAGATGATTAGCAGTCTCAATATCACGGACACAAAGAGGACAATGAGCATTTGATATGTCGACACATCCCCTCTTTACAAGTTCCGCACGCACGGGCATTGCATTCCACCAGGCTTTCCATACAAGCAGCTTGAATTTCCCTGGACATGAAATCTTCCACAGCTTGTACCATATATTCCGCCCATCATATTCCCTAGACACTCCCATCCTACTCAGACATGATTTAACAGTAAACAACCCATTCCCTTCTCTAATCCATCTAACTCGATCTTCTAAAAATCTGTTCATCCTTTGTCTACCTAATAGCGACATCAAGTTGTTCCATAAGTCAACTTCCCAATTGAATAGCTGCCTTCTCAGCTCAATACGCCATGTCCACTCCACTCCACCCCAACTTCCAAACAACCCATTCTATGTCTTTTGTTTCATCTTGTTTTTCTGTGATTATTTCTTTATTTTTATTCATCTTCTTCTATTTCAGAAAATTTTACTTCATATATTTCTTCTCCTGATTCTGGTTCACTTATACTTTCTAGATCTGATTCTATTTCTTTGAATACTTGTTCATCTATAATATCGTATTCTATAAGTCTTACTTGTTTTTTCCTTGGTTTCGTACAGTCGCTAGCAAAATGTCCTATTTCTCCGCAATTAAAACATTTACATGTGGTTGGATTCTTTTTATTATGTTTTCTATCATTTTTTCTTTTATAATATTTTCTTCCAAATTTTGGCTTAAAGAATTTTTTCTTAAAGATTTTAAATCTCTTTCCATTCTTAAATTTTCTTTTCATTGGTCTAAATTTTTTATATCTCTTATTTTTTCTATATGATTTATTTTTTCCCCATACAAAATTTTCTGCATTTTCTTGACAGCATAAATCAGCGGTTTTATTATATAATTTAGTGTGGTCTAATATTTTTCTTTGGTAACATAACTCAGTTATTACTTATCTTATTAATCTTATTCTGCTTCCTAAATTATTCGGATAGTCATTTTTATTTTGAATCCATGTTTTCCACATATATTCATCCCATGGTGAAGGTAATTTTGAAAATATAGAATTCATTGTATGTTCATTATTTTGTGAGCTTGTATAATAGTAACTTTTAAATTGTTCAGAGAATTGATCAAAAAAGCATAAATCTCTTAGCCTTACTTTATTTAATCTTAGTAACGCTTGATCTCGTTCTTCTATTATAGCATTATTATCTAAGCTCTGTATTCCTAAGAATTCTTCTTGTATGATATTAATAAATTCCTCTATTCCTGTGTTTACATCTTGTCCAAATCCTTGAGTAATTGTGTATATAAGTTTGTTTTGTATTTGAGGAAATTCCTGCAAGGAATTGTGCCACATTTCCTTGGACTAGATTCCATATTTTAATGTTTTTGCTCTTGACGTACTTTCTTCTGACATTAAATGTATTCTTATTATTTATTTTCATTTTTCTAGTTCCAGACTTGGTTGTTTAAGACAATCCAGGTTCAAAAATATTGCATTTCCTGGTCTCACATTTCCTATTCTTGTTTCTTTTAACTCAAAATCTTCATTGTATTTCCAAATTTGTTTTTTAGAGGCTGTTTTCCTTATTGGAAAATTTCTTGAAGGTAAATTTTGCAATCTACTTTAATAATTGTCTACATTTTGTCTATTCGTGGTTTGATCTACTTCCATTGGAATGGTTCCAGTTACACCTTTTGATGATGGTAAATATAATCTGTGATTATTCATAAAGACTTTATGTTGTTCTTCTAAATCGCTTTCATTAGTTTCTAATTCTGTCTCTGAAAATGTTCCTGTAAATATTGGTTCTAAATTTAGTCGTTCTAAATCACTACTTAGTTCATTTATTAAATCTTCTATACTTGTATTCATTCTGAATTTTATTTGTCTTCTTTACTTTCTAATTTATCTTCCTTTATTTCTTCGTTTATCTTTTTTAATTTTTCTACTTTGTCTATTATGATTTTAATTTTATTTTGTTTATCTAATTTTTCTATTTCCTTCATCATTACTCAGTGATCTAGACTTCCTGGTTCTGGTGGTTTTTCCCATTTTGGTAGTGGGAGTAACTTTTCTAATTCTACTTGCTTTTGTGGAGTTTTAATTATTGTTTTATCTATGTATCTTTCGATAGTGTGGAGTCTTGTATCTAGACTTATCATTAATTCTTTTATTAATTCAATTCCATATTTTATTGCTTCTAATTCTTGTAAATAACTCATCTTCTAATATTTCTTATATTTCTAATGAAGACGATTACTTCATCTATTTCAATTTCCCTTTCTAATTCTTCTATTTCTATTATTTCTAATTCATTCAAATACCATTCTTTTATTAATTCTGATTCTTCTTTCTCTGGATCTATATGTTTCTGTATAATTACATATGCTTCTCTTTCATCTATCATTTTAGAAATCTTTAGTTTTATTCTTAATAATTTTTGTTTCATTATTATGGTACTTATATCTTGTGGTTGGCTTTCTATTTCCTGTATTTTATTAGTCAACTTTTCTAATGTTTCATTTTCTAATTTTATTCATGGTATTTTATTAGTCTTCACTATAATCTATCTTTTGGTCTGAAAATTCTGGTGAATTTGCTCTAGTAAACATAGTGTTATGAATTATATATCCTGGAAACATTCTATAAGTCGTAATTTCATTATTGATTAAAGTTAATTTGAATTGTGATAATAATTCTTGTTCTTCGTCTCTTTTTGATATTTTTTGTATTAAATTGACATTATATTCTTCCGTTTCGATTATATAGTTTCCTATCCAAAGCAATCTTTTTCCTCTATTTCCTAGTCTTATTCCAAATTCTTCATCGTTTTGTAATCTAGTTGATCTTCTTCTTCTGTCTATGTATATTTTTCTTTCTTCTATTTGTTGATCCATATTTTCTATTTCTCTTTGACTTATTTCATGATCAGGATTAAATGTGGGTGTTAAAAATCTTCGACTACCGTTGGTTGTTATTTCTGTAAGTGGCCTTATTTGTGGTTCTAATCCTCTTACTCTATTTAGAAATGCTCTTTCAATTCTTGTTTGTATCATTTCGCTATTAGTGTTATTTTGTAAATATTCATCATTTCTATTTATTACTATATAATTTTCAGTGTCGAATGGATGAATCATACTTAGTGGATAATCTATTTCTTGATTTTCATTTAAAGGATATCTCGCAGTTGGAATATATTCTGGATATAGTTGTTCTGAAGTATTTAATCTTAGTCTTGACATTTGATAATCTAATATATGATCGTTATTATATAGTTACTCATGTCCACATTAATCGTTCTGGTGCTCTGATACCAATTGTTTTAGTGTTGATTTATTTTTGGTGTGTATTTATTTTTAATCAGAGAAATAATATTCACCATAATTACTTAAATTTTCAGTAGAGTTGTTATCATAGTTTTCATCTTCTGTACCCATTCTAAGTAAAATTATTTCATCCCAAAAATATTTTTCTTCCGAATAGGGATATACCTTTTGATTATATTCAGTTAGAAATATGAGCAGAGTGTAAATAATGTCGTTCCAATTTTAAATTCTTTCTTTCATAGTTTGTAAATATAGTCCGTAATCATATATTAACGTATTTATTTCTTCTTGATTCATTTCCTTCTTTTTATAATTTTGTTTAAAGGTTTTGATTTCTTTATAGATGTTTATTATTTTATTTATAGTGTTTTTGAAAAGTTATAAGTATATTTTTTTATAGTATTAAATTCTTTAGAATGGTTTTTAAGTATTTTTTGTGTTTTAAGGGTAAAATGGGTATTTTTTCAAAGGTTTATCTTTCTAGGGGTTTAAAGGAATAATTTTTGTAATCTATATAATAAATTCTGAATACTTTTTGGCCTGTGCAGACTGTATTGTCCTTATTAAACATAACTGATTCTTTTCAATATTTAGGGCTTTATCAGTAATTATACCACCATTTTATAATCAATGGCTATAATTATTCCACATCATCGCTGATTAATCGCTGACTAATTCCAACTCACCTTCCACGTCATCAATATCTATATTTAGAAAATAAATCTAAGTATTAATATAATAAATCTTGAGAAAATCTCCATATATATTTTAAAAACATATAAAAAATTTATTACACGTAAAATATATAAATTGATTAAAATTATATTATATAAATTATTTGTTTGTATATATATTTTAATAAATATTATTATAATATTATTAAATAAATTTAATTTAGGTTAAATTTATGTCTACAAGTATAATCTTATATCAACATAAGGAATATAATAACCGTATTTGAAATAAAAAACACTTTATTAAAAATATATATTGAATAATCAAATTTAAAAAATTTAGTGAATTATAAAAATTTAATGAAATTTTAATTCTCATGTCTGTACAAGGCTTAATTTTAAAAATTTAATCTCACAAATACAATTTTGATAAACTAAAAATTATAAAGGAAAATGTAAGTATGTGTTTTTTAATTATAGTAAATATACTTATCATTTCAAATATTAAGAAATATAAAACTATATAATATAAATTATTTGATTGTATATATAATAATATTTAATAAAGATTGACATATGATAATATTTATTAAATAAATTTAATAATTTTAAAATGTGTAACTAACTAAAATATAATCTTATATAAATATAAGGAATTTAACAATTAACATCATAGATTTGAAACATTATTAATTAATGATAATATATTTTTAATATAAATATTTCATTTAAATATATATGAAATAATTAAATTTATAAATTTTAATCAATTATAAAAAAATTAATCAAATTTTTGTCATGAGTTTTTTATATCAGATGAAATTTTGAAACTTTGTCTCATAAATTGAATCCATCCCTCCTAATATCTTATTGAAATTGTGGAGATTCGTACTCATGGTTTAGAATAGCTTGGTTTATTCAAATTGGTGGATCAAAATATTCCTATAGAAATTGATGTTGATTATGTCGAGGTAATGAACTGATTATTTATTTTTGTTGCATATTTTATGATCAAATTGATACAGATTCTTATGATTTCCTATGCTATGTTATGAATTTAAAGTAAATCAAACTTTATGCACAAATAATAATAAGACCACAAATACTTGATTTTATTTGGGAAAAAGATAAAGAAAAAACACCGGCTGCGAAGCACGGGTCAAAAATCTAGTAGGTATTAAAGTGGGTATAACCTTGAGTAGTTGGGTATTTGTTTGGTCTTTGCCCTTATTTTATTTTTGGAAAAGAGAATACAATGAGAAGACATTTTCGTATAGTTTGGGAAAGACGAGTATGGGCCACACTTTCCTTATATTAGTAGTATTGTAATCCAGATATTACATTCCAAATTGGGTAAAAGTAAATGAAACTTCTAAGACTGAAAAGAAGTCGCAAATCATTCACCTCATTACTTGGTCAAATTCAAATCAAGAATTCGAATAAAACAAAATGTAACGAACATTAACGGTGCGTTTGGTTGGAGGGATCTTAGATTACCAGTGGGAATGTGATTGCTGAGAATATAAGATTACTGGGAATATGAGATTGCTGGGAATCTTATTTTTTGATGTTTTAAGATTATTGCGTTTGGTTAGATTGGGAATCTCAGATTTCTAGTTCTAAATAATTTACCATAATGTCCCTGAATTTCAATTGAACGAATGTTATAATTATGTCATTTTGCTATACAATAGAAATATTTAAGCCGGTTTATTTTTTAAAATATTGAAAATTCTTTATATGTAATTTATTGTATGATAATTACTTATTTAATGTCTCTAAATCCTTAATATTTTTATTTTATATATAGAAGAAAAGTAAATTTTAAGAAAATATAAAAATATATATTAAAATATGAGAATATATATATTTAAAAAATATGTTTAAATAATTTTCAAAATTTTTCAATTTATTTTTTAAAATTAAATTTTATATATTTATCATTTTAGAATACAAATATCTAAATTTATAAAATAAAATAAGTATAAAAAGTGAGGGTATAAAAGTCAAATTAATATAAAAGTAGGTAAAGTGGAGGTGGTAATCTAAGATTACCTGCCCTCCAGGTGGGAATGTGATTCCCACCTAAAACACCCAACATTCCCACATCGGTGGGAATGTGACATTCCCACATGAAACATGCCCCGAACCAAACATGGGCATGTTTCATTCCCTACCCAAGCTCAGATACCCCGAACCAAACGCCCCGTAATGGTCTTTGTCGCCAATATGGCGCGTGACAATTTTCCATTTATTTATATCCTAAATACTCCTTTTTTTTTTCTTCACTTGTTGGTATTATTCAAATTTATATTTTAACTTAAAGTTTTATTATAATTATATAAATTAAAATATAATCAAGTGAAATCTTGTTAAATTTATTTTATTTGTATATTTTAAATATAAATTTTTTAAAACTTTTACTTGTATCAAATATGAATTATCAACAATAGAAAGTAGATAGTACGGAGTATTATATTCCTTTATTTTCTATCGGACTTCCACCAATGGTCCAAAACCACTGTTTCCGTCTCGGCGCTGTTATGTTTTTGACATTTGGTTAGATGCTATTATTTACATACATATTTTCTCTTAAAATTTTTATCATAGTTATACAAGTTAAAATATAATCAAGGAAGATCTTGTTAGATTCATTTATAGTTTTTATATATAGAAATTTTAGAGTTTTTAATTGCCCGATTTTAACTGCGTGAAAGGTGAGTTTGTAGTAAAAATACACTGGAGGTATACAGTATATATATAGAGAGAGATTTGACATTCCCTTCTCTAACTGTATTATGCAATTGCAGCTTGCAAAAGCGCGCGACCAGTTGAATCCGAAGGATGAAATTTTCTGCAGCGTGTTTCCACTGTTTCAATCGGATCGATGCTGCTGAGGAGCGAGGAGGTGGTATGTTTAGTTTCCGATCGACTCCTTTTTCTCGTTTGCGTTTTGATTGATTCAATTTGTTTAGTTGGAATGCGTGATTGAGGCGAAAATTGGTTTCGTTAGATCGAGCAGAGGTTGGAGCTATCATTCCCGATGGGAATTTGAATTTTCGCGTTTTCGCTTACCATGAACTGAAATCTGCGACGCAAGGGTTTAAGAACAAGATTGGAGAGGGAGGATTTGGTTCGGTTTACAAGGTAATTTTAGATATTTTGGATCGATATCAATACATATCCATCCATATAGTCATATCCTGCACTGTTGTTTGTTTGTTTCATTTTATATTGAAAATAATTGAGCGAAGAAGTCAGCTTTCGTTTTCTTTTATTTATTGGTTTTGTTTGTCAACAATTTTTAAAAAAATGTGTATAAAATGTAGGGGCGGCTTATAGGTGATAATTTTGTAGCAGTCAAAATTCTCTCTGTTGAATTGGAATCACTGCGTGGGGAGAGGGAGTTCATTTCTGAGATAGCAGCATTATCCGATATAAAGCATGAAAATTTGGTCACTCTCCGAGGCTGTTGTATTGATGGAGCTCAGAGGCTCCTGGTATATGATTACATGGAAAACAACAACCTCAGCCATGCTTTTCTTGGTAAAAAAAGGAATTTCCGTTTTACACAAAATTTATGTTTCAGAAATTACTTGGAGTCTTGGATGAAAAAAATTGTATTTTGTTTGTTAAAACAACAGGTTCGGAGCAAAACAGGATGAAATTTACCTGGACTCTTAGGAAACGTGTTGCTTTAGGCATTGCGAGGGGGCTTTGTTACCTACATGAACAAGTGAACCCTCACATTGTGCATAGGGATATCAAAGCCAGCAATATACTTCTAGATGAGAATTATACGCCCAAACTTGCGGATTTTGGCCTGGCTAAGCTTTTCAGGGACAATACGTCGTATGTGAGCACCCGTGTTGCTGGGACAATGTAAGTTAGTTCGCAGCTTGATGTTGCATAATATTACCTGGAATTGGATAATAAGGTGTACTTGGAGAGAGTTTCTGATTGTTGGCTATGTGTGTTCCCTTGAATTCATTTGAAGGGGTTATATATCTCCAGAATATGCTTACAGCGGGCATCTTACACGTAAATCAGATGTCTACAGCTTTGGGGTGCTGCTGCTGGAAATCATCACTGGGTGCCCAATTGTTGAATATCACTTTCAACATGGAGAACAGTTCCTTGTAGAGAAGGTAACAACTTTCATGGGTTTCGACAGATAACCCGTAAACTTGCCTTCACAGGGAAATGAATGATGAAAACATATATGAACATGTTTCTGCTATTTGCCTGCTGCAGGTATGGGAAATGCACAATGCTGGAAATCTCGCAGACCTAGTGGATCCTGCTCTAAAGGGGGACTTTCCACAAGAAGAAGGCACTCGCTTCCTGAAAATCGGGCTGCTGTGCGTGCAGGAAACTAGCAAACTCAGACCTGCTATATCTACAGCAATGGCGATGATGAATAATGAAATTGACACAGGAGATGCAGAGATATCCAGACCAGGGTATGTTGCTGACATGAAGGATGTCAGGATTCGCCAAAAGGATTCATCGACCTCGTCTACATCCCATGCAACCAGCAGCACAGGTAGCTTCCAAGGAAGATAAGGCAAAGTTTTAGACATTGTTATGTAGTTAGGATAGGTTACATGAGCTACACTTTTCAGCTCAGTGAATTCTTAAACATGCGATTTGTTGTAGAAAGGGATATGCAATATGTGGCATACAAAAAAGAACATGTATTTATTATTTATTCTTCGTTCTAACATACAAGAATGTGTTTGTTTATCCAAGAAATACAAAGTTTGAATTGTTCAGCAACATAAATAATTTGCAAGAAGCTCACAAGAAAAAAACTTAAATGTACAGTTGCAGAAGAGCATTACTCACAAAAATGTGCTAGCTAGCTTATGCTTTGGCTTTTCAGGAATTAAATCACACAGACAAGATACAGAAGCACAATCCGAAGCTACAAGATCAATCCATCCTTCACCAACTGTTCGAGCATCATCGCCAAATCAGGCATAGAAGCTCTCCCATTGGGGTCTTCTCTCAAAGCAAGCTCTGCTATGTCTGCGAGTTTCAGCAGAGGCTCGAAATTCCTTGGTAGGGTAATGTATCGATCAATTACAGCCGCCGCCTTTCCCTGCCTGATCTGAGGCAATGCCCAATCCACAATGTTGGGAGGAGTACAGTCTGGATCGTAGGACTTTCGTCCACTAAGAATCTCAAGAAGCACGACTCCAAATCCGTAGACATCCATTTTCATATCCGCAGTAAGATCCCTTTCATTTGGGGTGAGAAGCCCGAAATCAGCAATTCTAGCTATCCAATCGGTATCAAGAAGTATTTTTGAGCTCTTAACATCGCGATGAACTATAGGAGGGGCAACTTCCTTATGAAGGTACTCGAGCCCCTTTGCAGCCTGCATCGCGATTTTGAGCCTGAGGCTCCAGTTCAGAGTCGACATTCCCCCATGGAGGTGATCGTGAAGTGTCCCGTGTGGCATGTATTCGTAAACCAAGAGCCTTTCCCCCATCTCCGCACAATAGCCCAACAAGTTCACAATATTTGAATGCCGGACATTGCAGAGGACCTCCAGTTCCATCTCAAAGTCGCGACTATTGGTGTGGATTATCGTCGCGGCATTAGCCCTCTTCACTGCCACTTGTCTGCCATCTGCAAGGATAGCCTTGTAGACAAAACCGTAGCTTCCTCTGCCAAGCTCGTTGAACTCCTTGAACCCATTCGTCGCGTCCTTCAACTCTGAGAGTCGAAAAACCTGAGCTACCCCAGGGCATGGGGCAACCGATGCTGGCGGATATTGATCAGCATTTCCATCTGCTTCCACATCCGGCTTGCGGATACAGAACACACACTGCTTCTTCCCTTCATCGTTCTTGGCAACGACAATAGCACGAGGCAGAACACACCAGGCGATCAAAATGAGCAGAAATGCTGAAATGGAGGAACCGATTACGACCAGCGGAAGCTTCAGCTGATCCCAATGCCGCCTCCTTTCCACCATCGGCGACGACTGAACCTGACAGACATCCCAACAAGAACTGTTCTGACAAAGCGAGCAAGAGGTGCAAACCCTGTCTGCATATCCAGTACACGGACTGGATACAAAAAAGCCCTCGGAACAATTCAGACCACAAGGGGAACAGATGTTTAGATCCTTCCGAACACACAAGCTTGTCAAATCAGGCTCATTCAAGAGGCTGGCATTGAAGGCAAACATCCCTACCCCACAGGGGCCTGCGCTGCAAAGCCCTGGACTGCACAACTGCAGAGGAGGATCATAATCTATCTGCGGCGGCGACAGATTGGTGAACCAACAATCCAGCACCAAATCGCTCTCCCGAATGCCGCAGGTAATAAAGTTGGATGCAGCAATCGCAAGAAAGCCAGGGCCTTTCGGTATCAACGATGAATTTAAGCTCCCCCAACATTCTATCCCATGATTATCCTCTCTAATCCCACAGAAATGATGCTCGCCGGACGCCAACGACACGAATCGAATTCCAACCGGAGGACTGCCGATTGAATGATTGTTGTTGTTACCCCAGCATTTGACCTCACCGGATATCTGTGAGACGCCGCACAATGAGTCTACACCGGAGGATAAAGCCGTAAAACCATCCGATTCGTCGCCGGAAACTCCGAGATCGCCGGAATTTGGACCGAAACAGACAAGCCCTCCATCTTTTGCAAGGCCACAGGTAAAGCCGTAGCCTGAAACTAGAGATGTGAATACATTCTGGTTATAAAACCGGGGACTCTGTTGTGAGGTTAAACTACTGCTGTTGGAAACCCTAACGATGTCCCAGCAATCAACCATACCAGAATCATCATCTGAATAATACATCCCCTGGATGGCACAAACGTGATCCTGACCTACGGCGACATGAGAGTAAGCTTTGTTTTTAAATACCTGAGGAACGAGATCCGACGATTTAGCCATTCCCATTGAGTCCCAACACAGCACCTGCGAGGTGTTCGCCAAAATGCCGCAAAGAAACCCCTTTCCGCCAGAAATCGCCGCCATCGGAGGCAAAATGTTGGAGTAATGAATGGAAGTCGCCGCGGCGGCGGCGGAGGCATTAGAGGCGCTCCAACAGATCACGGCCTGCTTCCCGCTGGCGTCTATGGCGCAGAAAAGGCCGTAATCTCCAAACGACGCGGCGATTGGGGCCATGGATCCGAACCCAGATACGGAATCGGCAAGAATAATTAGGAGAAACATGAGAGGAAGACAAGGAATTGGGGGATTCGACACAGGCCCATGAAAGAATCGACTAGAAAGTTGTCTGAGTTTGAGTTTCATGGCTATGGCGATGGGAAGGACTGAAGGACATGGAGTGACAAGAATTGAAAAGTGTGAGAGAGGACAGTGGTGAGGTTGGACTTGTGGAGCTGAATCAGCTGATGAGTAGAGAACGTGGGTGCTGCGGCTGTCATTGCCATTTTTACAGTTTTCCTGGCGACCCGTTGGGACAAAATGCTCGGATCGGAACAAACTACTGTCTGGTAAAATCTCCTACAATCTCCATTCTCCCCCACAATTGTTTAATTTTGATTATTATAAGAACCCTAATATCTCGATCTTGTCGACCATATTTCCCCCTCAAAATTCAATCTTTTGCTCATAAATCGCAAATTCATCTATTGATTAATAAAATTTACTTGTGGATCACAATCAAGATTGCTAAAAATCGATATGATCTTGTTCTGATGTTGGATCAATTAGGGTTCATGGTAAATGGCCAACCAGAAAATATACTAATACTACTACTACTACTACTACAAAGCTGGTTGATCTGTCTGGACCTGAGCACCAGGAATCATCCGCACCGTTGATGAAGTGGAGCAAATGGTGACAAGTGGGACACATGCCAATTAAGCATTTGGGATTTGTTTTTTTGTGATCTATATGATGATGGTAAGAATTTATTGAATTTATTTCAGCCATGCACATGCTGTTGGATGCTTTATCGTCTTGCCATTCTCTGTCACTGTCAGCCACCACAATAGAAATATGGGGTGTTTTTTAGAAGGGCAATTGGATAGTGTGTCTTGTGTAAAAATGAAATAGAATTGACCTCCAACTCAAGTTTCATTAATTTAGGATTGAGGTGAACTGAACCCAGCTTGTAGTTTGTACCCAAACTAGAAGTTTTGGCTGTCTGAAGCACCAATAACTAAGTAAGATACTACTACTATACATTCATACTACATAGTATTATAATTAATGAGCCATGCTTGGTTTAAAATAAAGTTGACCCACAGAAATATTACATCACCAGTAGCTGAATAATGAAGTGGTGAAAGTAACTGTTAAGAAGGATGGAAGCATGTGGAAGTGCAGGTCAAAGATTGTTTACACACAGATGCCTATATAGCAGTCCAAAATGACTAGGACAAGAAATGAATCTAATATCCTGATCTTGTAATCCACCTAGCATGTGATATCTCAAAAGTGTGTGTGTGTGTAAATTTACATTGTCTGTAACATTATTACATAAATGGGTGGATGTACAATTGTACTATGTGCTATCATGCATGCATAAATGATGGTCAAAAGGGCAGTCACATACAGAACCCACCAATCAAAAGGGTTCAATGTACATGGGAACCCAAGTTGAGGGGTGGCCTTATTTTTTTATTTGAGGAAAAAAAAGTTTTATTTGGGTGCTTAAATTAAATATCAATCTCATCAAAAAAAAATAATAAAATTAAATATCAATATTGTTAGTGGTTATGAGGTTGGGGACTTACCCTAACGGTCAAGTCCCCGACTCCCAACCTACATGTTGGGGGTTCGAATTCCCACACAGCCTCATATTCCTCCCATTTCTTCCATTTATAATTTGTGTGGTATGGACTCCCACTACCCTTTCCAGGCCTTTAATGGCTCCTAAAAAAATGTTAGGGTTATAAATGATGCATTGTAATTGAAATGATGTAGTTCTATATGTATCTGTGGGGGCAAATTGGGCACTAATTAAATAGGTTGGTGTGATTATCCCTCATGTGATTGGCCTGTAGACACTAGACACAAGACAGCAAAATCTTTTTCTTGAATTTTTATTAATATCTTCTTTTTAGCCTTCCAGCAACAACAATAATAATTTTATAGAAATTTGTTTTTATGACATAAATGGATCCAATGCTCACATAGAATCAAAGTGTTAAATGTGTTGTAGTGAGTTGAGTTGAGTATGAAATATTCAATGCTGACTTAGAGTCTTAACAAGTTAAATTCAAACTAGTTTCATAATTGACATTTTAGTGAATTGAGCTCCAACTTACTCATTTATTTTAATAAAATGTGTGTGTGTGTGTATATATACATATTTAGATACATATCACAAGGAAATGCATTATATGCACAAGATCTGCACCATAGGAGGATATACTTTTCACTTTTCAGTGTTTTAATACTTGTATCTCGAAATCCATTGATAGCACATACTTTATGAACTGTCCTTGCATTAAATATATATATATATATATATATGCATTATATATGTATGTGAAGTTGCAATAATAAATTTGTAAATTAGACCAACGTACAGATCCTGTTCTGAATTCTGACCTTACTTATAATTTTCGTTTCCTCAATTTTCTATTTGCTAGTAAAAGATTTATATATTAACGAGTTGAATGGTTTGATATTGACTTTCACTTATTCAACAAATCAAATGCATTAATATTGTACTAATGGAACATTATTAATGTGCAGTGAATTAAACTTTGAGTTGTGTCAGTAGTAAACAATTAGTAATGTTTGGGAAGAAAAAGGCAAAACGAGAGGGATGAGACGACAGGTGAGCTGAGATGGGAAATACTGCAGATGTTGTCCTCTTCCTCTTTTTAATATTTGAGCAACACATGCACCCCTACTTTTCATTCTTTGTCCAATGTCCAACTCTACCTACACAATTCAATTCATTATTTTTTTTATTTTTTCTTTTGGGTTTTAAAGATGGTTCTGTACTGTATTTTTTTATTAAAAAAAAAAAGAAAAAAAAAAAACAAAAGGAAAAGTACTAGTATAGCCTGTTTCACAGGAAAGCTCAATTGGATAAAGTTTTTTAGGCCCAATATCTCAATAAGTGAGCTGATTCATATATTATAGCCCAACTATGATATCTTAGTTGGGTTTCACATCGGCCCACTACAACAACCTCAAACCTACACTACTGGGCCAATAGCCCGATAAGGTGGTTCGAGTAGTAGTCTCTGTATTTTTACGTTATTGTTGAATTCTTGTATAGAAATTGTTGAAATATTGTCAATAATGCCTATTCCAGAAGACTCTCTGATGGTGTGATTTCAAGTCTCCCAAAGTGTGCAAGATGCAATTAAACATCTAAAATGTAGTACTTCCCATGACATTCAACTAGCTACAGCAAAAATAAAACAAGACAAACATAATTTTTATTGATTTTGAGCAGCAAATTAAGCACAAAGCAGAATTTGAACAAAGGCAGGCAGGAGGACACCCTTAATTAATAAAAACAGTGTCCATTTTTTTTTGCCCTTTTTGAGAACACATCATACGTTCACATATTTCCATTTCCGTTTCCGTTTCCGTTAGCATTCCGATCAGTAGGAAGAGCTCCTGAACGATCCGAGAGCCTTCACGGCTCCTGCCCTCAGCACGTACTGATGATAAATCGCCGCAATCGCCGCGCCGATGAACGGCCCCACCCAAAATATCCACTGATCATCCCACGCCTCATCCTTCCCATAAATCACCGCCGCCCCAAAGCTCCTCGCCGGATTAATCCCCGTCCCGGTGATCGGGATCGTCGCCAGGTGGACCATGAACACCGCGAATCCGATCGGCAGCGGCGCCAGGACCGGCACGTGCGAGTCCCTTGCGTTCCTCTTCGGGTCCGTCGCGGAGAACACCGTGTAAACGAGAACGAAAGTTCCGATGATCTCCGCCGCCAGGCCGGTGCCGGTGCTGTACCCGTCCGCCAGGGAGTTGGCGCCGCCGCCGTGGCGGACGTAGTACGCCTTCTGGAACGCCTTCACGAGACCGCAGCCGCAGACGGCGCCGAGGCACTGCGCCGCGATGTAGAGGACGGCGCGGATGAGGGACACCTTCCTGGCGAGGAAGAGGCCGAACGTCACCGCCGGGTTGATGTGGCCGCCGGAAATCCCGGCGGTGCAGTAGACGAGGATGAAGATCATGCCGCCGAAGGCCCAGGCGATGCCGAGGATCCCGACGCCGCCGCACTGGTCTGTGGCGCTCTGGCTCTTGTAACCGATGACGGTGAGGACGGTGACGTAGAGGAAAAGGAGTGTGGCGATGAATTCAGCGATGACGGCTCTGTAGAGGGACCATTGGGCCAGCTCGCCGGGGTTGATGAGCGGCTCCGGCGGCGGGTCCTGGTAGTCCTTGGCGGCGTATTCGTGGGCTCCGACTTCGACATCTTTGGCCATATTTTTGGGTGCAGTGTTGTGTTGGAGATGTTTTGGTAGGAAGGTAGTGTTGTGGTATTTATTGTGTAGGATTTAATGTAGGGCTATTTATACGAGTGTGGGAAAAGCGATTCAAATTGAGGCAATACTGTATTACTTGGTGGTGCAAGATTGGATTTTTATTTGGAAATTTGGAATATTGGGATTGAAATTTGCCACCCCACCTGGCCCATGGCCCTGCCCTACCCCGTTCAGTACACTATTTTAAAAACTTAATATAGTAACTTGACATGTAGTATTGCACATGTTGGTTTCTTTTGAGTATTACTCGTAATACTTTATGTAATAATAATGTTTATTACATCAAATAATAAATGTCTAGAAATTCCTACAATAGGCAGGCATGGCATTGTAATTATGATCATCTTAATTCATTATATGAATTCATACTGCACATTTTAAATTCCGAGATATGCCGAATTTGGGATTGTATTTATTAAGACCAACAAAAGATTATCCATTTTTTGAAGCTGAGTGTAAACAGTAGACGACAGTAGACGGGATGGTATAATTATTGGTAGGGACGGACGATAAGGAGTGGTGAATTACTATTAGTAGTACATTCTAGAATGGGCAGCACTCAGCATATTCAGTATGTATATGTGGAATTTACTTATAAGAGTGGAGACGACAGTGGAAACCGACCATGAATAATAATACGAGTAATAAAAAGAGAGTCGGATTCACTCGGGACGGTCACCATCATCACCACCGTCCAATCCATTCGGGAATATGAGCGGCCACCTCATCATCACTACAGCAGCAACCAAACCACCAATTATGCCATTATTATGCAGTCATCAGAAAATGGGGCTCACCACATACACTTTGCCACGTGTTTCCCTCCAAGGAAATTTTCACTCTTTTATTTTGTGGACAAGCTTGCTTGGTCGGCTACTGTCGGAAGTACTAGCTAGTATTCAGTTTTTTATATGACCGTGAATGATGATGATGATGATACCTTCAAAATACTCCTACTACTAATGATGTAATGGGATTTAACTTCAACTGAAACCTAATAAACATAATGATTGGATTTGGGTTCTCACTCACTACATAAGTGATGAGGAGAGCAAACCAACCATTAGTACTTTAATGACACTAGCTAGTTTCATTAGCTAATTAGATACTAACTACTAATTGATGAACAATTTTGGAGTACAGTAGTAGTACTCATGGAAACTATTTTAGTTAATGACACAGCAGCAGTACATTAGTTTAAAGAGATGCTGCAGTGCAGTGGGAAAACCTTTGGAGGAAGGAAGGAAGGAAGCAAAAAACCAATTCATGAGGTGCAGATTTGGAGGTTTGCTCTCTCTCTATATTGGTGGTTTTGAAGTTTATCAGAGCTCAGAATAGATGAGGTGCACCCGCCATCCAATTCTAACATGAACAATCCAATTCTTGAGCAAACTGATTTTAACTTTGTATGGGAACACCACTCATACTACAAGTAGATTATAGTATATAGTAAGTGCCTTTATAACCTTGCTTCAATTAATTAAAACTTCTAGATAGACCCGACCTGAATGTTGATGTCATGGACCAAGACAAAGAAAACAACAATGCACAAACACAAGTGATGACTCCAAAGTCCCCTGTACTTGCACCTTTTGGGCTTCAGAAACACACAGATTCTCCAAGACAAAACATATTTTAATGCCACCCGTTCTTGAGCTCTCTCTGTCCTCACTAAAACAATACTACTACTATGGGAAAAATTTAAAAAAAAAAAAAAAAAAACTGTTGTGAATGCTTTTTTTTTTTTTTTGGCTGCTTCCTCCTCCATGCGGTTATACATGTCTAGTTGTAAGAATCCCTCATCTCAGTCCATAAGGAATATGCCTTCCTAAGGAAAACACATTCCTGGAAACAGCTTCTTGTCACTCAAAATCCGAAGATTTTAATGTATTTGAATTGTCATCTTTTATAATGTCAGCAAGACTTTCCTTTTCTCTCAAAACTTCCTCCCAATATTCAGCCGAGCACAGGTGGTGGTTGACAAGTGACAACAGCAAGGATTGCCGGATGAAGAAGCACTTCACAATTTTGGGCAATCTTCCTCAATTTTTTTTTTTATTTTTATTTTTTTTAATATGGTGATAAATACTGTAATCTCCAGGGCAAGTGGTGCATACCTCCCTATGAAGAAGCTTCCAACTATCTTCATCATTCAAACATCTTTTCCATTCTTGAGCATTTGGTTGTCCATTTTTTTTATTCTGGAAATTGTTAACATCAAAATTCTAGGCCCAATAAGTTGATTTGTTTGGCCCAGTAAATTCAGCCCAATCCATCTTTCGAGGCCCGGTCTAATTCAAGAGTTATCCGGATAAGGACATGGGTGAGAAGCCGCCATCCAATCCATAGGTCTATCCGGATGCTGAATCATGGTGAGAGACAACATTAAAGACTGTGGAGAGATCACGACATTGAGACTTGAGAGGCTACAACATTGGAGAGGATGGTGGAAAAGAGAACGGTTACACAATCAGAAGAGCTGCAGTCAAAGCGGAAGAGGATCCCAACATCAATACAGCGCACCATCAAGGGAGGAGAATCTGGAGTTTTTAAGACGCCTATTGAAGCCAGGCATCACCCCATTCCCCTATAAAAGGCTGAAGGAGACATGGGAGCAGGGATAACCTCAACACAACTCTCAAAGAGCCTCTTATATTTCTTCTAGTTTTTTACCGCTTTTTGTATTTTCATTCCTTTAAGCTTTCAGTCCAATTTACTGCTTTCTTACAGCTTTTTGTTTAATTCTTGTATTTCAATTACAGTACCTTTGTAATTCTTCAACAGCAATTCAATTTCAGTTTCTTCTTTTCCTCAAAATTTATACGGATAACAAATTGGCACGCCCAGTGGGACACGATTGAGACCACATCCGCTTTAGACTCAGTTTATGCAATTGAGATCTGGACGTATAGTGAGAGACTTAACCTAGAAGTTTGAGGAAATGTCGCTTCATGAGGATACACCAGTCAGGACACTCACTGAAAACAACGCCGATGATGCGGCGGGTGCTTCTCAACAGCGCCACGGAATAATTCAACTTCCCACTTTATCTGAACAAATGCGGCTATCGATGATTGAATCGATGGCCGAATTCATGCATTTGTTAACAAGACACCTTATGGATGTGTTGCGGCCTGCCATGGCCGATCAAGCTGACAAAATTTGTGGATCTCTGCGTACTCAGCAGGATGAGTCTGCTTCAAGTGGCATGACTATGCCAGCAAGCACCATAGGTCCAAGGCTGTATGGCGGCCAAAGGACTTGGGGGACAATGCTCAGCCAGCCGCCATTGCTATCTGACTCCATTTCCATATGCTTCCACCCATGCGGCACCTATGCCGAACTTTGGATATGCGACATCTACCATGCCGACCTATGCTGCGTCAAGTTACTTGATGCCAAATACTGGATCGAGCTGCATAGCGATCCCCGGGGCGCCAAGCTATGTGACGACGCCTCACACACCATTTGGAGTGGCAGCATCACCACAAGCCAACATCTACACACCAGCCGCCGCCAATCCACTGTATCAAGTGGCGGCTCAAGGTGGCCCAGCCGCCATTCCACAAATCCCTATAGTGGCGCCTCAAGCCGCCATCCCTGCTCAACAAATGGCGGCTCACCCTCATCAAGCCGCCATCCCTACCCACCAGATGGCGGCGCGATGGCGGCGCCTCAAGCCGCCATTCCTACACACCAAGTGGCGGCTCACCTTCCTCAGGCCGCGTTGCCTCTTCAGGCCGCTATGCATCATCAGGCCGCGATGCCTCCTCAGGTCGCTATGCTTCATCAGGATCAGGATGCCATGCCTCATCAAGCCACGATGCCTTCCACACAGGCACCAGTGGTATCACCCGAGGTGTTGGCAGATATGATGCAGCAACACTTTGGGATCCAGCTAATGCCGATGGAACGGCCTACGTACAGGAAACCGTACCCTGATTGGGTAGACACCATGCAGCCATATCCCAAGGGCTTCAAAATGCCCGAGTTTAATACATTCTCCGGGGACGACGGCAAGTCCACCGTGGAACATGTGGGCAGATTCACTGCCCAATGTGGCGAGGCAGCAGCCAATGGTTGGCTAAAACTAAGGTTGTTCAGTTCATCACTAACTGGACCTGCCTTCGCATGGTTTGCTTCTCTGCGGCCTAACTCCATACAAAACTGGGCCGAGATTGAGCGGGCGTTCCACGGCAGATTCTATACCCCTCTGTCACAGGTTAGTCTTGCAGATCTTACTAATGCCAAACAGTTTGTCGATGAGGCGGCAAACACTTTCGTTAACAGATTGCAGCGGCTTAAGGATCGATGCACTATGGGAGTCCCTGATAGGGAGATAGCCAATATTGCAGTGGCGAATATGTTGCCAAAATTGAAAAAACTTTTAATTGTGCAGGATTCCACTAATCTTGCCCAGCTGGCCGAGAAAGCGGCCCGCTTGGAAAAGTTCCTTGAGGAACAAGATGAGAAACGTCCACCTACATACGGGTCTTCTTTTAATGAGTTGAAACCCGGTAGAGAGGAAGACGAACCAGTGGTGGCCAACGCAATAACCCTGGGTAGAAACAACCCTGGATAACGGCCTTAGGATGCCATCGATAGCGGCCTTCGAGGCCGAATATTTGATGGCTGATGAATGGCGGCCTGGTTGAGGATGGCGCCTGGCCGAGGATGGTGGCCTCACTGACCACGCATGTGGGCGAAAGCCAATGGCGGCGGGGCAAAGGCGAATGGCGGCCGGTCACGGTGGAGATGGCGGCTGGCGGCCTAGAGCGGCGTCATCGATAGATGGCGGCGATAGGAAGGGTGGCGGCACTCAACAGCAGTTGGCGGCCGATGATGAAGTTGGCGGCTCCCCGATCAAGGCTGGCGGCTCGTGGAGAGATGGCGGCCCGTGCTTACTGGCGGCACTGGGTGGATGTGTTGGCGGCGCTTGGATTGTGGGCTGGAGGCATTCGCGGCTCGGTTGGCGGCGCTCGGGAGCTCGATGGCAGCAATCCGGAGGATGGCGGCGTTTGAAGGAGCGGCAACCCGAGGACGACGGCGACCCGAGGTTGGCGGAGAGCACTCAAGATTGGCAGTGACGAGTGGCGACGTTCGCGAGGGATGGCGGCGATTGTTGGTTGGCGACATGCTGGGAGCTGGCGGCTGCCAACACCGAGGCTGGCGGAGGACACTCGCGGGATGGCGGTGTTTCTCGAATTGGCGGCGCTCGGAGGGCTGCAGCAGCGCTCAAGGCCGGCGGCATCCGGAGATGGCGGCGAGCTGCAGGTGCTGGCGGCACTCGAGGCAGGTGATGGCGGCACTTGGAGGTTGCTGGCAGCATCCTGGCTGGCGGCGCTTGGAACCAAGGCTGGCGGCTGGCGAGAGGTTGGCGGCCCGTGGAGGGTGGCGGCTGGCGCTCAAGGCTGGCGATATCCGGAGATGGCGGCGAGCTGCAGGCGCTGGCGGCACTCGAGGCAGGTGATGGCGGCACTTGGAGGTTGCTGGCGGCATCCTGGATGCTGGCGGTTGCGTTCAAGACTGGCGGCTCAGGAGATGGTTGGCGGCGCTCCACCGTTGGCGGCCCCGAGGTGTTGGCGGTCGGAAGGGTGTTGGCGGCTCGCAGCGACAACGGCAGCCCAAGGAAAGAAGTTGGCGGCTCAGGGTGCTCCTCAATGGCGGCGTGGCGGCCGACCTAAGTGGGCCTGGATCAAACGCGCAGATCTGTCTTAAAATGCTAATCAGACAAATTGCGCGAGGGGTGCATCTGTTAACATCAAAATTCTAGGCCCAATAAGTTGATTTGTTTGGCCCAGTAAATTCAGCCCAATCCATCTTTCGAGGCCCGGTCTAATTCAAGAGTTATTCGGATAAGGACATGGGTGAGAAGCCGCCATCCAATCCATAGGTCTATCCGGATGCTGAATCATGGTGAGAGGCAACATTAAAGACTGTGGAGAGAATCACGACATTGAGACTTGAGAGGCTGCAACCTTGAAGAGGATGGTGGAAAAGAGAACGGTTACACAATCAGAAGAGCTGCAGTCAAAGAGGAAGAGGATCCCAACATCAATACAGCGCACCATCAAGGGAGGAGAATCCGGAGTTTTTAAGACGCCTATTGAAGCCAGGCATCACCTCATTCCCCTATAAAAGGCTGAAGGAGACATGGGAGCAGGGATAACCTCAACACAACTCTCAAAGAGCCTCTTATATTTCTTCTAGTTTTTTACCGCTTTCTGTATTTTCATTCTTTTAAGCTTTCAGTCCAATTTACCGCTTTCTTACATCTTTTTGTTTAATTCTTTGTATTTCAATTACAGTACCTTTGTAATTCTTCAACAGCAATTCAATTTTAGTTTCTTCTTTTCCTCAAAATTTATACGGATAACAGAAATATTGCTTTAGACTTGCGAATCATCGTCCAATCTTTTATTTCTTCATTGTTTTCGGTTTCACTGGAATCCCATATGCAAAACATGCATCAATTGATTGGTTGAAATGAAATCAATTACAAGTATAACCCGTCATATTTTTTTCGGATGAGTCATTCAAAGCCTGGGAAAGGGTGGTGGGAGCTCATGCCATACAAATACAAAGAGAACAAAGGGGAGGGATAGGGGGTCCGGGTCGGGATTCGAACCCCCAACCTATATAGGTTGGGAGTTGGGGACTTGACCACTAGGATAAGTCCCCAACCCCTAACCCGTCATATTTAGTGTTGGATTAAGGAGTGAACTTAGTCAAGCTAATTAGTTTATTAATTTTGTAATCTTAAAATCAAAAGATTTGTGTGAATATTTACATTTATATCTTTAAGCAATAACATATAACAAAACAAACTTGCATAGGAATAGTAGGAATAGGATGATCCATCAGAGCAATTTGCAAGTTGAGATATAGTAGTATTTAAAATGCTATCACTAATTAAATAGGTAGACGAGAGCATATAGTAGTTAATACTAGATACTAATTAAGTGGAGAAATGAAATAGTAGTACTAAACAAGTATTGCAGTCGTTGTCAAATTGTCCACAAGATGGGAACACACTACAAAACGAATCCTATGTACTTCTATTTATGTCGTACAGTATTTATGAAAAAACACAAATTAAAAGCAGATGAGCTCGAAAACACCGAGCTGGCTGGCTTTTTTCTGATCCGGTGCTTGCTTATTCTCTAATTTTGAGGTTTCCCAGAAGGGAAGTCGTCGTCATAATGCAGAGAATTGCAAATTTGCATTTGGATTCACAATCCAAGTGGAAGCTACTACAATCATCCTCTTCCATAATAGTGTCGAGTTTGGGAATGGAAGATGAGGAGGAGAAGGCAGACTTGGAGGGCTTGTGAGGTGTAATAACAGGTTGCGGCGCCACCTCCTCGATCCAAGGTACAACTACAGACCCAGCCCGGTTGGCCGCCATGGTGATGCTAGTTAGTTCCTCGACAGAGAAGATGGGGATGGGGATTTAGAGAGTGTTTTGTGTTGTGTTGTGTGTGTATTGGGGATGGGGATTTAGTGAGTGTTGAGAGTTGAGATAGATCATAGAAGATGGAGCAAGTTATAAATAAGCAAGGTCATGTGGGTCAGGAAACAAGGAGGAAAATGTAGTAGAGTAGGATTCACGTGCAGGATGGAATGGATCATTGCTAGATAAATCT